>JAKCOX010000112.1:1272986-1592986 GCA_022605575.1 Laterallus jamaicensis coturniculus | reverse complement strand
GGGCTGTGGTTGCAAGCAGCCTCTGCCTTCCCATGCCCCTTCCCCGACCTCCTCCCCTCTTCTGCTCAGCATTTCCTGCCTTATCACCTCCTCCAGCTGCAAAATTGGGCCCTGATTCAGCACAGCAGAGCCCTGTGGAGGCAGCTGGGGATGGAGGGACCCAGGGAGGGGACACACACACACACACACACACACACACACACACACACACACACATCTTCCTCTCCAGATAACCCCTCCCCATCCTGCAGAACCTCAGGCAGTGGTCTAGGAGGTAACTACTCTCCAGTGAGCCATCCCCATCACACACCCAGCCTTGGTGCTAGTCCAGGCCAGGCACGTTTTTATTGCTGTGCCTCACCCACTCCCACATCCAGCCCAAATCCTGCTGCCTCCTGCCAGGAGCGTGCACACTGCTCTGCTCACATGTCTCCTGGGGCTGCCTGGACTTGTCAGGAGGCTGGGAGCTGCCAGCACCCAAAAAGAACAAGCCTGCAGGCGTGGGGCAGGGTTGGGAGCATCCCTGGCACGTTCTGAGCACACCTCTGCCCTGGTCCATGTGGGATCATGGAGCAGGAGGGATTGCCTGGCACCCCTTCCTCCTGCTTTTGTGGCACAAAGGTGGGACCTGTGTCAAGGGCACGTGGTGGAAAGCCCAGAGGATTGCTGTGGAAATGCAGCAGCCGGGGGAAATCCATCATTTCCTCTGGGCACCCACCTGCCAGGGAGTGAATCCAGCTTGGGGCCAGGGGAGATGCTGCAGGCATTGTGTTGGGACAGTCACCAACCCCTCACTGGCCCCCCCTCCCCAACCCGGGGTGGCCATCCTCATCTATGGCTGGTAACCCTGTCCCGTCCCTTCAGCTTGGGTAACCTGGGAGCTGGACCAGCCATGGCCAAGCAGCAGCCCCAGCACCTCTCTGGGCTTGGTTTTGGCCACGGATTCTTTTGCCTGGTGAGTGCAGGATGATGCTGAGCAGGTAGGTGGAGCCCTGTCCAACACCACTGCCCGGGCAGCAGCCCCACCCCATAGAATCACAGAGCTGTAGGGGTGGGAAGGGCCCTCCAGACCCCATGGGGTGCAACCCCCTGCCAAAGCAGGGTCCCTAGGACAGGGCACACAGGTCGGTGTCCAGATGGGGCTGGAATCTCTCCAGAGAAGGAGACTCCACACCCCCTGGGCAGCCTGTCCCAGGGCTCCCTCACCCTCACTGGGGAAAAGTTCCTCCCCATGTTGGGGTGGAACTTCCTGTGCTCCAATTTGCAGCCATTGCCCCTTGTCCTGTCCCCACAGACACTGAAAAGGGGCTGGCCAATTCCCCCTGCATCCCATGCTTCAGATATTGATAAACATTGATTAGTTCCCCCCTCAGTCTTCTTTTCTCCAGGCTGAACAGCCCCGGTTCTCTCAGCCTTTCCTCCCAGGGGAGATGCTCCAGGCCCTTCAGCATCTCCTCAGCCTCCTCTGGACTCTCTCCAGGAGATCCCTGGCTGTTTGATCCCAGGGAGCCCAGCACTGGACACAACACTCCAGGTGGGGCCTGAGCAGGGCAGAGCAGAGGGGGAGGATCCCCTCCTGTGACCTGCTGCCCACACTCCTCCTGATGCACCCAGGATCCCATTGTCTCTCTCAGCCCCAGGGCACACTGCTGGCTCATGGCCACCCTGTCACCCCCCAGCACCCCCAGGTCCTTCTCCACAGAGCTCCTCTCCAGCAGCTCCCCCCCAGCCTGTCCTGATTCCAGCAGTTGTTCCTCCCCAGGTGCCAGACTCTCCACTTGCTGTTGTTGAACCCCATCTGGTCTCTCCCTGCCCAGCTCTCCAGCCTGGCCATGTCCATCCACTCCCCAAGCCCCTGCTGCACAGGCAGCTGGTCGAGGGGCTTTGCCAGTGTGCAACTGAAACATGGTGTTTTCCACCTCCTTTGCCAAGAGATGGCATTTTCCTTCTCACCTACAGCCCAGCCCAGTGTGTGGAGGCTGTTTTACCTCCCAGCTTCCCCACCAGCAGCCTTCAAGTCAAGGCAATGGCAGGGTACTGATGACACACGTCCTGGGCATCATCCTTCCTCACATCCCACCATCTGCCTGGCCAGGGAGGGGCAGGGGGGCAAAGCTGTTGCCTTGGACTCCCCAGCTCCATCCCTGTGTTTTATTTTGGGTTTATGATAGCATTTTATTTTGGAAAAGCTTGGGATAATGCAGCAGGATAGATCCCCCATGGTGGCTTTATCCTATGGGATCTACTTAGGACTCTGACATAGCATAACCGAACCACAAAAAAACCAGGAGCAGCAGCTGAATCTTAAATAAAAGATTTGACTTTTATTTAAAATAAAATGCATTTATACATAGTCTTGAAACCACAGACTACAGGAAGGCAGCACTGGTTATCCCTCAGCATCAGCCAGGGCAGGAGATGCCTCCTCGTTAGCATTAACGCTAACGAACGGGGAGGTCCCCAACCCCAGGTATCAGCTCTCTGGGGACTAGGTGCTGCTCTGAAATCCTATTTAACTTAGATAAAAAAAATTACTGGACTGAAATGAAGTATTTTTTGGTTGGGGGGAGGAAATTGGGTTGTTTTTCCCCCATTCCTTTTGGGGTTAATCCCCATCCCCCTTCCAGCCATGTTATAATTAATGCTGCTACACCTGCTCTATGTGATATTCAAGCTGGTTTGTGAGACTAGTTAAAAAAACAAACAAACAACCAACAACTGTACAATTTTATAAAATTTGTGGGGTTTTGGTGTTGTTTTGGGGTTTGTTTTTACATTAGTTACACAAAAACCTGTACTTCATAGACCTTTACTTCATATCATAATGAAAAACGTTTGCATATCATAGGCAGAACAGTGACTATGCTGGTGAATACTACAAGTGGCATAATACAATGTGGTGTAAAAAATAAAATAACATTAGAAAAAAACCCAAAAATCCCCCCAAAACACAATAGAAATCATTATCAAAAGGCAAATTAACAAATAAACCGAGCTCTAAGACTAACAGAAGGTCATCTTGGAGGCCAAGTGAAACTCTTCTTCAAGGTCAGGCACCTGTAGCAGTCCTGGTGCAAGTAGTGTGGAAGGAGAGTTGGGTAATGCTACTCATGAGGAGGGATGACTTCCAAAATAGGGGTCAATGTACAGAGTATTTTAAAAATAAACCCACAAAATAAAAAGAGAAAGGAAACACTCATGCATTAAACATGATGCATAGACTTCATTCTGATAGCTTAAGGCTCTGCAAAGAAGATGGCTTGGAGTTCTCTTGGAAAATTGGCTGGTTTAAGTCAGTTGGGGCTTTTATTCTGCTCTGCCCATCATTAGATTCTGTATCAAAAGGCCAGCTCAGCCTGGATACAGCCTTTTCATTGCAAATTAAGAAGTGCTCATTAGTGTGCACAGATTAACTGGTCTAGTAATGCAAAAAAAAAATAGAAATTGTCTTTTTTTTTTCCTTTTAAAAAAAAAAAAAGATATATTTCAAGCTTAACTTTATTAAGCAGCATATTTCAAAGGACAGCTTTTGTTTTTGGGAGTTAAATATTAATATGGCCATGGGGTTTCCTCTTGGTGTACAGCAGGTGGGGAGTCAGACCCAGCCACTGGTGAGTTTGTAGAACATCTCCTCGTCTAAGCTCTCGTTCTGGTCCTTGGCTCGTGTGGACAGGAAGATGTACCCGCCGATGAACTCGTGGACCACTTTGCAATCCACCTCTGTGCAGATGAAGGACACCCGGACGTCGTCTGCGAACTCCACCGTCACCTGGGAGGTGAAACCAGAGCGGGTTAGCTTCCCTGCTGCCCTCCCAAAGGAGCTATGCCAGGCCCATGCTCTTCCCTTCTGGCTGATCAGGCTTTTCTGGTAACCCAGAAGCCTTTTCCCCATGTAAATGATGATTTGGACTCGATGATCTCCTTCCAACTGGAGATATTCTATGTTTTTATGGTGCAGAGCTTATTCTTTAAATGGTTAGATATGGCAGTCTAACCCATAGATACTGGGCTCAGCACCTTCTGAGTCTGACTTTAAAAATCTCTCCCATCCCTGCGTGCTCAGCTCAGTATGCCTATCTATGTAATATGAGATAGGGAGCCTGCTTTGGCAGGGGGGTTGGACCCCATGATCTCTTGAGGTCCCTTCCAACCCCTAAGATTCTGTGTGATTCAGTAGTAAAAGGAAGCTTTGGCTTTTCTTAAGGAAAAGAGAGGGATTTGGTATCTCCTCTTCTCCCTCCCAGTGAGCTTTTGAACTTGTCAGGCTTGGTTCTGACAGAGCAGATGGATGAGGATCTCACTGCTGTTGAGTCCCAGCTAGACATGTGAAAACAGGGAGCTGGAGAGATACAGATCTGGAGTATTCTGGAGTATAGTGTCCAGTTTCTGGAGTGTTGTGTCCAGTGCTGGGCTCCCTGGGATAAAAAGGACAGGGATCTCCTGGAGAGAGTCCAGAGGAGGCTGAGGAGATGATGAAGGGCCTGGAGCATCTCCCCTGTGAGGAAAGGCTGAGAGAGCTGGGGCTGTTCAGCCTGGAGAGAAGAGACTGAGAGGGGATCTGATCAATGGGTATCAATAGCTGAAGGGTGGGACCCAGGGGGCCATGGACAGCCCCTTCTCAGTGTCTGTGGGGACAGGACAAGGGGCCATGGCCTCAAGTTGGAGCACAGGGAGTTCCCCCCCAATGTGGGGAAGAACTTCTTGCCAGTGAGGGTGAGGGAGCCCTGGGACAGGCTGCCCAGGGGGTGTGGAGTCTCCTTCTCTGGAGAGATTCCAGCCCCACCTGGACACCGACCTGTGTGACCTGTCCTAGGGACCCTGCTGCCTTTGAGAGGATGCTCAGAGACCAGAGAAAAGGTTTGTGTGTTAAATATATACCTGGCTGAGTTAAAGAAAGAGTTTAATTTTAATTTTTCTTCTTTTTTTTTAAGGCTCACACTCAACTCTCCCAGCAGGCAGGATGAGCTCTGCTGGATCCCTGCTACATCTCCACAGAGAGTGGAAAAGGGAGGAGGAATAAACTCCTATCAGATGAACGCAGACGGATGGGACACGCTTTAGACACCATTCCTGTGAAAACCTGACTTTTTAAAAGCCAACTTCCAATGTAACCCCCTCCCCCAGAGCAGCATCCATCTCACCTAACAGCAGCTGAGGCTGGAAAACACCCACTCACCATTTTAATCTCCCAGTTCACGTTCCACTGCTTCATGTTGCTGAAGCGCCAGGTTTTGACGGCGTCTCCCGTGCTGGCGTCCATCCGGATCAGCCGGTTGTAGGCGATGCCGATCAGCTCCTCCTTCTTGCCCCCCTGGAACCTGAGGGGTGAGTACACACACACAGCCCTGTGATATGCAGCTACACACACATTCAATTCAGCAGCTGAGGTAAGTTATGAGAGGTAGAGGTTGGGTTTAGGAGTTGAGGCAATTCGTGGTGTTAATTTGTCTGGGTGTCACTTCTCCTGCTAAGGATGTGCTGCAGATTGGACTGCAGGGACAGTCCTCACTACCAGCACAGGCTGGGGGGATGTGGTGGAGGGAAGCTCTGAGGAAAAGGGTTTGGGGGAGTGATGGATGAGCCAACAATGTGCACTCATAGTCCAGAAAGCTGGTGGCATCCTGGGCTGCATCAGCGTGGGCAGCAGATGGAAAGAGGGGATTGTCTCCCTCTCCTCTGCTCTTGGGGAGACCTCACCTGCAGTGCTGGGTTCAGCTCTGGAGCCCTCAGCACAAGGAGGACATGGACCTGTTGGAGCAGGTCTAGAGGAGGTCATGAGGATGCCCAGAGGGCTGGAGCACCTCTCCTATAGAGACAGGCTGAGAATTGGGCTGGTTCATCCTGGAGAAGAGAAGGCTCTGGGGGGACCTTAGAGCCCCTTCCAGTCCCTGCAGGGACCTACAGGAAAGCTGGGAAGGACTGTTTGTAAGGGAGCAATAGGATGAGAGGGGATGGTTTAAACTAGAGCAGGGAGGTTTAGATGAGACCTATGAGACCTGAGGAAGAAGTTCTCCACTCTGAGGGTGGTGAGACCCTGGCACAAGGTGCCCAGAGAGGTGGGGGAGGCCCCATCCCTGGAGACATCCAAGGTCAGGCTGGATGGGGCTCTGAGCGACCTGCTCTAGTGACGATGTCCCTGCTCACTGCAGGGTGGGACTGGATGGGCTCTGAAGGTCCCTTTGAAGGTCAACAACATGAATTCAGCCACGAAATCCCCTCCCTGCTCCCCAGCCAACCCACCCACCTGGCAATGAAATGCGTGATGCCGAACTCCGGCAGCGACTGCCAGGCCTGGATGAAGCGCATCTTCGCCTCGATGAGGCTCATCTGAGCCACGTTCTGGTGGGCCTCCAGGATGCGCGCCGTGATCTGCGGGTGGGGGGCGAGACACAGGGGCGTTAGGTGAGGGGCTTCGTTAGCAGCATCACACCCTAACGACTTGGGAGCAATTCGGGCTGGGTTATGGACAACAACAGATCAATTCATTTCCACCCTGGGGCTGTATCTCTAGCTACAACCCCTCAAAACCTACAACCCACCGCGCCTGATAAACATGGAGCTGCTTTTGCTTCGTGTCTCCAGACCTCTACAAGCAAATAATCGATCTGAGCTGCCTGGAGGCAGCAAAGAGCTGCTCAGGTTCGTTTAGTTTTAAGGCTAACGAGCAGCAACACTGCTGGTGTAGGGTTTCCAGCATTAAATCACCAGGGACCATTACAGGAACCAAACAGGGCCCGAGTTTCTCCAGGGTTAGGGAGGGGAAGTGAGGGGAGGATGGGTTTTGTTAGTCTTTTCATCATTGTTCATCAACCCAAAGGGGTTCTAAGCTATTTTAATCTGAAATTTAGTTTGAATTCTAGTGTTGCTGTCACTTACCAAGTCTCTTACATAGCTTGGCTGTAGATGGGCAAGGCGAAAAAAAAACCAACAACAACCACCATAAACAAACAACAAACCAAAAGAACAAACAAACAAACAAAAAAGGAGGCAGAAAGAAAAAAAAAAAACAAACAAAAAAGCAATCAGAAATATGGCAACAAAGCAAAGGAAAAGTGTAAATTATCTGCAAACCAAAGGTCAAGCGAAAAACCAAACCAAAACCAAACACATGCACAACTTCTCAGGCAGAAAAACAGCCCAACTGAATGGGAGGATGGAAAGAGGAGAAGCCAGCAGAGGTTTGCTGCTTGTACTGGCCCTGCCTGAGCACTGGTGTGGTGGGCTTGGCTGGCTGGCATCAGGTAGAGATGGTTTTGATCCTGAGATGATTTTGGTTTTAGATGGATTTGGCCCTGAGATGGTTTTGGTCCTTAGACAGTTTAGGTCCTGAGATGGTTTTGGGCCTTAAGACAGTTTTGGCCCTGAGATGGTTTTTGTCCTTAGACAATTTAGGTCCTGAGATGGTTTTGGCCCTGAGATGGTTTTTGTCCTTAGACAATTTAGGTCCTGAGATGGTTTTGGTCCTTAAGGCAGTTTTGGCCCTGAGATGGTTTTGGCCCTGAAGACAGTTTAGGTCCTGCTGGTGGGTGAAGCTGCCAGCTCAGAGAAGAATTTGTGTCCTCACGCTCCTCCCCACACCTCTGCACAAACTCAAGCCTGCTTACTCTCAAAGGATGGTGGGAAGGCAGCTTGGTATCTCACTATGGGATGTATCTATCTGAGATACACAGAGAAAATGGCAGGGATGCTGCTGTGGGTGATGTCAGGTGGAGCACATGGGCTGTGGAGGGAGGTGGCCTTGCTCTGGGGGTGGACAACCCTGGGGAGCTTCTTGGGGATGCACTGACCCTTGAGAAACAGCTGGATGTTGCTCTGACACCCAACCCCAGCAAGGCAGCTGAGTGCTGGGATTCCTTTATCTGGGGTGTGGGGCTCTTTTGTTGGCATTTAGGATTTGGTGTTCCCCAAACCCTCTGCCCTCGTGAGGCCCCACCTGGAGTCCTGTGTCCAGATCTGGGGCCCCCAGTACAAGAAGGATGTAGAACTGTTGGAGAGGGGTCAGAGGAGCCACGGAGATGCTCAAAGGGCTGGAGAGAGGCTGAGGGAGCTGGGCTGGCTCAGCCTGGAGAAGAGAAGGCTGTGGGGGGACCTCATTGCAGCCTGCCAGTCCCTGGAGGGAGCAGAGACACAGGAGGGGAATCAGCTTGTTCAAGGGCAGAGACTGGCAGGACAAGGGGGATGGAGTGAAGCTGAAGGAAGCAAGATTTAAATTGGATATTAGGAGGAAGTTTTTTACAGAGGTGAGGGGCTGGAAGGGGCTGCCCAGAGAGGGGGTGCGTGCCCCGTCCCTGGGGGTGTTCAAGGCCAGGTTGGATGGGGCCCTGGGCAACCTTGTGTAGCTCCAGGCCTGAGGTTGGTGTCCCTGCCTGTGGCAGGGGGTTGGAGCTCTGGGACCCTTGGGGTCCCTTCCAACCCAGAGCAGTCTATGATTCTATGATTCTATTATTCTATGAAACCCAACCTGCCAAGGAAGGGCACATAGGGACCAACACCCCCCAAGCAGCTCTGAGGCTGGTGAGGCACCAAGTGTCTCTCTAACTGCTCCAGCCAGGCCTGCTGCCAGTTCCCATTTCAGCACTGTCTGTGGGCTGCATGAGCTGCTCCTCCTCCTCCTCCTCCCCCAGTGCCGGAAGCAGAGGGACCCTCTCAGCCAGAATTCCTTACATTCCTGCAGCCTCCATCCCTCCAGCAAAGAGCCTCCATGCTCCAAGCTCTGCCTCCAGCCACAAATGAAAAGTCTAAATCCCTTCAGCCAAGAGGTCTCCCAGGGTGGGGGTGGGGAGGAGCCAGAGTTGGGGAGCAGGGTGAGGACTTGTGCCCATCCCTGTGGTTCCATGGGGGTTATTTTTATAAGGATACCTGCACTGTAAGCAAGTTCTGCTGCCTAATATTTTTCCAGGTGCCTCCATGTCACCAAGCTCAAGCCTAGAAGGTATTTTAGATGTTAAACCAGTGTATTGCCACAGCCTCTCCTCCATCCAAGTGGATATAAAGGCTTATTCAGAGGAATAATAAGGCCTATATAAAACACGACTCTGCTGCCAGGAAATCATCGTGCTGTGCCAATAAAAAAGCTGGTTTTTTTTTTCCTCTGCTTCTCTGACTTGCAGCCTTCTTCTGGGCCTTGAGAGATCATATATAACCACAGCCAGCCCAGAGCACACAGGCTGCAGAGCTCCAGCTGACCCATGAAGTCACTGAAAGGCCACTGAGGGCTGAAAGGCTCTTACTTATTTTGGGTATATTTTTTTGCCTCTGTACTGACATATAAATGTCTTTCAGAAATTCAGGCATTTCTTTCCAGGGCAGAACAGTTCAGCCTTGTCATGCAGGGATCAAATGGGAGTGTGGAGTTCAAGCACAAGACACAGGGCAACTGGAAACGAAGTGATGGTTCGAGGGCCCGGCGTTCCGAAGGAGCAGGAAAGCAAAGAGCAGATGGATGCAAACCGCAGCACAGCCAAGTCTGGGTAAAGCAGGGCAAGCAACTGCAACTCCACTGACTGTAACTCCACTGATCCTGGGGGTCTCTGCACAGAATTGGTGCAAGGGAAGGGGTTTTAACCCCAGCACCGGGGATTGATTTGGTCTCATCGCCCCTACGTCTGCACAGGGAGAGACGGGGGGGAAGCTTGCACCCCCTCCCCATTAAGATTTGCTGTCCCATTGCTTGGTATCAGCAGGGATAAAACCTACTCCCCTATTTTAAACCACATTTAAATCTACTTCTAACCATTTAAATATGGTTTAAATATTTAAATAGATTTGTTGGCCGCTGCTGAGGCCGTGTATGTGCATGGTGGTGTGGTAACTATGAGCCAGCAGTGTGTCCTGGGGCTGAGAGAGACAATGGGATCCTGGGGGCATCAGGAGGAGTGTGGGCAGCAGGTCACAGGAGGGGATCCTCCCCCTCTGCTCTGCCCTGCTCAGGCCCCACCTGGAGTGTTGTGTCCAGTGCTGGGCTCCCTGGGATCAAACAGCCAGGGATCTCCTGGGGAGAGTCCAGAGGAGGCTGAGGAGATGATGAAGGGCCTGGAGCATCTCCCCTGGGAGGAAAGGCTGAGAGAGCTGGGGCTGTTCAGCATGGAGAGAAGAAGACTGAGGGGGACCTGATCAATGTTTATAAATATCTTAAGCATGGGGTGCAGGGGGAATTGGCCAGCCCCTTTTCAGTGTCTGTGGGGACAGGACAAGGGGCAATGGCTGCAAATTGGAGCCCAGGGAGTTCCACACCAACATGGGGAGGAACTTTTCCCCAGTGAGGGTGAGGGAGCCCTGGGACAGGCTGCCCAGGGGTGTGGAGTCTCCTTCTCTGGAGAGATTCCAGCCCCATCTGGACACCGACCTGTGCAGTATGAGCTGGGGAGCTGCTTTGGCAGGGGGTTGGACCCCAGGAGCTCTGGAGGGCCCTTCCAACCCCTACAGCTCTGTGATTCTGTAACACAGCGTGAGTCAGGCAGTGGGTGCCATCCCTGGGTGCTGGATTGGAACCACACGTGTCAGTCAGCATATCCATTTAGTAACCACGTGCAGCTGATTAAGGTGACAACAACCGAGCCATGGCACCTTACAACGGCAGCTACCATCGGCAAACGGCTGTAGGGTCAGCCCCGGTCTACACCGACGCTGGGAGAGCGGGCGAGCACGTACCTGCTTGTTCTTGTATTTCTTCAGGTAGCGAGGAGAAACCAGGCACTCGGGGTTGATGTCGGTGTTGATTTGTTCTGGGATCAGCTGAGGGTCTGGGTTCAAATGCTGCATTTTTAGGAAGGAGAGGATGTTCTGCACCTCCATGCCGTAGGAGCTGTCGGCCATGGTCTTGCCCTTGGAGGCCAGGCGGCAGGCGGCCATCCAGCTGGCGTACTGCGTCTCCTGCACCCAAAAGGGAGACCCCGTGCCCGTCAGAGAGATAGGGGATGCTGCCTTACCCCCAGCAATCCCCAAATAAAACTCTGGGGAGCTATTGAGTCTCCTGGGGGAGACTCAAGCACATGCAAAGACAGGCAGAAGCTCAGCCAACATGTAGACTATATCCATGGGACACTGCTAAGGAGATGACCTTCTACTCCAATTCACACACGTGCTGTGAACATCGAGATCAGACACATTTCACTTGGGGTTTTCTAAATTAGCACCAGCTACAGCTACACAGCACATTGAGAGGGGGCTGACAGTGGGCAAAAGGGCCAAGAGATCACAGAATCACCAGGCTGGAAAAGCCCTTTAAGCTCATGGAGTCCAACCATCCCTGTCCTGTGCTAAACCAGATCCCTGAGCACCTCATCTCCCCTCTGTTAAACACACCCAGGGGTGGGGACTCAGCCCCCTCCCTGGGCAGCCTGGGCCAGGCCCTGACAGCTCTGCCAGGGAAGAACTTTGCCCTCCCAGCTGAGCTGCCCCTGCCCTGGCACAGCTTGAGCCCATTGCCCCTTGTCCCATCTCCTGTCCCCTGGCTGAAGAGACCATCCCCCACCTCTCTGCGCCCTCCTAGCAGGGCAGGGGAGGTGGGGAGAAGGTCTCCCCTCAGCCTCCTCTTCTCCAGGCTCAACACCCCCAGCTCCCTCAGCTGCTCCTCAGAGGATTTGCCCTCCAGCCCCTTCCCCAGCCTGGCTGCCCTTCTCTGGACTCGCTCCAGGACCTTGATGTCTTTCTTGGAGTGAGGGGCCCAGAACTGGACCCAGCACTCGAGGTGCTGCCTCCCCAGTGCCCAGTCCAGGGGCACAATCCCTGCCCTGGCCCTGCTGCCACACTATTTCTGACACAAGCCAGGATGCCATTGGCCTCCTTGGCCACCCAGGCACACTGCTGGCTCACATTCAGCCTGCAGTCACCCAACACCCCCAGGTCCTTCTCTGCCTAATACCTTTCCAGTCCCCTGCCCTAAGCCTGTAGCACTGCTCAGGGTTGTTGTGTCCCAAGTGTAGGACTGTGCCCTTGGCCTTGCTGAACCTCATCCCATTGGTCTAAGCCCATGGATCCAGCCTGTTCAAGTTCATGTGCCATGAATGGATCATGTGGGTAACTCACGTTATCGCAGCGCAGCCAGATTTCATTCATTCCCTCTGCCACTGGGATCAGGAGTTTGATGTTGAACTTCTGACCAGAGATGTTCACGTCAGGGGTAACTTCACATCCTGCCATGAAGAAGCTGGTGTTAAGCAGGGTGTGAAGAGGGTGGGGGAAAACCCAAAACAAAAAGGGAAAGGACAAGCCAAGTGCTCAGACCAAAGGGTGTCTGACAGCATCTCAGCACTGTGAAGTCTTACACCACATCTCTGATGGGAGAAACACTCTGCCCAATGAGCCATAAACCACATTAGGTGTCTCTTTTTCCCAGTGATGGGGAAAAAACAGGACCTGATCAGAAAGCAATGCATCCAAAGCTAACAGAATTCATCTCCTGGGTCATGCCTGGCCTTGTGAATGGACCTAACAGCCAGCAAATCCTCCATGACCCTATGGAAGGGTATGGAATGGTGGCTGGATGGGTGCTGACTCTCACCCTGAATCCTCTAGACATTATTTTGGCTGGGCTCATCGCTGCTAGAGTCAGTGGTGAGGTGTGAGCATCCCACTGTGGAGAACTACAAGTGGCTGTATAAACTCCAGGAGGGGGGGGGGGGGGCAGCAATGAACTGAACCAGCCAAGTGAGCCCAGGCATTGCTTCAACGCTGCCTCTGAGATGTTTTAGAAGTGCTTGGTCACAGCAGGAATCTCCAAAGCTCCCAAAAAAGGTCCCAGGGGCTGGGCTTTGCTCTGACTGCAGCCCAAGGTTGCTTGGAACAATGTCTGCTCCTGCCTCAGTAGAGGGGAGGGGGGAAATAAAAGAGCTCTTTGCAGTTTGGTGGCTGGGGGGAGTTGGGATGTTGAATTTGACCCTAAGAAGAGCCCAGGGACTGGAGGAATTTCCAACCCTTGTGTTTGTAAAGCAAAGCTCACAGGGAGCCTTGACCTGCTCACAACCAGCACCAGGGAGAGGAGGAAACAAATATTTAAAGGCAGCAGAGGAAGAGAATAGTCTGTTCTCTCCAGCACAGCATGAGCTCAAATTTAACTCTTCACTGAGTTCAGTTCTTTTAGGATAACAACCACAAAAAGGAGAAGGGCAAGTTGCTTCCCCACAGAATCAGGGATGTGGCAGTGGGGTTCCCTTGGGGTGATGTCTACCATGTTCTCTCTTATTAGGAGCCAAAATATATGCCATGCTAGCCAATCTGGCCACCTTGGGTCCTTCAAACAGACTCACCCAACCCTAGGATGGCACACCAAGAAGAGAAAACAGTGGGAAAACAAGATGCAAGAGGAGCAGCTCGTCACTGGGACAAAAGACAGTGGTGTTTCCACCACTCTTACCTCTCAGGTTCATCTGGTGTGCAGGAGTCCCGTTGGATTCCTCTTTGCTTTTATAGCAGGAGATAGAGGTATCTTTGAAGGTGCACCAATATGGCTTGTAGCCTTTCAACGTCAGCTTCTTGGGCCTGCCAGGCAGATTGTGGGAGGTTACATGTGGTTTAAGCACTTAAAATAAGCTGCTGTACTGGGAAACTCATTTCACCCCTGAAAATGTGGTATCAGCACCTTGGGGTATGTCCAGCCCTGGGATAATCCCTCCTTGGGAGCCCAACCGCCAGCTCACCATTGCTTCACTACAATGTCAGGTCAGGAAATTGAGCTACAATAGCAAATTTGATCCTGTGGAGGTCCCATTAACTTGGGACAGGGTGAGGGGAGCTTGAGAACCTTGTTACAAAACCAGACACATCCCCAAACCACTGTGAAATCTGCCTGGTTAAACAGGAACCACTTTGCTCCAGCTCTGAAAGGAAGGTACTTCTACAAGACCTGTCTGTCCAGCAGCCACATGAGTGGAGTTGTTTTCTTTCTAAACCCTCCACTTAGCATCAGAAAAGGTTCAGCTCCTTCCCATGGAACACAGGGATTTTACCCAACTCCCCAAAAGCACCGATGGCTCCACAAAGCACCATGGGCACAGAGCCTGCTCACTCTCCCCAGTAATCCAGGACCTTCATAGAGCTGTGGGTTTCTTGCTTTCACCCCTCTTAAATTCTCTGAGAGATGTATCTGTGGCCACTTCTTACATCTCCATCCTATCAACTGCTGCTCAACCCTCATCTGGATCAAAGCCATAATGGGCCCAATTGCTTCTCCACGAGGCTCTGCCCTTCCACTTCCAAGCAAAAGTGTGTTGGTGAGGTGTGGGCTCCTCTGGGAAATTGGGGAGGTAGGTGGGACATACAGTGATGTCTCACATGTCCTCTGATGGATATCCGACCTGGGGGCACCCACTGCCTCCTCCTGCCTCTCATAGAATCATAATATAGAATGGGCTGGGTTGGAAGGGACACCAAGGGTCACAGAGCTCCAACCCCCTGCCACAGGCAGGGACACCAACCTCAGGCCTGGAGCTACACAAGGTTGCCCAGGGCCCCAGCCAACCTGGCCTTGAACACCCCCAGGGACGGGGCACCCACCCCCTCTCTGGGCAGCCCCTTCCAGCCCCTCACCACTCTCTCTGCAAAGAACTTCCCCCCAATATCTCCTCTCCCCCTTCCCTCCTCCAGCTTCACTCCATCCCCCTTGTCCTGCCAGTCTCTGCCCTTGAACAAGCTGATTCCCCTCCTGTGTCTCTGCTCCCTCCAGGGACTGGCAGGCTGCAATGAGGTCCCCCCACAGCCTTCTCTTCTCCAGGCTGACCCAGCCCAGCTCCCTCAGCCTCTCTCCAGCCCTCTGAGCATCTCCGTGGCTCCTCTGACCCCTCTCCAACAGCCCCACATCTCTCTTGTGTTGGGCCCCAGCTCTGGACACAGGATCCAGCTGGGGGAGGGCAGAGCAGAGAGGGACAATCCCCTCCCTGTCCCTGCTGCCACCCCTCTGCTGATGGAGCCCAGGATCCCATCTCCCTTCCCAGCTGCAGGAGCCACTGCTGCCTCATGTTCAGTGTCTCACCCCCCATGACCCCCAGGTCCTTCTCCCAGGGCTGCTCTCCAGGAGCTCTTCTCCCAGGCTGTATCTGTGTCTGGGATCCCTCCAGCCCCAGTGCCACCCCTGATACTTGGCAGTGTGGAATCTTAATAGGTTCACCCAGACCACTCTGATGGCCAAGATCCCTCTGGCTGGCTTCCTTCTTTTCTATTGTGTCAACCACACCACTCAGCTTGGTGTCACCTGCAAACCTGCCACTTCCCCTCTTCCCAAAGCTTTGGCCCTGCCCTGTGCAAACTTTATGACCATGATTTCCTTTGAAAGCTGCCTTCCCCCCTGACTGAACAGGTCACCAACCTCCAGTCAAGCCACCTTTCTCCACCCTTCAGCTTTGCACCCTTCTCTAAAGATATTTTGATATATTTTTTCCTGCTTTTGAGCTTTTTGGGACACTCCTTGAAATTGCAAGCAGGGAATTTTGGCCAGCACAGGTGGTAACCCAGCTGGCAGGGGCAAGGAAAACATCTCATATATCTGCAGCAACATATATATTGGGCTTATCTATGTAAGTGCTCATATACAGGACTTAAATATATAAGTGTATATATATATATATATGACTTCTATAGAGGGCATAGTAAGGAAATACACTGCAGCTCCTCCCTGGTGAAGTGTGACAAGAGGAAATGTCCAAAGCTGGGCCAGCTTCTACCATCACATCTGTGTCAGGTTTCTGGCAGTAAAATACTGCCTGGTCCTAGGTTTAAAGGAGTAAATGCCAATCCTCTGCTTCCCCACCATGGCAGGACAGCCCCCAAATCCCAACCTCAGGGCTCAGGGATGCACTGGGAGAGGGGAGGGAACCAGCATCTTCTTGCTGGTGCTCTGATTTGCAAGCTCCCTAAGCACATCCAAGTGAACAGCAAGGGTGGTTTTTTTTGTCTGTTTGCTCATTTGAGGGGGAATAAACCACCCTCTTGGGCTCCAGCCCCAAAATGCTGCCCCAGTTAAGACAGACCAGAAGCCCAGAGGGACGTGGAGACCTTATTAATTCGCCTTTGGAGAGGGAGAAAAGTTTTTCACAACAGAAGTGCCAAGTTCTGGCTCCAGAACCAAACAACTAATAAAATAAAAGCTTGTTCCTGAGCTGTTTCACTGCCCACAGCTTTTCTTCTTATATCCTATAGCTACAGTGTGAAATCCCATCATTGTTTCCAGAACTTTTCACTGTAACCTTTGCAGGCAATAACAATCTGCAAAAAAAAGACAGTCCCAGCTGCCAAACTGTTACTCCAAAGTCCAGACTCTGCTGTTCCTGGTTTCCATGTGCTGCTGTCCAAGTCCAAGGGGAAAAAAAAACACCCCCCCAAACCCTAAAAGCTAAATCCTGAGTGAGCTGGAAGAGGAGCAGTCATCTGAACCTGCTCCTGTTGGGAAGAAGAGGGCAGATCCACCAGGATCTAGTATCCTGCAGAACTGGAGAAGTATCCAAGCAAGGTTTCCAGGCTTTGCTCCTCATTTTTAGGATGGTTTGGTTATTTCATGGGTGATAATGGTGTTACAGAACCATTCCAGCAACACTGCTGGTTATGGGATGCAGTGAGCAATCCCAGAGGGATGCTACGTGCCGGGGTGGTTGAGAGTGGGAAAACATGTGGGAAAACATCCAGGATTTAACAATGGGATTTAACAACTGATCAACTTCCCTATCGATTGAACAGTGTGAAATATTTAGTGGCTGTGCTACAGGATGAAGAAGCAAACTGGTTTAATAGCCAGAGAAGAGCTGTGGTATCACACAGAGATCGCTCAGTGGCTTTTCAGATGAGGTACCAGTGAGATTTGAAGGCCAGGAGATGAAAAAGGGTATTAGGCAGCAGGACCATGAATTATTCAGAGGTGTTACCCAGTTCCAAAGGCACCTCTTCCCATCAGCACTTACTTGAAGACTTTGATGTAGTCGGCGAGCTCTGGGATGGACGTGATGTCACCCTGAAAAGAGAAGAGTCCCTCAGTCACCTGGTGCCCGAGCTGCGGTGTGGGGCTGGGAGGGAAGGGGTGCTGCCTGGGGAAAGAAGTGGGTGGCAGCTTTGGTGGCCAACACTGGGGGCTCAGGACCCCTCAGAAATCACAGAATCATAGGGGTTGGATGGGGCCTCCAGAGATCATCAGGTCCAACCCCCTGCCAAAGCAGGGTCCCTAGGACAGGGCACACAGGTCGGTGTCCAGATGGGGCTGGAATCTCTCCAGAGAAGGAGACTCCACACCCCCTGGGCAGCCTGTCCCAGGGCTCCCCATCCAGAAGAAGCAAGCAGAGACAAACCTATGGCACAGAA
Source organism: Laterallus jamaicensis coturniculus (assembly GCA_022605575.1). NCBI lineage: Eukaryota > Metazoa > Chordata > Aves > Gruiformes > Rallidae > Laterallus > Laterallus jamaicensis. Next base: position 1,575,706 of record JAKCOX010000112.1, on the reverse strand, counting down.
GTGCTGCCTGGAAACCAGCAGACAGGGTTTTATTTCCCTTTGAGGAATTCCAGCTGCAGCTGAAGCCAATTCCTTCCCATGAGGTCACCAGTGGGGTCACACCAGCTCCTCTTTGCACCTGGATTTTTCTCCTCCCTTAGTATTTTGTCCAGCAAAAGGGAAAGGTGCTGCTCTGCACCTCCACAGGGAACTGGGAAAGGGCTTCCTGACAGTCCAGAAAAGCTTTTCCTCCATCCCCAGCTTTTTGATATTGAGTTTAGCTTCACATCTGGGAGGAGCAATATATACTGGGTGGCACTTGGAATTCCCACGAGCTCCAAATAAAGGGTTTTCAAAGGACAGGGGAGGGGGAAGCAAATGCAGCTTCCAGTAGCCAGAGAGTTTACTTTCTGTCTGCAGTGAGCAATGCTGTTTATAGATACCACAGTGAAAAAAATGCAGAATCTAAACAAACAATCCAGTAATTGCCCATTATCCGTATTCAATTACTCGAATGCATCTGGAAACGGCTGCTGCTAGCAATCCCTAAGGAAAGGGATGGAGCGTTTTTGATGAATCACTGTTGTCTTCACAGAATTACAAGGCTGGAAAAGGCCTTTAAGATCACTGAGCCCAACCATCCCTGTCCTGTGCTAATCCAGATCCCTGAGCACCTCATCTCCCCTCTGTTAAACACCCCCAGGGCTGAGGACTCAGCCCCCTTCCTGGGCAGCCTGGGCCAGGCCCTGACAGCTCTGCCAGGGAAGAACTTTGCCCTCCCATCTGAGCTGCCCCTGCCCTGGCACAGCTTGAGCCCATTGCCCCTTGTCCCATCTCCTGTCCCTTGGCTGAAGAGACCATCCCCCACCTCTCTGCACCCTCCTGGCAGGGCAGGGGAGGTGGGGAGAAGGTCTCCCCTCAGCCTCCTCTTCTCCAGGCTCAACACCCCCAGCTCCCTCAGCTGCTCCTCAGAGGATTTGCCCTCCAGCCCCTTCCCCAGCCTGGTTGCCCTTCTCTGGACTCGCTCCAGGACCTCAATGTCCTTCTTGGAGTGAGGGGCCCAGAACTGGACCCAGCACTCGAGGTGCAGCCTCCCCAGTGCCCAGTCCAGGGGCACAATCCCTGCCCTGGCCCTGTGGCCACGCTGGGTCTGACACAAGCTAGGATGCCATTGGCCTCCTTGGCCCCCTGGGCACACTGCTGGCTCACATTCAGCCTGCAGTCACCCAACACCCCCAGGTCCTTCTCTGCCTGACACCTTTCCAGCCCCCTGCCCCAAGCTTGTAGCACTGCCCAGGGTTGTTGTGTCCCAAGTGTAGGACTGTGCCCTTGGCCTTGCTGAACCTCATCCCATTGGTCTAAGCCCATGGATCAAGTCTGTTCAGGTGACACCCCTGTCTATCAGGGATTCTCCCTGAGGACTGTGCTTCAAACCAGGTTTGGCAAAGAAAAGAAGCTCTCAGCAATGAAATTTGGACAGTAATTCCAAAGCAGCACTGCCTGGGTAAATCCCACAAAGCTCTGCTGCTATGGATGCTGGTGAAGCAGGCTAGGTGTGGACCTTAACTTCAACAAGACACTTCATAAACACTTAAAAAACCCCCTAAAATATATAAAGTGGAAGACTGGAAAATTTCATGGACATTTTAGGGTCTGAAAGAACTTAAAATGAAGCTCAGGAGATGGTTTAAATGTACAAAAAGGCCTGGAAAAGCTGTGCTGCACCAAGGCTGTCCAGACCTGCTGCTTCTTGTGTTTTGGAGCTTTAACATTCTTTTCCAAGGTGGAAAACCAGTGTTAAACCAGCGTATCAGGAAGAAAAAAACCCACTCTCAACAAAATCCTCTGTAATCCAGTCACAGCTCACTCCAGACTAAATAAAAATAGGGTTTCATAAGAGTAAGTTATTTCTGAAAATCACTGCAGCTGTTTCAGATCCTGTCAAACTTCACCACAAATTAGAAATGGGGGAAAGAGAAACCTCAGCGTGAAGAATTTGGTATTTTTTTTGAAAGCTGGTAGCAAGAAGAGAAGCTAAATTAATTTTTAGCTGAGTTTTCCATGATTTCATCAGGATGGTGGCTTGGTGCAAAGGGGTCTTATGGTCCCAGCAGGAATAATTCATTATTGTCCTTGAGTCTGCGGTGATGCAGAGCTGGGCATGTGGGATGGGCTGGGATCTCCCTGCTAAATTCATTTCAATTACCCCCCAGAAATAAAATCACAGACTCACAGAGCTGTAGGGGTTGGAAGGGACCTCCAGAGATCATCAGGTCCAACCCCCTGCCAAAGCAGGGTCCCTAGGACAGGGCACACAGGTCGGTGTCCAGATGGGGCTGGAATCTCTCCAGAGAAGGAGACTCCACACCCCCTGGGCAGCCTGTCCCAGGGCTCTTTATTATGTTCTTATCCCTTAAATGAAGCCTTTGGTTCAGTGTGTGCACATGCTCAGAGAGGTTTTCATGATGCACTCAGGCTTGGAGCAGAGCTCAGTGCTGGCCCTGTGCTGGATACAGCCCAAAAGTCCCCCCTCCCACTGGAACAAGCCCTTAATATTTCAAAAAATATGATTTTCAAGAAAAATATTATTGGGTGTTGGTTCTGCATTTCTCCACTGGGCTGTGGGCAACTTTCTCCCACTGTAAGAGGAGAAAATAAAAGGGAGAGAGGAAGGAAATAAAGAAGGTTTAAAGAAGACCTGGAAGATTTCCCAGCTCTGGATGATTATTCCTGCTCCATGTGAGGCAAAGAGGGGATGCTGAAGCCAAAGAGGGGATGCTGAAGCCAAAGAGGGGATGCTGAAGCCAAAGAGGGGATGCTGAAGCCAAAGAGGAGATGCTGAAGCCACCCTGCCACCGCATGCCTGCAGCCCTTACCAGGATCGTCGACGTTTTGCCACCCTCCAATGTAATCTCCAGATCTGAGAGTGCAGCATCCACCTCATCCACCTCCTTGTCACTGTTGTTCAGGTGGTTTTCTGAGGACATGATGGACAGCTTGTTGATGTGGTACTGGAAGGGAAGGCACAGTGTTTCACCACGATGGCCCCGTGATCCGCCACGCACTGCAGGCACAAGGCACTGGGCTGGGGAAGCTGAGTGGGAGAGTGACACCGTGTCCTCTGTGGGAGCAGAGGCTGGCAAATGCTGAGACCTGACTGCAGTTGAGGCAGGAATGACTGGCTTGCTTGTCTGCACTCTTTTCACATGGTCACAACTTGGCTGAGGTTGGGAGGGACCTCTGAAAGTCATCTGGCTCTAAGCCCTGCTCAAACAGGGTCACTGACTGCCACTGTCCAGTTGGCTTTTGAGCATCTTCAACAACCTCTCTGGGCAACCTGTGTCAGTGCTGGGTCACCCTCACAGTGAGAAAAGGGTTTCCTGAAGTTCAGAGGGGACCTCCTGTGTTTAAATCTGTGCCCTCTGCCTCTGGTCCCAGCGCATGGCACCGCCAAGAAGAGCCCAGCTCCATTTCCTTTGCACCCTTCCATCAGGTCTTTATGTAGATTAAGAAGCCCCTGAGTCTTCTCTTTTCCAGGCTGAAAAGTCCTGAGCCTTTCTGCAGATGCTGCAGGACCTTCCTCATCCTCATGGCCCTTTGCTGGTCTCTCCACTCTGACCATGTCCCTCTCACACTGGGGAAGGAGGATCACCTCCCTCAACCTGCCAGCAATGCTTTGCCCAACACACCTTGCTTGGCTCAAGTTCAACCTAGTGTCCACCAGCACCCCCAAATCCTTTTCCTCCAAGCTGTTTCCCAGTGGGGTAGCACCCCCCCCCCCCAAATATACTGGTGCCTGGGGCTGTTCCTCTCCCCAAGGGCAGGGCTTTGCTGAACTTCAGGAGGTTCACGCTGGCCCATTTCTCCAGCTTGCTAAGGTCCCTCTGGATGGTCCCTCCAGCCTGCTGATGGTCCCTCAAAATCTCACACTAAGAACCATGCTCAGCCCCCTCTGGGCTGCTTGGTGAGGTGAACAGAGTCATTTTACTTCTGGTTTTATTCTTTGTTTCCTAGGAGGAGCCCTAGCAGCAGACAGCCCTGCTCCCAGTGAGGATATTTCCGTACCCTATGATGACGAGGTGCACCATCACATGGAGTAGATGTCCTGCCACCAGTCCTACAGCCTTAGCAGGTGTAGTATTCATGCCAAATCATGATGAGTATTTAATAATCTAGATAAACAATTCTGGGAAACCCAGAGACTGTCCCCAGCTGTTTGGGGAGCAGCTCGCCAGAAGCGCACAGTTCAGTAACCCAGTGTACTTACTGGGGTTTGTAAGGAGGGCAAAACCAGAAGTTAGATGTAAACATGTTTGGTAGAAGAAGGCCAAGATCCTTTCTGTGAAAAGTAATCAGCAGCAAATATTTAAATTACCTAATAAGCTCAAGGGAGGATCAGGAGATGGGAAATGTTCTGACTTCAACCAGCACAAGCAGCCCAAGCTCCCACCGAAGGCACGGTGAGGCTTAAAAAAGCAGTTGCAGCAGATTCCACTCATTATCTCAATCAATAATCATCAGAGAGAATCATAGAATGGCATGGGTTGGATGGGACCCCAAGGGTCACAGAGCTCCAACCCCCTGCCACAGGCAGGGACACCAACCTCAGGCCTGGAGCTACACAAGGTTGCCCAGGGCCCCATCCAACCTGGCCTTGAACACCCCCAGGGATGGGGCAAACACCCCCAGGGATGTGATTTAGCAAGCAGGGAAGACCCCCAAGCACCCCAGCAGCAGCAGCGTGGCTCCCCCAGCCACCACACCCCTTGAAACCCCCAAACCTCCCTCCCCACAGCTTTTTGGCACCTGTCATAGAATCATAGAATGGCATGGGTTGGGAGGGACCCCAAGGATCACAGAGCTCCAACCCCCTGCCACAGGCAGGGACACCAACCTCAGGCCTGGAGCTACACAAGGTTGCCCAGGGCCCCAGCCAACCTGGCCTTGAACACCCCCAGGGACGGGGCATCCACCCCCTCTCTGGGCAGCCTGTTCCAGCCCCTCACCACTCTCTCTGCACAGAACTTCCCCCCAATCTCTCCTCTCCCCCTTCCCTCCTCCAGCTTCACTCCATCCCCCTTGTCCTGCCAGTCTCTGCCCTTGAACAAGCTGATTCCCCTCCTGTGTCTCTGCTCCCTTCAGGGACTGGCAGGCTGCAATGAGGTCCCCCCACAGCCTTCTCTTCTCCAGGCTGACCCAGCCCAGCTCCCTCAGCCTCTCTCCAGCCCTCTGAGCATCTCCGTGGCTCCTCTGACCCCTCTCCAACAGCCCCACATCTCTCTTGTGTTGGGCCCCAGCTCTGGACACAGGATCCAGCTGGGGGAGGGCAGAGCAGAGAGGGACAATCCCCTCCCTGTCCCTGCTGCCACCCCTCTGCTGATGGAGCCCAGGATCCCATCTCCCTTCCCAGCTGCAGGAGCCACTGCTGGCTCATGTTCAGTGTCTCATCCACCAGAATCCCCAGGTCCAGAGGTCCCCAAAGCTACAAAACTGAGTTGATCCCCAAACCAGCAGCACTTTGGGCTGTCTCCTACCTGCAGCGCCGCAAACATCATCATTTCTTCCTCCGTGCACTCGATCTCCTCCAGCAGGATAGCCCACTTGGACTGCTCGTACAGCTGGTTGATCCTGATCGCATCGTACTATGGTACAGGAGAAAAAAACCACACACCCAGTTCAAGACAAACCACCTCCCCTTTCGTTTCAAGGCAACACTCTGAGCCTGGGAAACCTGAGAAACCCTTAGAACACCTCCAGCATTAGAGAATTGGGATGTGGGAACACTCAAAGCCATGTTTGATGCCTACAAAGACCTGTTTCTGAAGCAGTGGAGGATTTACTGACACAAAAGCACATCAGAAGCAGAGGTATCTTTTGCTCAAAGGAAAAATAAATGGCTCCATACCTTTGGATTCAGGTCAAAAAAGCTGTAGTACTTGAACCGGAGCAGCAAAGCTTCATTTTCTTTCACCTCCTGCTCCATGAGGGATCGAGACGAATCCAGCCATCTGTAAATTGTCAGCAGGGGGATAACACACACACAAAGCTGTGGTGAAGACATGACAGGGCTTTCAAGAATGCCATTTAAAACCACAGCTTGAAAAGAACCCACCAAAACTGGAAGGGAAAGGGGAAAGGAGGAAAGGGGAGAGAAGGAGAAAGGAGGAGAAAGGAGGAGAAAGGAGGAGAAAGGAGGAGAAAGGAGGAGAAAGGAGGAGAAAGGAGGAGAAAGGAGGAGAAAGGAGGAGAAAGGAGGAGAAAGGAGGAGAAAGGAGGAGAAAGGAGGAGAAAGGAGGAGAAAGGAGGAGAAAGGAGGAGAAAGGAGGAGAAAGGAGGAGAAAGGAGGAGAAAGGAGGAGAAAGGAGGAGAAAGGAGGAGAAAGGAGGAGAAAGGAGGAGAAAGGAGGAGAAAGGAAGGAAGAAGAAGAAAGGAGGAGAAAAACCAACCCCCTTCAACTCACCCTTGGTTGATTTTGGCTTTATCAAGTAATGCCTGTGGCTTGTACATTTTTGCTAAGGACTCTGGGGAGGTGACAGGCTGGCTCACAGCCAGGATGCCCGGGTTCCCCTCTGACAAGGCGCTGTCACCGAACCAGGCTGATGTAGGTGACAGGGGGCTGCCGTCGTGAGCGTCGTAGGTCGGCGTCATCGTTTTGCTATACAATCCTGGGCTTGAATAGATATTCCCTACCAGTGAGAGGAATAAAAGTTGGCAGTTAGCTTAAGGCCAAGCCCTGCCTGCTCCCAACCAAGCCACCTCAGCACAAACCCAAAGCCAGCAGAGGAAAAACTTTCCCTCTTTTTTATACCAAGTTTGGGGTTTTTGGGAGTTTGGGGGTTTTTTTTTTGGCCACAATGGGAAAACACTGCACTGCTTGTTTTCCCACAACAAGCTGCCCCTCTCTCTCAGCTCTTCTCCAAGAGCAAAACTGATGGGAAAAAAACTCATTTCCAGCCCAAAATCCATGGGAAAAAGCACAGATCTCCCAAGCTGGGAAACTCCTGCCCCGTATGCGTTTCGGCGGTACCTGGGACACGAATGGCCCCTGAACTTACCAGTATTACCTGTTGCTTAAAGATTTTTTGGAAGTCAAAAAGGTTTTGAGAGGAGCAGGAAAATAAACTAAAGGGAAGAGCCAAAGAGATCAGAGGCAGAGCACAAAAAAAGTCCTACTGAGATGGAGCTCACCTTTGACGGGGCCGATGTAAAGAATATCGGTGCCTATAGAGAGGGAAAGAAAGGAGGGAAGTGAGAAGGCAAGAGAAAGTTACTGGGAGAGAGTAGGACAGGAGAGAAGCCAAAACCAGGCATTTTTGGAAGCAGGTGGTGAAGTTTTAACCACCCAAACGCTGTGTGTTTGCAGCAGTGATGGTGGTGGACTCGGCAGGCAAAGCGACCCGAGTGACTCCAGGCTTAGTTTTATTCCCATTACAAGGAAAAGCTGGGCATGGAAAGGTGGTATTTCATGGATGAGAAGCTTGCTGAGACAGCCAAATAAATCTGGTTATTAATATGCTGAGCGAGTGGTGTGGTTTGGTGCAAATCTGAGCTCAAAGCACCCAGTATTCCCTGACCTCTTAAAGCTTCCCAGCTCGTACGCGCTCAAATATCCCCCCACCCTTCTAAAACTACAACTAGGAAGAGAAGAAAGCAGACCCAGCTAGGTAGAGCTAAGTAGTCCTCCTTCATCTCACAGGACTGTTGATTTTTTTACTTTAAAGAATATAAAATCCAGATTTTCCACAATAAGGGAGGTTCAAGGAGCGTATCCTAATGGCAGCAATTCCACTGCGTACGCGCATCGGGTGGTGGGCTCAGCATCGTTTACTATCTGGGCACCAGCACTCAGAAGGACCAGTAACTGGAGCTGGCTTTTTGGGAAGAGAGCTGCATCCTTTTCCAATCATGAGCCTGCTCAGACAGGTGCCTTCAAGGCACCCCCAACTCCCCCTCCAAGAGCACTGGAGACAGTGTCGGAGGGGCATGGCTGAGATGCCAGAAGCCACCCTGAACCACCACCTTGTCCAAATGACCCATCTTCCCTCACCACCCACGGAAGGATAGGAAGCTGAGCTAAACATCTGGAAAAGTCTAAGAGCAAAATCATAGGAAAAGCTTCCCAAACTCTCTCCATATTTTTTTTGTTGCAAGGAGCTCAAACGGAAGGTTTGAATCAGCAGCCTCACACCAAGGACAGCCAACATCTTGGTGAGGAAATGTAAGAAATACAGAAATGTGATTCCAAACTGTCTGATAGGATGGAAAATGTAAGTGAAAACTTGAGGTCACCACCTAGTGAGAAAACTACCAGCATGCTTTTAATGCTCGTGTTATTTTTTGCCAGTATAGAATCATAGACTGGGCTGGGTTGGAAGGGACCCCAAGGATTACAGAGTTCCAACCCCCCTGCCACAGGCAGGGCCACCAACCTCAGGCCTGGAGCTACACAAGGTTGCCCATCCTGGCATCCTGGTCTGGATTAATGTTTTGAGAAAAAGCCTGGGGATCGGTGTGTGTCGCAGGAACCTGCTCCTGAGACAGACCCAGCAAACTGGGTGGGAGCAAAAAAAGCTGCAGAATTAAAGAAGGGATGGAGATATCCACCTTGGAGCTTCACAAGGAGGTGGCTGGGGTGACTTGACAGCTATTTACACCACGTACTTATACTCTGGGACTTGGACTCAACGATTCCTACGGTCCCTTCCAAGGGGAGGTATTCCAGGACTGTACAAGCAGCAGAAATATGTGCTCCCCATGGATTGTTACACCAGAGAAGAGCAGCCCAACAAGAAGTGGTTCCATAAACCTCATCCTGAAAGATGCTCTTGCCCTTGCAACATGCCAGCCTCACCCTTCACATGGCTCAAGCAGCCAGGGCTGAGCATTAACCAGACCAACAGAAGAAAATCCCACTTCTGGCCTCAAATCAGGCAGGTTTTCCTACAGTCACCCCTGCTCCATTCAAGGGTCTGCTCCAGAGGAGCAAAGCTTCCCCTTGGATGTCCCCCACATCACCTCCAAACATCTAAAAACCATCGCAGAAGATGCTTCCCTTCAAAAATTTGCCCGAGGTGGGCAATGCCATGGAAAATCCCAGTTGATATAGCTCAAAGTTTGGCTAATTTATAAACAAGGAAATACAGGTCTCCTGATGGAAAGTGTTGGGCAACATTTGCCACCATGTCAGCTCTTGCCTGACATGATTTAAGTGGTTTTACTGCCAGGTACAGGGGTGCTTGGTAACAAAACACGCCTGATACATCCACGTGCATTGAAATAACCAGACCCCAAGTGATTAACTTGTTTCACAGAAGCATTCAGTGCACAGATGAATGTTGGGACAGTGCTAGGAATGGTTTGTTCAGCTGAAAACCATTACTTTTAACTAATGGCACCTGAGCATGGTAGGCAGCTGAAGTAATTAAACCCCCCAGCAGGAGTTACTTCATTCACAAGGAAAGCAAAACCAGCAGGACAGCTTGAAGAAGCTCACTGAAAGATCAAGAAATAATTCAAATAAAGACCTGTCCTTTGCATATATTTCCCCCAAACAGGCTGAATATTTCCTATTAATCTAAACAGAGATGCTCTCCATGAACACTGGCTTTTGGAAAGGCTGAGTTCAGGATGAAAACACTAAATAATAGGGACAGACTGCAGCCTTGCCCGATGCAGGCCAACCTCCTGCCCTCCCTCCCTCAGCCAGGGATGGGAGAGGACTAGCCTAGGAGTATTTTTAAGTAACTGAGTGAAGAGCAAGTGAGACCAGAGCAAAAGGAGGATCATTTCTCCCTTACACCAGCCTGTAGAGCCCACTGTGTGGCTCCAGGCAGCTCCAGGGCATCGCTGTGTGGCCAAAACCCTTCTGCTTGCCAGCCCAGGGCCTCCAGCAGCATTAACCACACTGCCTGACCTTCCTCTCTACTTCAGTAAATTTAAGACTGATGAATACAAGTTTACTGACTTCAAATATTATTATTATTATTTAAATTAAAGCTGCTTCCTTCTCAGGGCTGGATTTTAGACTAAGAGCTCTGGCAGACAGACACAACTGACCCCTCCATCAGTGTGCATTTCCACAGCTTTCTCCATAAATCCATTCAAGCTAAAGTGCTCCTGCTTGACCAACTTTATGGTTGAAGCTCCTGCCATTTTGCCTTCAAACTCCAGATTTCCAGGAGCCATAGAGCCAAACCCCCCACCCTCTGCTTGCAAGCCCCTCCTTGCTTCAGTTCCCTGCCTGTGGCAAACTACAAGTGACTCCATCAGCGATGTTACTCCGTGGGCAATGTTACTCCATGGGCAATATTACTCTCTTAGCAATACTCCTGTAAGCCAGACTGGGAAACTACCTCCCCCAGCAATAAAATGTTGGGTTTTTTAGCACTGCAAACCATAACTACACCCTTAACATAAAGCAACCCTGATGTAATTAATCAAATCCTGCTTTTGCTGGGCTAATAAATAAGTAGAAGGGCAGTGCTGCCTAAAACACACCTGGAATTCAACATTAGGGACAATTTCCCATTTAATGCTTTCTCTTAACAGGGTGAGAAAACGTCTCAGTAACACAATCTGAGTGTTCAAGCAGTCACATTGGGCTTCTGGTGGGTTTTATGAAGCCTGGGTGTTGTTCTGCTCCCCCCCCATATTGCGTGACAGCTTTCAGGCATGCATCTGTGCGACCGCGACCCGAGTGCTGCAGCCCTGGAGGACTTGTGGGACTTATTTGGGGTCCCTTTCTTACACAGACCTTAAGCAATCAGGTCAAAGCCATACCCCTGTGTGGTTTTCCACCCTATTATATTAGATTTGCCTCCAAGCCTGTCCTCACAAAGCAAGGCCTGGCTCACCGGACCCCGGCGTGATGAGTGGACCCTCCAACTCAAAGGCATCATCTTCATATTGATCATCCAACTTCTTCTTTTTTTTCTTTGAGGGATCTCTGGGTTTTCTCAAGAGGGAGAGCTCTTCTGGATGCCTGATGTCTGGGGAGAAAAAAGACAGCTTTTACAAAGGAAGGATGGAAAAAAAAAAGGGGGGAAAAAAGGATATCCTTCCTTTAGGAACAGCATCCAACCATGTGCAGTAGCCCCCTTGGCTGATTTTCCTGCTTGGCAATGGATAAAAACCAAATTGAGAACATTTTCCTTGCAAACCTGTCATTGGCTGGAGAGGCCACACAATATTTGGGTAGAATAATACAGCATTTGGGTAAAATAACACTGCATTTAGGTAAAATACTGAATTTCCCAGGCATAGACACCCCAATGCAAATACAAACAGCGCTGGACCCCATGACAGAGCTTACTACCATTCCCACCTATTACCTTAAATAGAAACAAGAAATATAAACACAAGTATACTCCATAAATAGAATTACAAATATAATCAATAAATATGAATATAAATACAAATATAAATACAAGTAATAAATAAAAATATATATAAAAATATCATCAACCCTCATGCAACCCCCAATTCAGGCACCTAGGCAACAGGCCAGGTATTCAGTTCCACAGGAGTAATCCAAGGCTCAAGATTTACTTACCAGATGGGATATTTTAAAGCCTGTATTTAAGGCACCCACTTTTTAAAGAGATCTTGGCCAAGGTGTTTCCTTTTCCCAGCAGAACTCCAGCCGCTCCCATTTCCCTGACCAGAATCAGCCTGAATAATTATACTCATTTTATTGAAGATAAGAGAGCATCACAGGGTGATGGTGTTATAAACCATGGGAGTGAGGGGGGGAGGGTGGTGTTAATAAAAAAGAGAATTTTAGGGCTATTTCCCACAAAAGTGGTACTTTGGTTTAGGTTCTGGACGCTGCGATTGCTTCATTGACACCTTGATGAGGGGACAGCATCCACCCTCAGCAAGTGCCAGTGATCCAGAGCTGGGAGGGGTGGGTGACACACAGGACACTGTGCTGCCATCCAGAGCCCTGGCCAGGCTGGAGAGCTGGGCAGGGAGAGACCAGATGGGGTTCAACAACAGCAAGTGGAGAGTCTGGCACCTGGGGAGGAACAACTGCTGGAATCAGGACAGGCTGGGGGGGAGCTGCTGGAGAGGAGCTCTGTGGAGAAGGACCTGGGGGTGCTGGGGGGTGACAGGGTGGCCATGAGCCAGCAGTGTGCCCTGGGGGCTGAGAGAGACAATGGGATCCTGGGGGGCATCAGGAGGAGTGTGGGCAGCAGGTCACAGGAGGGGATCCTCCCCCTCTGCTCTGCCCTGCTCAGGCCCCACCTGGAGTGTTGTGTCCAGTGCTGGGATCCCTGGGATCAAACAGCCAGGGATCTCCTGGAGAGAGTCCAGAGGAGGCTGAGGAGATGCTGAAGGGCCTGGAGCATCTCCCCTGGGAGGAAAGGCTGAGAGAGCTGGGGCTGTTCAGCCTGGAGAGAAGAAGACTGAGGGGGGACCTAATCAATGTTTATCAATATCTTAAGTATGGGGTGCAGGGGGAATCAGCCAGCCCCTTTTCAGTGCCTGTGGAGACAGGACAAGGGGCAATGGCTGCAAATTGGAGCACAGGAAGTTCCACACCAACATGGGGAGGAACTTTTCCCCAGTGAGGGTGAGGGAGCCCTGGGACAGGCTGCCCAGGGGGTGTGGAGTCTCCTTCCCTGGAGAGATTCCAGCCCCATCTGGACACAGACCTGTGTGCCCTGTCCTAGGGACCCTGCTTTGGCAGGGGGTTGCACCCCATGAGCTCTGAAGGGCCCTTCCAACCCCTACAGCTCTGTGAGTCTGTGATTCTGAGTGGGACGGAGCTTTCTGGGAGGGACCTGGGGAAGGGGGAACCAGGAGTCCCTCACTAGTGCTGCAAAAACCAAGAGGGGAGGAAATCCACCCCCACCCCCCCCCAAAACTCCACCTCCTCTCAACTGTCCTCAGCCAATACGTGGGAACTGACCTGGAAAAGCATTCACCTGGGCATGGAGCCATCCTACCACAGTGATGAAAGGCTGCAGAAAGGTCACTGAGCTCTGAAAGAACAGCTTGGGTTGGGAAAAAAAAGGAGATGATGGGTCATGCTTGAACCCAGAGGGAAGGGTTTTGGAGTTTCAGAGCTGCTTGTCCGTGTTCAAGCCCCTGTGTTTTTTAGCCCTTTTCTTGGGGTTTTTTTGGTGCATCACCCAAAAAGGCTCAGCTGCATGGAGATGTGCAGGATCTGCCTTTGGGATGTCCCAAGGAGAGCAGCTCCCAGTCCCAGCCCAGGTCCCCAGCAAAGCCTGAGGCTGTAGCTGCAAGGGAAGGCCAAATGAGATGGAGTTGGTTGTGCTGCAGCCAGGCTGTATTTCCACCCCTCCAGAAGAATGTTGAACAGGACAAAAGACATTATTCTAACAAGGAGAAGTTACAGGGACCACATCTCACTTGCTGTACACTCCCAGGCACAGGATTATAATTAAAACTGGAATTTGGTTCCCAGTACGTGACCCAAGTGAGACACATCCCCATGGCTGAGGTATCTGCCCTGACTTCATGCCTGCCCACCCCAGCATCTATCCTGGCTTACCTGAGGTGCTGGAGTGGGTCCAGAGAAGGGAAATGGGAGTGGTGAAGGGTCTAGAGCACAAGTCTGATGGCTGGGGGAACTGGAGGGGGTTTAGTTTGGGGAAGGGGATGCTGAGGGGAGACCTGCTCGCTCGCTCTCTGTAACTATCTGGAAAGGTGGGTGTAGTGAGGTGGGGTTGGCTCTTCTCCCAAGTAACAAGTGATGGGATGAGGTGAAACAGCCTCAAGTTGTGTTAGGGGAGGTTTAGATTGGGTATTAGGGAAAATTCCTGCACTGGAAGAGCGGTCAGGATCGGACCAGGCTCCCCAGAGAAGTGGTGGGGTCACCATCCCTGGAAGGGTTAAGAACATGGCACCTGGGGATGTGGTTTAGTAGACATGGTGGTGTTGGGTTGGCAGTTGGACTCGATGACCTGAGAGGTCTTTTCCAGCCTTAATGATTCTCTGATTGTGTCCTGTGGTTCTTACTGCAGGAGGGGGGAAAAAACCCATCAGGCTGGAAGGGAGCTCAGCTCCATCCTCACCCCATTACTGAGAGATGAATCCAAAGTGCTTCACCAGGGCTCTCAGGGCACAGCAGCCTTTACAAACACTACCCTCCAAACCTTACTTTTTAATTTATTATTATTTTGTTTAATTTACTAAAGCACAGCTTCCCTGCCAGGTCCCATCCCTGGGCTTCTGTGTCCCTGTCTGTAGTCACTGTGAGCACCATGGGTTTCTCCCCCTCCCAGGGAGGACACCGTGACATCCTCCCTGCAATGTTAAATATCAACCCCCACTTTTCTTCTCTCCTGCTACTTTAAATAACAGCCTGCACACCAACAACAACCCCTCTGTGCCTGTCACATGCTGGGGGGGGGGGCATTGACTTTAGGTGATTTCTAGGGATGGATCCAGCTAGTGATGGTGTTCCCAAATCCAGATGTTGGGCACCCTTGGGTTTAACTCTTTGTCATACTGAAGGTCTCCCATCCCAAACCATCACCTGGCACAGCTTTAAGCTTCATCTTTCTATATTTACTTATTTATTTATTTTTATAGATATTCTACCGAATATATTTTTATATTTTTATATCTTTTATATATGTATTTTTATATATAATATTTATATTATATAAAAAGAATTATATACATAATTTGTATCCATATATATATGGATATCTCCTATTTATATATATATAAAAAAGCTGCGTTTAATTTAAGCTTCAGCACTGATTTGTTACTCCCACATACAAACCATCACTCCAAACTCCATCCCTGCAACAGAATTGTAGGGGTTTTGAAGGGACCTCCAGAAATCATGGGGTCCAACCCCCTCAACCACCAGTTAAGTTTTCCCCACACAACTTCTCTGACCATTTCTAGTAATAAATACCTACAGAGTGAACCCAGACAGCTCCCTGCCTCCCCATTTATCACAACCAGCTTACCTCACAGAGAAAAAATCTGCTGGGACATCCAGGGTCATGCAGAAGGGACAACACACAGCACAGCCTAAAATGAGGAGTTCCCCTGGTATTTTGCTAGCAAGGTTTTACTCTGCTGTTTATTTATGGTGCATTAGCAACTGATACAGCCTCTCAGCTGAAACCATTCAGAGAGGCCAAGAGAAGGGCTCCGGGCCAAGCCTGACTCCTGAAAGCAATCTGTTGGAGCTGGCCCAAAGCTTGACCATCTGATTTCAAAGCAACTTTTTATAGTCCCTCAGTTGCTCATGATGCTGTTGTTGGGATTATAAAGGATACAGGGCAAGTTTTTGGCAGCTGCTTCCAAAGGGCCACGAGGCACGGCAAAGGCAGCGATGCTGGAGCATCTTTTTTAGAAGGGCCTGGAGTGATAGGATGAGGAGGAATGGGTTTAAATTGGAAGGGGGAGATTTAGATTGGATGTTAGGAAGAAATCCTTCACTATGAGGGTGGGCAACTGGAATAGGTTGCCCAGGGAGGTGATAGAAGCTCCATCCCTGGAGGTGTTCAAGGCCGGGACGGATGGGGCCTTGAGCAGCCTGGGCTGGTGAGAGAGAGGTGTCCCTGCCCATGGCAGGGGTGGCACTGGATGATCACAGAATCACCAGGTTGGAAAAGACCTTTAAGATCACCCAGTCCAACCATCCCTGTCCTGTGCTAAGCCAGATCCCTGAGCACCTCATCTCCCCTCTGTTAAACACACCCAGGGGTGGGGACTCAGCCCCCTCCCTGGGCAGCCTGGGCCAGGCCCTGACAGCTCTGCCAGGGAAGAACTTTGCCCTCCCACCTGAGCTGCCCCTGCCCTGGCACAGCTTGAGCCCATTGCCCCTTGTCCCATCTCCTGTCCCCTGGCTGAAGAGACCATCCCCCACCTCTCTGCACCCTCCTGGCAGGGCAGGGGAGGTGGATGGGGAGAAGGTCTCCCCTCAGCCTCCTCTTCTCCAGGCTCAACACCCCCAGCTCCCTCAGCTGTTCAAATCTTTGAGGTCGCTTCCAACCTGCACCATTCCATGATCCTAAGACCCCTGCTCCCCTGCCACCGAGCACGTTTCCCATTGACAAGCTACACATTTCTTCCAAACAGCAATACCACCACCTCCATGACTTTACAAACCCACTGAAGCCAACTGAGGGTTGCAGGAGAAACGAGGAGTAAAGCCCAATGTGCCATAAAAGCAGAGAGAAGAAAAGCAGAACGACAGCAACGTTGTTTTTATTTCCCAACCCTGGATTTAGATGAAAAGTGAGAAGCAACTTCATTTTCCATCTGAACTTCTCAATCTTTCAGTAAACTGCTGGTGGAAAAAAAAAGTTTACTGCTATTTATGATTAATAAGTGTATGAAGGGTCCTTAAAAGCCTGTTTTTGAACAGAGCTTGACTTGGCAAACGTAGTGTTTAGTTACTGTAGCTAAAGCACAGCCTAACCCAGGGTGTAAGAGCTTGCAGATGGTAGGACTCCAGTTAAACAGGAACTGGGACAAGGAACTGCTCCAAACTGCCACTGGTTTCTGGCTGTAAGAGCAAGAGAGAGATCCTCAAAGCCTCCAAGTGGTGCAAAAAAATTAAAGCCCTTTATATAGGTTTGGGCTTTTTACAACAGCCCCACCACACCCAGAGAAGCTCATTTCCTGGGCTTGTTCCCCTGGGGTAAAACATCTCCCCAGGGTTTGACTTCAGCCCCAAATTCCCAACTAAAAAACCTCCATTAGGTATTTCATCCACCTGTTTTCCAGCTGAAGCAAAGCTGCTCCCACTAAAGGTCACCCTGAAGGAAAAAGGCACAGTGTGAATGGACCAGGAGAAGTGACCACCACCTGGACAAGGCTAATGCTTTGGCTCTTCAACTGATGCATTGGTGGGGGCTGTGTTTGCTTTAGAAGGAACTCCTTGTCTGGACACATGAAACAGATGGGACTGGCAACGTTACTGTAAATGTTCCTTTTAGCATTTTATCCCTATTTATTGGCTAAGTGCATGAAAACCCAACCATCCAGCCTGAGCATCCCAGGCATGGCTGGTGGCAGGATCCATCTGTGATGATACACCCCCTGCTTCATACACTGACCAAGACCTGGTCCAAAACTGGGTTCTGCTCAGCTGGATTTGAGCAGGAACTGTTTGTATTTTGACATCTCTTCCATGCCCATGTCCTAGCAGAAGAGCTTTGGCAAATGTAGGGGATTTTTTTACTCAGAGAGGTGGTGGATTCCCCCTCCCTGGAAACATTCAAGGTTGGATTTTGGGGTTGTGGGCAACGTGATCTAGTTGAAGATGTCCCTGCTCACTGCAGGGATGGACTAGATGGACTTAAAAGGTCCCTTCAGCCCAAATCTTTCCAGGATCCTGTGATTTTATCAAGAGCTTTGGGCAACCTGATGTAGTTGAACATGTCCCTGCTCACTGCAAGGATGGACTAGATGGACTTAAAAGGTCCCTTCAGCCCAAATCCCTCCAGGATCCTGTGATTTTATGAAGTGAGGGACATGCCCTTTGGTGAGAGGAGCACACACATAGGCATTTCACAGGTGGCACTTCAGGGGAAGGAGGCTTTTAACCTCCAAGAAAAATTTTTCCAACTGCTGGACAAAGACATTTTACTCCCTACAACATCTTCTTTTCCATCTGCCTCCCAGATCCTACTCGTGCCTGTTCTGACAACAACTCCACAGCCCCTTTTCCCCCCCCCTATATAATCCCTCATGTCTCACCCAGCCCCTGCACAGTCCATCCAGCCCAACTGTCCCCATCTTATCTCCCACCCAGAGATGAACAACAGAGCTAAGGTGAAATCCTCCCTTTTCATCAGACACCACACCAACCACCCCTAAAAAACCAGCTTTAAAGAAAAACAGCAGCCTTGCAGGCTGTGAAATTCATAATTGATGCTCTTTCTCACCAAGTCCACCAAGTAAATCTTGCAGCTGCTGCATCTCCAACCACTGTGGTGTTTTGTGATGGATGAGAAAGCAGTTGTGGCCAGAAATCCACATGTCTTGGTGTGGATTTTTGTCCCCATCCAAGATGTGGGGTCTCCAGACCCCACCAAGAGGCACACCAAGGGGTTGGGGGACAAAACACATGATGATTACAGTTCTCCATGAGATGGGCTCCCACTCCCATGAGAAATCAGATCCATCAGCTGGAAGGGCTGTCTGAGTAGGGACCGACTTCCCTCAAAATGAAAATGATGGGATATCACACTAGTTTCAATACTCAGCTTTGATATATAAGAAACAGGAATTCCCTGAAGCTCTCAGCATCCATTTTTCCACCCTATTTCTGGCTCCCTTAAAAGTCCAGAGGGCTGGTTCACCTGGGCAGCTTTTAAACCATGAAAACTCCATCATTTTGCTTGTAGCAAAGGTGGCACTTAGGGAAAATCCTCTTTACTACCAATCCAGTTACCCTCCATCAGGAAAAGTGTTTCACAGTGGGATGTCTCTGCACTGGATCAAAGCAATGACTCAGGAAAATGACAGCCTTTGGACACCACCAGGACAATCCTTAGAAAAAAATGAGACCCAAACCCTGCCCTTCTCCCATTTCAGGCTTAAAAAAATCATTTTTAAAAGCCTTTTTCTTTTGGAATGAATGAATTCTGAGGCTGGTGTTCCAAGGCATTAAGTTCATGGAGTGAAGTATCTGACTTACCTTCAACCTAAATTCACTCAAGATAAAGTTTTGCAAAACAAAACCAGAGGGAGAAGGGGGGAAAAAAAAAAAACAAACCAAAAGAAAAAGGACTTGTGTAACTTTTTTAAGTGCTTAGAGATAAGACCTGGTGGTTGTATCAGACCCTGGAAAGTATCTGATGGTGGAGCAGGTCTTCACCCCCTCAGCAGAGTTTACTAGGTTTGTATACCCACCTACATTCAGAACATTTTATTATGGGTTCTTCAGCTGCCTGGGTGCTTAAATATTTATTTGGGTAAAAGCCAAGCTCTCTGCTTGCTGCCCCAGGCTGTGCAGCTATGTCAGGACATCCCAGAAAATCTCCTGAGATGCTCAATGAATACTGCAGCCAGACCAAACTGGGTCTGGCTCTGGCAGGGGCTTTGCCAAGACCCTTTCCCAAAAAACCCAAGGGTTGAAATCAGGGTACCATCAGCTGGGAGGATCTCAGGAGGAGGCAAGGGCCAAGCATTATTGCAAGGTGAATAAAAAGGGGCCATCAGAGAGATAAGAGTCAACAAACCTTCAATGTTTGGATGGGTTTTTATCTGCAAGTGGGATGAAATCCCCAGACTCCAGTTATCCGGATGCCTCTCTGAGCACAGACAGCACTCTGAGCCTTGCCCCTCGAGCATCTGAACTGCAGCTCAAGTCAAATTAACCTCAATTAAATTAAGCACCACAAAGAAAGAGGATAAATCCACTTACACCCTCTGCATTGGACCATAAAGAGCCATCAGAAGCATCTTAAGGCAGGCGGTGGCACTGAGTTTGCCAGCATCTCCTAATGTCTTCAGGATGAAAGTCTATTTAAAGGGTCACTGTCAACAGCAGAGTAAGGATGAAAAAATTCACTGACTCATGTGGTGACATACAACCTGATGCTACTCAACAGGCAGAACAGAGACTGGAAGAGGAAAGGGGAGGGTGGAAAGGGGAATATATATTTTTTTTTTCTTTTTTTCCATTTCAGTCACTTTGCAATTAAATTTCATCATTCCTCTTACAGCCCTGGTTTCTGGTGTTTGTCTGGCTCCTCCACAACAGCTGCAGCCCAATATAGGAAAGCAATAAAAGAGGGAAAGAGTGAAATGAAGGAGTTGGCAGCAGCACGCTCGGGCCTTGCCATTTCAAAAGCTGAGTACGCTGCAATTTGGCCGACTCTCTAAATGGTAAGATTTCCTTCCACACCTATCCCCCCAGACATATTTAGAAATAGCTGTGCTGCTGCCAAAGCTCTCTGCAAAAGGCAGCAAAACCCTTCCCAGGCGTTTCACTGGGTCTGTCTCCGTGCCAGTAGGAGAACACCAGTCTCCAAGCATCAGCACTGTGCTCCCGAGCAGCCAGGGACTGTAAGGAAGAGATGCTGGTGTCAGCATCCCTCCCCAGATAACACCCTGAGATGCTCAGGTGTATCTCTCAGCCCCACTATTTGGGAAAAATGCATCTCACAGCCCCATTATTTTAGGAAAAATGCATCTCACAGCCCCACTATTTGGGAAAAATGCATCTCACAGCCCCACTATTTGGGAAAAATGCATCTCACAGCCCCACTGTTTGGGAAAAGTGCATCTCACAGCCCCACTGTTTGGGAAAAGTGCATCTCACAGCCCCACTATTTGGGAAAAATGCTATGTTGTTTTCCAGCAGGGCCTGAAGGGAGGAAAACCAAATGGTTTGAAGAGGTTTGGAAGAGTGAGGAGGAACTCCAGGCAGTTTTTAGCCTCCTGCAAAACACCAGTGCTGGGGCTGTGGCTCCACGGGCACAGGCAGAGTCCTGGGAACGCTGTGCATCTCAGAGTACCAAAGGGTTTCAGTTTTTGCAATAAAAAACAACCCAAAAAGCCAACAGAAAACCCCCAACCAGTGGCTTTTTATAGAAGTTTTTTTGGCAAGGGAGGGCGTGGAAATAGTACAAATACTTCAGAAGTCAGAGGACGTTCTGTACTGGAGCAGAGACCGTTTATAAAGGAGGGGGGTGGGGGGAAAGGTAGGGTCATATTTGGTGTCTAGACTGCTGGATGGTGTCGCCTTGCTGGGGCTGGGTGTGCATGACACCACTCCCAAATGCCACTGTCACCTCGGGCTGTGCTGGTGGCTGAAGGGAGGAAGACTGGCTGTGCCCCTCCCATCAGACACACAGCCTCAGGCATCTTGTTATTTTAGGGCTGGGAGAGGCAAAGGGGAAGCACCCATCACCCTGATCGGCCTCTCTGCATCCTGTCCCTCCTCTTTCAGCCACACAAGCTCCCTGGGATGGGATCACCCTTATGCTGTGTAAGAGGGGTCCCAATTTCCTGGCATCCCTGGGGAGCTGGACTGGAGTGAGTTGGAATGCAGGCATGGAGAGAGGCAAAGGGGAAGCACCCATCACCCTCATCGGCCTCTCTGCATCCTGCCCCTCCTCTTTCAGCTGCACAAGCCCCCTGGGATGGGAACACCCTTATACTGTGTAAGAGGGGTCCCAATTTCCTGGCATCCCTGGGGAGCTGGGGACTGGAGTGAGGTGGGATGCAGGCATGGAAACTGCTGATGCTCCACAGAGGATGCTGCACAGACTGTGTTTTCCAAAACAGGTGATTAAGTCACTCCTAAGTGCTCTGAGGATGATGCAGCATGGAGCTGGGTGTGATGCCCCACCAGCCTCTGGGGAAAGATAAAACACAACCTGAAGGGAATTTCTTCAGCCTCAGGATGGATAAGGGAGGGAGCAGTCATGAATTTCAGAGCTCTTCCTCCCAGAGCTGCCTCCACCCAGGTCTGGCACCATGTCCAGCTCCCACCAGCACCAACCAGGATGATCCTCGCTCCTGTGCTCAGGCTGGAGGGCAGTGTAAGTCCCAAAGCTTCCCAGCCAGAAGATCACAGAATCACAGGGGTTGGGAAGGGACCTCAAGAGATATCGAGTCCAACCCCCAAAAGGTGCAATCTTTACTGCTATCATATCTACCCTCAGCCTGGAGCTCCTCACCGTTCAGTTTCCCCATGAGAAGCAGCATCGCTGGGACAGGAAACGCCAAGGCATGGGAAAAAAACCCCTTCACACTCACATCTTGCTGTTTGCTTTTCCTCTCCCACGTGCTCACCAGCAACAGGAGCAGCAGATCCTGCCTGGAATCCCTTATTGCTCCCACAGCACATGGAAAACAAAATATGAGCAGCAGAAGAAGGAAGGGGATGCTGTAAGGAAGCAGCTTGAGGGCACGAGCAGATGCAAGGCATCCTGGAAAGAAATGAAGCTGGTGTGGAGGAAAAGAGGGTTTTTCCACTTGTGGGATGATGGGTTAAGAGGGAGCTTTGCATCTTCTAACTGCCCAAATCCCACTCTGCAATGAGGATAGTATTCAAGGATCACCTCCTCCTTCCCAGCAAAGGAAAAGTCAGGCAAAAATGCCTGGAGGTCTGTACGGATGAACAAGGTGCTCCCAGACAAACTCCATCATGAGAAGGAAGCCTACAGAGGGTGGAAGGGAGGGCAGGGAGCCTGGAAGGAATACAGAAACTGTCTGAGCAGCCAGGGATCAGGTCAGGAAAGCTAAAGCCATGACAGATACTATCTGGCCAGGGGCATCAAGGGCAAGAGGAAAGGTTTCTGTGTCAGAGAGGGACCTGGGCGGGCTGGAGAGGTGGGACCCTATGAACCACATGGAGTTCAACAAGGCCAATGGCTAGGTCCTCCTGCACATGGGGCAGGACAAGCTGCCATGGAGATGTCCCAAGGGCTGGAGCCCCTCTGCTCTGGAGCCAGGCTGGGAGAGCTGGGGGCTCAGCCTGGAGAAGAGAAGGCTGCTTCTGGGGAGAGCTCCGAGCCCCTTCCCGTCCCTCAAGGGGCTCCAGGAGAGCTGGAGAGGGGCTGGTGCCCAGGGCAGGGAAGGCCTGGCCCAGGGGAACAGCCTTCAGCTGCAGGAGGGTGATGGGGGGGGGGCTGGGAGGCAGAAATCCTTCCCAGGGACTGGGGAGGCCCTGGCACAGGGTGCCCAGAGAAGCTGGAGCTGTCCCTGGATCCCTGGCAGGGTTCAAGGGTGGGTTGGATGGAGCCTGGGACACCCTGGGCTGGGGGCGGGGGGGTGTCTCTGCCCATGGCAGGGGGGACACTGGGAGATTCTGAGGTCCCTCCCACCCCAAACCAGTCTGTGAGTCTATGATATTCCCACGCAGGCCAACAAAGTGCTGACTGCAGCCACATCAAATTGCTGAGCAGAAATCTCTCCCCAGCAGGATGACAAGAGGAGAGTAGCACAGGGGAGCCCCACAAACAGCACCCCACCCCAATCTCTACACCCTGCTGCCAGTCAGGCAGACAGCACAAAACCCTGCAGCTCCAAAAAAAATTTAAAATAACTGAAGTTTTACTTTCTCTTTCTCTAGTCTTTAATTGCAGATCAAAGCTGGCCCTTCAGCCCAGCACCGCCTGCCAGCAGCTGCTCCTGGGCAGACTTCCAGGCCACCCTTTAGGAAAGGGCTGCCCATCCCATCTCCCTCTCTTCTCCTCCCTTCTCCTCTCCTCCCTTCTCCTCTCCTTCTCCTTTCCTCTCCTTCTCCTCTCCTCTCCTCCTCTCCTTCTCCTCCCCTTCTCCTCTCCTCTTCCCTTCTCCTTTCCCTTTTCCCTTCCCTTTTCCCTTCTCCTCTCCTCTCCTCCCTTCTCCTCCCCTCCTGCCTGTTCCTACAGCAGGCAGGGTCAATCCATGCCGTTACCCTTCCTGACTGGTCTCTGTGGGAATTAAGGAGCTGCAATCCAGAGACTGGGAATGAGATTGGGTTTTCTTCCGGCTTCGCACGACCTCCAAGAAAGCCAGGGATGTGTGAGTGGCTCCAGCATCTTTCCACAGCCACCCCTGGGCTGTCCCCCAGGGAGCCTCAGCCTGGCTGGCAGTGAGAGCTGCCCTCCTCCACAAGAGCTTCACTCCACACAAAAATATGGATTAAAAAGCAAGAATAGATCACAGAATCACAAGGTTGGAAAAGACCTTTAAGATCATCAAGTCCAACCATTCCCATCCTATGCTAAACCAGATCCCTGAGCACCTCATCTAACCCCTTTTTTAAACACATCCAGGGAAGGGGACTCAACCCCCTCCCTGGGCACAACCCTATATAAGAAAAGGCACAACCCTAAATAATTCACCCAAGCACATCCCTGCTGGCATAGAGAGGATTGTGTAAATGCACCCAGCTAGAGTCCCAGCAACACAAGGAACTGACCTTGCTGAGGGAACAGCACCCACCCTCAGCAAGTGCCTGATGATCCAGAGCTGGGAGGGGTGGCTGACACACAGGACACTGTGCTGCCATCCAGAGACCTGGCCAGGCTGGAGAGCTGGGCAGGGAGAGACCAGATGGGGTTCAACAACAGCAAGTGGAGAGTCTGGCACCTGGGGAAGAATAACTGCTGGAATCAGGACAGGCTGGGGGGGACCTGCTGGAGAGGAGCTCTGTGGAGAAGGACCTGGGGGTGCTGGTGGGTGACAGGGTGGCCATGAGCCAGCAGTGTGTCCTGGGGCTGAGAGAGACAATGGGATCCTGGGGGCATCAGGAGTGTGGGCAGCAGGTCACAGGAGGGGATCCTCCCCCTCTGCTCTGCCCTGCTCAGGCCCCACCTGGAGTGTTGTGTCCAGTGCTGGGCTCCCTGGGATAAAAAGGACTGGAGAGAGTCCAGAGAAGGGCTATGGAGATGATGAAGGGCCTGGAGCATCTCCCCTGGGAGGAAAGGCTGAGAGAACCGGGGCTGTTCAGCCTGGAGAGAAGAAGACTGAGGGGGGACCTAATCAATGTTTATCAATATCTTAAGTATGGGGTGCAGGGGGAATTGGCCAGCCCCTTTTCAGGGTCTGTGGGGACAGGACAAGGGGCAATGGCTGCAAATTGGAGCACAGGGAGTTCCACCCCAACATGGGGAGGAACTTTTCCCCAGTGAGGGTGAGGGAGCCCTGGGACAGGCTGCCCAGGGGGTGTGGAGTCTCCTTCTCTGGAGAGATTCCAGCCCCGTCTGGACACCGACCTGTGCAGTATGAGCTGGGGAGCTGCTTTGGCAGGGGGGTTGGACCCCATGAGCTCTGGAGGTCCCTTCCAACCCCTACAGCTCTGTGATTCTGTGAATTCCTTACATTGCTCATTAATCATGCTATATGCTGAAATTAATGAAGTGTGTAATCAAATGCTCTGGAGGCAAAGGCAGCAAATGGTTACAGACAAAATTACCAGCAACTCACAGAATCCCAGAATCACAAGGCTGGAAAAGGCCTTTGAGATCAGAGTCCAACCATTCCTGTCCTGTGCTAAACCGTATCTCTAAGTACTTCATCTACCCAAGTCACAAGCACATATCCATCACCCAGACCAAGCCACACCAGACCCCAACCTTAGAAAGGAAAGGATTTGCAGAGACAAAAGCTATGGTGCTAGGGCAAGGACTATTTCTTTCCCTTTCTACCTTGAAATATCTACTCAGTTTTCTGGGGGGAAATGAATAATATGGGGGACAAGTGGTTTCTTCAGCTAACCCATGAGGAGATGCTGTGGAGGGCAGGAAAAGGTAATGAAGAAAAAATGGGGCAGCATAAAAACTAACTTGGGGGGCCAATAAAAAAACCCCAAAGCAACAAAAAAAGAGAAAGGGGCAGGTTGTGCAAGTGTTATAGCACAGTCTGCAAGACCCCATGAGCAGGTTGTGTTAGAGGAAAACACAAGCTCCCTGGGCTGCCACAGGGAGCTGGGATGAGCCCACCATCCTATGGCTGCTCTCATCTCTGGCAAACCTCAGTGAGCACCAAGGTGAGGGCAGATATTCCCCATGCCCACCAGGAATGAAACAGCCTGTGCAAACTCAGCCTGACACCCCTGGGCTGATTTTTGCATGCCAGAAAGCAGCAGCAGCCCCTCTCATCCAGCACACACGTGACCTCCTGGCTGAGATTAGCTCCTGCCTCCATCAGTGCTCAGCTCCAGGACCCTGTGCTAGAGGATACAGCTGACCCATGGTGCAGCACCAAGGTCACACACAGGAGAAGAAAGGACAGGATTGGCATGGAGCAGCTTGGAGTTTGCCCCACATATTGTATCAAGGATACAATGGACACATATTGTATGGAGATCTCCAAACACACTTCTTACATACACACCTCCATCCAAATCCACTAATACATCTGTGTCATGCAGGTGGCCACATAGCTCTGTGGTCTGGGGAAGAGCTTCCCAGCACCTCCAGCTCCAGCACTGCCACTTCACAGGATCACACAACATTAGGAGCTGGAAGGGACCTCCAAAGCTCATCTAGTCCAACCCCCCTGCCAGAGCAGGGTCACCCAGACTAAATCCCACAGGAACACATCCAGGTGGGTTTGAATGTCTCCAGAGAAGGAGACTCCCCAGCCTCTCTGGGCAGCCTGTCCCAGGGCTCTGTCACCCTCACAGGGACAAAGTTCCTCCTGACATTCCCATGGAGCTTCCTCTGCTCCAGCTGCACCCGCTGCCCCTTGTCCTGTCGCTGCCAGCCCTGAGCAGAGCCTGGCTCCATCCTGACTCTCACCCTGCACATATTGATAGACATTAATGAGGTCACCCCTCAGTCTCCTCCAGGCTAAAGAGGCCCAGCTCCCTCAGCCTCTCCTCATCAGGAAGATGTCCAACCCCCTCCATCACCTTGGTGGCCCTGCGCTGGCCTCTTTCAAGGAGCTCTACGGTCTCCTTGAGCTGAGGGGCCCAGAACTGGACACAGTATTCCAGGTGGGGTCTCACCAGGGCAGAGCAGAGGGGGAGAAGAACCTCTCTTGACCTCCTAACCACCCCCCTTCTAACACACCCCAGGATACCATCGGCCTTCTTAGCCAGGAGGGCACATTGCTGGTCATGGGCATCCTGCTGTCCCCCAGGTCCCTCTCACCCACTCTGCTCTCCAACAGCCACTATCCCACACCCAGCTTAAGCTGACATCTCCCCCAGAGCTCTACTGAACATCTGGCTCCCAGTAAACACAAAAACAAGGGCTAAACAAGATTTAATCGCTGTATCCAGCCATGTAGTTTCCATCCACCCTCCACCAGCTCAGGCTGGCAAGAGTCACTAAAAGGAGAGTGGAAGTTTCCAGCAAAAATCCTACTTTCACCAAAACCAAGAAGTTTTCCTTCAGCACGTTGGGATGCCATGGAAGGAAAGTCAGATCCAAGCTCAACCAATGACAGGCTGGAAAGATGGGCCTGGGTGAACCTGATGAGGTTCAACACTGCCCAGGGTCAGGGGTGGCACTGGGGCTGGAGGGATCCCAGACAGAAAGACAGCCTGGGAGAAGAGCTCCTGGAGAGCAGCCCTGGGAGAAGGACCTGGGGGTCATGGGGGGTGAGACACTGAACATGAGGCAGCAGTGGCTCCTGCAGCTGGGAAGGGAGATGGGATCCTGGGCTCCATCAGCAGAGGGGTGGCAGCAGGGACAGGGAGGGGATTGTCCCTCTCTGCTCTGCCCTCCCCCAGCTGGATCCTGTGTCCAGAGCTGGGGCCCAACACAAGAGAGATGTGGGGCTGTTGGAGAGGGGTCAGAGGAGCCACGGAGATGCTCAGAGGGCTGGAGAGAGGCTGAGGGAGCTGGGCTGGGTCAGCCTGGAGAAGAGAAGGCTGTGGGGGGACCTCATTGCAGCCTGCCAGTGCCTGAAGGGAGCAGAGACACAGGAGGGGAATCAGCTTGTTCAAGGGCAGAGACTGGCAGGACAAGGGGGATGGAGTGAAGCTGGAGGAGGGAAGGGGGAGAGGAGAGATTGGGGGGAAGTTCTTTGCAGAGAGAGTGGTGAGGGGCTGGAAGGGGCTGCCCAGAGAGGGGGTAGGTGCCCCGTGTCTGGGGGTGTTCAAGGCCAGGTTGGATGGGGCCCTGGGCAACCTTGTGTAGCTCCAGGCCTGAGGTTGGTGTCCCTGCCTGTGGCAGGGGGTTGGAGCTCTGGGACCCTTGGGGTCCCTTCCAACCCTTGCCATTCTATGATTCAATGAAATAACACTGAGAGCCCCAGAGTTGACTAAATAGCTGCTTCAGGCCCATGTAAGGTTCTGGCTGCCCGGTGCCGTCAGCGTAAGATCTCTTGTTACGTGATTAAGTGTATCAGCATTTCCTGACGTGACTCACTGCTGGAAGGATTCATCACTGACCAAGAGGACGTCTGCGACCTCTCTGTCTAGCATGGCATTAAAAACAGCAACGGGAGACAGGAGGAGGGAAGCAAAATCGACTGGGAAATAATGCTGGCTAAGCCTTTGCTATTTTAAAGGAGAAATTGCCCAATATTTCTATTTAAAAACCAAAACCAAAACAGGAAAGCAATAGCCACGATTCACAATCGGCTCTATGGACCGACCCGACCACAGATGCGCCGTAACACCACACAGGCCGAGCTCTTCCTGCCTCACAAAATAACTGGGTCAGCCAAGAGTAACCCTGTCTTCTTCTGGAGAGTAGAAATAGATTTACTACGGCTGAGGTCAGGTGGCAGGCTCCTTATGGAGGGGAGTGAGCTGGAAGGACACTGGTATGGAATCACAGGATCACAGAATCACAGAGCTGTAGGGGTGGGAAGGGCCCTCCAGAGCTCATGGGGTCCAACCCCCTGCCAAAGCAGGGTCCCTAGGACAGGGCACACAGGTCGGTGTCCAGATGGGGCTGGAATCTCTCCAGAGAAGGAGACTCCACACCCCCTGGGCAGCCTGTCCCAGGGCTCCCTCACCCTCACTGGGAAGAAGTTCTTCCCCACATTGGGGGGGAACTCCTTGTGCTCCAACTTGAGGCCATGGCCCCTTGTCCTGTCCCCACAGACACTGAGAAGAGGCTGCCCATGTCCCCCTAGGTCCCACCCTTCAGCTATTGATAACCATTGATCAGATCCCCTTCTCAGGCTCTTCTCTCCAGGCTGAACAGCCCCAGCTCACTCAGCCTTTCCTCACAGGAGAGATGCTCCAGGGCTTTAATCATCTTTCACAGTGAGAGTGAGGGTGAGGGAGCCCTGGGCCAGGCTGCCCAGGGGGTGTGGAGTCTCCTTCTCTGGAGAGATTCCAGCCCCATCTGGACACCGACCTGTGCAGTATGAGCTGGGGAGCTGCTTTGGCAGGGGGGTTGGACCCCATGAGCTCTGGAGGTCCCTTCCAACCCCTATGATTCTATGATCTCCATAGCCTCCTCTGGACTCTCTCCAGGAGATCCCTGTCTTTTTATCTCAGGGAGCCCAGAACTGGACACAACACTCCAGGTAAATACTCAGAGCCCACACCAAGGGATTGTTTCTCAGAATGCAGTGAACATCTCCTAGGTTGGGTCTTTTCTGGTGGGGGGAGAAGGAAGCAGCTGCTTCTGGGATGAAGAAACTCATGAAAATGGGTAAAAAGTAATGTACAAAAGTGGCAGCCCAGGACAAACCCCATGTACCTGGTAGGAAATGATCCACCCTTTCTTCTGGGGTTTCTTCTCAACAAGGGAAAGCAGCATGAAGAGGAGTTGGGGAGGAGGATTAGGGAGGCTTAGTCCTTTCCCTTCACCACACAGTTTTACAGTGAAGCATCATCACTTAATCTCTAATATGATTTTCCACTGGAAGGGAATCTGTGGTGCTGGCAGGTTTCCTATTGGCTTTGTTTTCCATCTAGCACATAAATTTGCAGGGGAGTGGAAAAATTACCACCCAACACCATCAGTTTTAACGTAAAATGGGGCGCTACCACCTCACCTAGGACAAAACCAGAGCAACCTTCCTACAAAACAGAATTCAGCACAGAAAATGGATTTTTTTTGTTATATTTCTGGCACAATCAGTCCTGTTATTTAAGTATTTGCAGTAAAAGGGTAGGTTTGCATGGGAAGAAGAGCGGATGTCCAAGCTGCACAGCACCCAAGTGACCATCTGGTGTCTGAAGCTGGGGAATACAAGTGATTTCCTACACTTAGGACACAAGCACGTGCACCAATGGAGAGGCAGGAGGAGCCAAACCCAAACACCAACCTCCCCACGGGCAGTTTTTGGCTCTTGCTACTTACTGAAGGTTTTGCAGATGTCAGAAACCGCCTTGAAGACCCTGTCTGAGAAGTTGACTTTCACCTTGACATACTTCATGTTGGGGAGCTGAAGGCGAAGCAGTTTGTGCTGAGGTGTGAACTGGAGCTTGGCATCAGCCTGTATCCCATATTTGTCCAACGTCCAGTGCGTTTTAAGGAGCCAAGTTTTCTTCTTTTCCCACCACAGAGCGTGATCTGACCAGTCTTTCTTGACATCTAGAACAAAGAAACCATTTCACCAGTTAAAACCAGGACCAGAATTAGCCTTCAAAAAGACAAAAGGAGAAGTTTTAAATGTATTCAACCAAGAAGGGACTATTGATCCAAAAATGCTGGCAGCCCTTTTCACATTCAAAGAACTGGGGGTGCTCCACAGCATCTAGAAGCTACCTTGGAGATAAAAGTAGGTTAGAACCCAAGGGGAATAAGGGGGAGACACAACATGTTCATGGGTCACTCAGCCCAGCAGCGATGAGGCTGGAGAGTGAAGACCAGGGGGTTGGGAATGACCTCACATCTTCCCCAGGAGGGGTTTTGCAAAGCTTTTTAGGTTAATGATCAATTCTTGGGTTTCCCCATCCCCACCACGTAGCAGACCTGCACTATCCAAAGGTGAGGCAAGCCCTGCCAGTCACACATGGAAAGCAGAACTAGGAGGAGGTCTAGAAGAAGAATTCAACACCGTTGTCATCTCCAGATCTTACCGTTTCTACAAACAAAACTAGAACATTCTTAGATGAAACCAACAGTGACTTCCCAAAGGAACAATGGTGTAAAACCCAACAGTCACGTCTCCTCCCAGGCCGGATGTAACCACAGGCTACATG
Source organism: Laterallus jamaicensis coturniculus (assembly GCA_022605575.1). NCBI lineage: Eukaryota > Metazoa > Chordata > Aves > Gruiformes > Rallidae > Laterallus > Laterallus jamaicensis. Next base: position 1,545,222 of record JAKCOX010000112.1, on the reverse strand, counting down.
AAGGTCACATCCAAGTTAGGAAGCACTTGAGGAACAAAAGCATGGTCCCTTAACCCCCAGACTATTTTTCACTGACACCTGCCCTGCTCTCCCTGCAGCCCCCTGCCATTCCTGTGGAGTGCCTTCCAGCCTGAGCAGCAACGTCCCTCCAGCACGCAGGAGTAAGGGAAGAAGGGGAGGGAATGATCCAGGCCTTGCAGCTGCGTTTTGCAAAGCTCTGCTTAACCTAAACCCTCCATCTCCAAAAATACTGACCCAGGGGGGTGTGTCAGCATCAGCAGCGACAGCAGTGTGGGCAGCCAGAGCTCTCAGTTCAAAGCAAAAACCAAATGTTTCCGCAGGATGTCATCTGGGCAAGCACATGAGAACCTCAAGAGGCTGCAGGACAAGTTACAGGGACACTTCTGCACGTGGTGTGGCAAATGATAGGAGTTACTGGTGAGTTTGGGAGCTTATGGACTTTGTATGAGGATTATTTTAATGCTGCTTTGCTCCAAAGCAAGGCACTGTCCAGGTTAAGGCACTGGTAATAAAATAATTCAGGTTTCAGCTCCAGGTCCTCCTCGGATTCTGGATTCCCAACACAAAATGTCAGTTTAACACTAATTAAACCCACCAGCTGAGGTTTATTGCAACAGCTCCTCCCTCCATCCTCCAGCACTGCTGCTCATGCATGGCTCACCAGCCAGAATCACAGAATCACAGGGTTGGAAAAGACCTTTAAGATCATGGAGTCCAACCATCCCTGTCCTGTGCTAATCCAGATCCCTGAGCACCTCATCTCCCCTCTGTTAAACACACCCAGGGCTGGGGACTCAGCCCCCTCCCTGGGCAGCCTGGGCCAGGCCCTGACAGCTCTGCCAGGGAAGAACTTTTCCCTCCCATCTGAGCTGCCCCTGCCCTGGCACAGCTTGAGCCCACTGCCCCTTGTCCCATCTCCTGTCCCCTGGCTGAAGAGACCATGGCCCACCTCTCTGCACCCTCCTGTCGGGTAGGTGGAACCCAGGGAACCCAGGAGAGCCCAGGAGCGAAGCCCCATCAGATACACCACCAGACAGGCTGAAGGGACCAGGGAACACACTCGAGGACAGACAGACACCAAGATGACTATCCCCACGAGCCACATCTGAACTTAATCAAGACAAGAACAGTGACTTTTCTCTGTCCCTATCTGAAAACAGGATCTTGAGCTGGGGGTTACTGAGAAAAACCAGCAGAAGCTGGGTTGGTTTTTGTTTTTCTTTGAACTCCTGGTAATGGCATAATCATAGAGCCAGAAAGTGGAAATGTTCAGCCAGACTTTTCAACAGCTTTGTACAATCAAATTAAACAAAACCAAATATAGAAAAGCATGCAAACTTGCACAACCTTGGCTACTCTCAAAAAAATCCGAGAAATCATTACAATGGACTTTGGTAACCAAGTCCAACTTCTGCCCTACTGAAAGCTGGACAAATCAGGACTGAAAGTCTGGGGGTAGTTGAGGGGGAGGGAAGAAAAAGGCATTTTCAATCAGTAACACTTCTGCCTAACAGAGGGGATTGGGGTTTACACTACAGATTAACCTTTCAGGCCATTGGCATGAATATGCACAGCATCCTTCAGCCTAGAGAGCAATTAACACTTTGAATTAACAGTGAGATGTTAGCTGGAGCCAGAAAGGTAAAAGGTCTGATGCTGCCCCACGGGGTAGTTATATATAAAAGAGCTTGGCCAATGTTTAGCAGCTGACCTGTGGAGTTGATTTTAACACCAGCGCCTTGAACAAGAAGCCTTTGGTGCTGTGGAGAAGGACCTGGGGGTCCTGGTTGACTGACAGTTTAGCAGTGTGTCCTGGGGCTGAGAGAGACAATGGGATCCTGGGGGCATCAGGAGGAGTGTGGGCAGCAGGTCACAGGAGGGGATCCTCCCCCTCTGCTCTGCCCTGCTCAGGCCCCACCTGGAGTGTTGTGTCCAGTGCTGGGCTCCCTGGGATCAAACAGCCAGGGATCTCCTGGAGAGAGTCCAGAGGAGGCTGAGGAGATGATGAAGGGCCTGGAGCATCTCCCCTGGGAGGAAAGGCTGAGAGAGCTGGGGCTGTTCAGCCTGGAGAAAAGAGACTGAGAGGGGACCTAATCAATGTTTATCAATATCTTAAGTATGGGGTGCAGGGGGAATCAGCCAGCCCCTTTTCTGTGGTCTGTTGGGGACTGGACAAGGGGCAATGGCTGCAAATTGGAGCACAGGGAGTTCCACACCAACATGGGGAGGAACTTTTCCCCAGTGAGGGTGAGGGAGCCCTGGGACAGGCTGCCCAGGGGGTGTGGAGTCTCCTTCTCTGGAGAGATTCCAGCCCCATCTGGATGCCTATCTGTGCAGTATGAGCTGGGGAGCTGCTTTGGCAGGGGGGTTGGACCCCATGAGCTCTGGAGGTCCCTTCCAACCCCTACAGCTCTATGATTCTGTGCAAGGCAGTGGCTGGGAGCAATCCTGGCACACTGGGGAACACCAACCGCCTGGTTAAATCTGATCAGAGGTTTCTAAATTGTCACCAGGGTCCCAATTCACAAGTTATCAATTTGCAGGGTTATGGCTTTACAACAAGGCTTATTACTTCAGCTCACTTTTTCCCCCATTTACTACTGTCAGTCACAGGACTGGCCGATCCATGTTTATGGGAGGTCTCCAAGCACCACAAGCTCATCTGAGAGACCCCAGACCTCAAATTCAAAATGTTACTACAGGCCTAGAACAGTGCTGGAAGTGTTTGGAAAACCAGTAAGCATTCATCAGCTTCTCAGTCAAAGCAAGTGGGGAAAGGAACAGGATTGTTTGGTTGGGTGGGAAAATCCACCTGTAGTAGTCTCAAACAGGCTGATTCCTGCCCACAGTGTGGTGGGGAAAGAGAGTAACCAGGATTTAGGTGTTCTCTGGATCCTCCCACCACGGTCACCTTGGGCAAAGGAGAAGTGAGTTGCACACATTGCAGGGTCAAGGCAAAAACTCAAAAAGGGGAGATTTAGGTAGGGTATTAGGAGCTAAGCTCTTACGTCTGAGGGTGGTGAGACACTGGCACAAGTTGCCCAGAGAGGTGGTGGAGGCCCCATCCCTGGAGACATCCAAGGTCAGGCTGGATGGGGCTCTGAGTGACCCGCTCTAGTGAAGATGTCCCTGCTCACTGCAGGGGCTGGGCTAGATGGACTTTGAAGGTCCCTTCCAACCTTACATGTTCTGTGATCCTATGAAATCACTGCTGCACCACCATGCTCTCCCCTTCCAGGCAAAGAACCTGCTAGGGGAAGGCTGAAGCTGGCAGTGGCATGGGGACGGGGAGCTCCAGGAGCCCAGATGGAAAGGGCAACGGGATGCTTCCTTCTCAGCATCAAAAATAATCCCCACTCCCCATTTCCTCCATCCCCTCCCAAGCCCCTTGAAGCCAAACCTTGGCTGCTGGAGGCCTGTGAGGGCCAGGGACCCAGCTGAGAAGGTTTTCTTAAATTTCTCTTTTTGAAGGAAGAGCCAAATTTGGCATTTCTTTGCCAAAGCCACACCAAGAGGCAGAGACACAGCGTGGGTGAGGACATTTTGTCCAGTAAAGCCTGTGGAGCAAGCTTGTTGTCCACCTTGAAAAGCTCTTCAGACAGTGCCACTAATGCATGGGGCATCCTAAATCACCCAGATGGCTGCAGAAATCTCCAGGAGGACAGAACATGATGAGAGGAGCTGCTCAATGAAGTATTTTAAAGCCTTTAAACATCCTTAGCTTTCAGCTCACGCCGGTGCTTTGCAACAGCCGCATCACAACCAGCCTGTCCAGCATAATTACAACGGCAGGTTTTTATTCCCACAGCTACCACTAAACCTACCTCTAGCATTCAAGCAGCAGAAAATAAGTCTTAATTAAGATGCAGACAAAGTGTGTTTTAATTTGAGGCTTGCTACCACACAGAGACACCATGTAAGTAAGTGAGCAGGCCGAATTCTGGTGAAAGGCAAGGACGATCGAGGTAGGCCCCATCCGCTCTGCCCCTTTATCCCACTTATTCATCCCAGGAACCGACTGCTCCAACCCCTTTCCTTCTGCCAACTTTTAAAAGTCCCCTTTCTGCTCTGCTTCTGCAGCAGCTATTGAACCTCCCTTCTTCAGCAGCGCTGCCGATTTGGCAGGCTCTCTGTGCGAGCTTATGACTTACTAGCAATAGTATACAAGTCTCTGGCGTTACATAAACACTGCATTTGCCTTGTTATTTCGGGATATCCCCTGGTGCAGATGGGCCCTCCTTCTGTGCACCACCAAGGACAACCGAGCCCAGATATGACCAAATAAGTTTTTTAAACTCTTTAGTATTTTTCCCCCTGCCTCTCCCTCCCTGGTACATGGTTAAACCCCGCTAGAGCAATAGTTGAGTTTGTTTGGAGAGCAGGAAGCTCTGTTCTCCATATCTTGGGATCTGGGAAAGGATCCCAAGGGGTAGCACCGCATCCCCTTTAACCCCCCACTTTAAATCCATCAGAGAGCAAGGAGCCAACAAAAACACCTCCATCGCCTTCGCGTGAGGCAGATTATTACAAAGCTCCTGCAAAAGCTCCAGTAGGGATGTAGGGAACTTCTGTGAGTCTGGCTGGTTTGCATCATATTTTGTGTGTGTGTTTGAGTTTTGGAAAGAAAGATTTGCAGCTGAAGCTGGTTTCCCTGCAATACTCTTCCCCTTAAGAGGCGGATGCAGCCAAAGCAGAGGTTTCAGTTCATTTCTTAATTATTATTGATGGCTTTTAAAGCAACAGATTCAAGTCTTCAGCCCTCCCAAGGGAGCAATACGGAAGGACCATCCTCCTCCAGTACAAAACACGTCAGAACCAAAGCCTGTCCATCCCACTGGTTGGTTTTCCATAGCAGCCCGCGCCAGTCCTGGCTCTTCCCCCGCAGTGGATGTGCACCCAGGGTGCCCTGAATGACTATTAGGCCCACTTGGGAAGCTGAGGTTGCAAAATGCCTTTCCATCAGCCACAAACCACCTCAAACTGCTCCATAGATATGTATCTAAATGTATTATTCCATCAGCAGAGGGGTGGCAGCAGGGACAGGGAGGGGATTGTCCCTCTCTGCTCTGCCCTCCCCCAGCTGGATCCTGTGTCCAGAGCTGGGGCCCAACACAAGAGAGATGTGGGGCTGTTGGAGAGGGGTCAGAGGAGCCACAGAGATGCTCAGAGGGCTGGAGCAGCTCCCCTCTGGAGAGAGGCTGAGGGATAATGGCAGGACAAGGGGGATGGAGTGAAGCTGGAGGAGGGAAGGGTTAGAGGAGATATTAGGGGAAGTTCTTTGCAGTGAGAGTGGTGAGGGGCTGGAACAGGCTGCCCAGAGAGGGGGTGGGTGCCCCGTGTCTGGGGGTGTTCAAGGCCAGGTTGGATGGGGCCCTGGGCAACCTTGTGTAGCTCCAGGCCTGAGGTTGGTGTCCCTGCCTGTGGCAGGGGGGTTGGAGCTCTGTGACCCTTGGGGTCCCTTCCAACCCAGCCCAGCCTGTGATTCTACAATTATGCACATAAATCAACATATATACACATTTATATCATCTATATACACACATATAAAAACTATGCCTGCATAATACACACACACACTGAATTTATGCACAGATAAAATATATATGCACTAATAGATGTGTCATATAAACACATATGCTTCAATAGGCACACAAACACATATAAATACTCTCTCTATATATAGTATTGCATCATATATATAAAATATATGTATCATATATATAAAAGATATTTATCCTATATATAAAAAATAAGTATCCTATATATAAAAGATATGAAATATATATAAAAGATATGAAACATATATAAAAGATATGATGCAAGGACTGGAAACATCAGATATAAGATAAGATGGAAGGATTGGAACCAACTCACAAGCTTATAAAAAGTGATTTTCTACTGAGAAAATAAAAGAACAAACCAACAAACTTCTCATGTTCTCAGTGAGTTTGGTGCAAACAGCCTGAAATTGGTCCAGGGTTTTTACAAGAACAGAAGAAACAAAGAAGTGGGTTGTTTTGGGGGGGAGGGGAGTGTTGTTTAATCAATATGCAATATTTATATACATTTAATTGAAAAAATACAGATGTAGCCAGCACATCTAAGAGCCTGACTGCAGGCAGCAGACAGCTGGAGAGGCAGTTGGGAGATTAAAGTACTTTTAAGCTCAAATTCCTCCTGATAACGCATTAATCCAGGGCTCACAAGCCCTGAGGAGTGGCCAGGGGCTCTTGGAGCCAGAGGCTGGGTGTTGGCTGGTTACACACCCCGCTTGGGAAGGCGATGGGGGTGAAGAAAATAGAATTCCTTCAAAGGAAAAAAAAGAGACCTCCAGTAATAAATAGTTGGGGAGTGCCTCGTGCCCTGGGTGAGCTCAGGGAGAGGGGATGCACCCCGTGGCTGCTGTGCATGGATAGCAGGGCAGGGGTATTTAAAAATCTTGGGAAAGGAGAGCAATTGAAGGTTAAAAGTAAGGAAAAAAATGAAAAACACCCTAATAACCCACAAGCCAAAAATCCAGACCTGCATGGTTTGCTGGGGATGGGCTGCAAGATTCTCACTTGCTTTTGGAAAAGTCCTCCCAACTGGTGAGGGGATTTGGATTTTCATCAGACAGACATGCCCAGGCTGCAGGGCTGATCCACGGATGCTCCCTGACCTCACAGTACCAAGGACCTAAGGCTCATGTTGGGCTAACATCACCACAGACAAAAATACAGCAAAAAACCCCTAAGCCAGAATTTTTACTTACATATATAAGTATATATCTAAATATTAATATATCTTATATAAAAATACACCAATATACATATAAACAAACCATATACTAAGATAGATTTTTGTATACTGAATATTTCAATCCATGTATTGAATATTTTCAATCCATGTATATATATGGATCTATTAAATATATTAATATATAGTCACACATATATATATATATCATAGAATAATATCCATAAATACAAACACATATTTATAAATGGAAATATATCAGTGCATCTTTGTATGTACACATACATACACACAGAGCTGTATGCATATTTTATGGGTACATACATATACATATATATATATATATACAGATGTATATCTCTATAGCTGAACCCATTGATCCCATACAGGGTGCGACAGGACATCACCTCCTCACTGCTCATACTTTACACCCAGATTCCTTTAAACATGCCAAAGCCACTCCTTTTTAAGGCAATTATGGGGGGAAAAAATAACTAAAACCCAAATTCTTTACATTTACCTCCAGCCCAACAGAAATGCCAATGTGTTTTCCCAGCTGGCAAAGTCACTGTATTTTTTTTCAGTGTGGATTTGAGTCTCTTGGGGTATGAAGCATGCTGGATCTGACCCCTCTCTGTCCCTCAACAGGGATTTAACTGCAGAGCAAAGTTCAAAAAAGGAACAAAAATCCTCCCAGCCTCTGGTCATGACACTTGAAAAATTATACTTTGAATCACAAAGATAAACATCCTGTAAAATTATTATCAGGCAGCTGGAATAAAGCTGTAGCCACGACAATCTGATGCTCTTGGGACTAATGAGACTTAATGGGAGGAGTTTAATTGCACTCTCCATACGTTTTTGACCCACACTATAGAATAATATGGTGTGAAACAGCCACTCTGAGCAACCACCTGCACCAGGGCTTTGATGTTTTAATGCAAAGTAGTACCTTGAATTTTTCCCTATTTACCACCTCAGGCACCCACCACCCATCATAGAATCCCAGCCTGGTCTGGGTTGGAAGGGACCCCAAGGGTCACAGAGCTCCAACCCCCTGCCAGAGGCAGGGACACCAACCTCAGGCCTGGAGCTACACAAGGTTGCCCAGGGCCCCATCCAACCTGGCCTTGAACACCCCCAGGGACGGGGCACCCACCCCCTCTCTGGGCAGCCCCTTCCAGCCCCTCACCACTCTCTCTGCAAAGAACTTCCCCCTAATATTTCATCTAACCCTTCCCTCCTCCAGCTTCACTCCATCCCCCTTGTCCTGCCCTTATCTACCCTTTTAACAAGCTGATTCCCTTCCATGTCTATGCTCCCTTCAGGTACCTTATTTTGTTTTCAGGAGAACAGCTATTCAGGTGAACATGTACACATGCCCGCAGAAGTGTCCAGAACAGAGCAAACCTATGCCTGAATTTAAATCTAAGATGAATATTTCTTGCCTGAAAAGTGGTTGGACTTGCTAATTAATAAATAAATAAATAGAATCTGGACAAAAGCAGCCTTGTTCCCAACACGATTCCTGTGAGTGTGACGGAGCGCAGGAGACCTCCCTCTCCTCCCAGTGTGCCAGGGGACACGCTCATGGTTCCTCGCTGCAAAACCCTGACGTCAAAGCATTCAAGAGCAATGAAAAGAGAGAGAAGGGGAGGGATAAAACCCCCAGAAGACAACCTGTGGAGGACATGGAGCACCCAGGGACACAGTGCTGAGCACAGACGGTCAGCGTGTCCTCGCTCAGGAAAATGACGGAGTGTCTTCTGCTAATGAGGGGACGTGCCAGCATGCTGCTGGAGAAGGAAATGTCCTTTTATTGGGTTTGTGTGGTGGTTTAGGCCTGGCTGGAGGCCAGATGCCCACCAAAGTCAGCCTATTACCCCCCTTTTCAGTTGGAGAGGGGAGAAAATATATATTGAGAGGCTCAGGAGCGGAGATAAGGACAGGGAGAGATCATTCCACAATCAGCATCATGGGCAGAACAGACTCAACGCAGAATAAAGGAAAGAATACTCTCTATTATTACACTGCATTGCACCCCCAGTGACACCAGAGTCAGATAATGAGAAGCAGGAGCAGATCTTAAAGCACCTTCCCCCACCCCTCCCTTCTTAGCCCCCTCCCCACCCCCCAAAATCTCACCACTTGGTTTCTAAACTGTTGGATACTGATGTTGTACAAGGCCATGCAATGGATGAGCATCTTCACAAAAGTGTGAGGCTTTATATGTGTGTATATACATATATATATATAAAAGAAAAAGGGGGGAAATGGGGAAACCCCAAAACACTGCTCCTGTCAGCGCAGGGCTTTGCTCCTCCACAATGATGCCACTCGACCCATGGGGTGCTGAGCCATCAAGCGTCACTGCCAGAGGCAGGGCCACACATGGGCTTCAGGGAGAAGAGCAAATCCCAAGGAGCCTGAAAGTTCCTTCCTTTTTTTGTTAATAAAGAGTAAACTCTAGGAAGGAAGCTCTTTTCAGTGTTAATAGGATTGCTCAACCAGCACTTGGAAATTTAATTCATTAAGATGCCACAGGAGGATCTACTACTTGCACTGGTAGTGGCCATCCTTGGGCTGAAGTGACTTATCCAGTGCTGGCCATTCTAACAAGCACCTTTGCCTTGACCTGCAGGAAGAACAACAACCCCCATAGAATTCCTAGGTTGGAAAAGCCTTTGAGATCATTGTGTCCAATCATTCCTGTCCTGTGCTAATCCAGATCCCTGAGCACCTCATCTCCCCTCTGTTAAACACACCCAGGGCTGGGGACTCAGCCCCCTCCCTGGGCAGCCTGGGCCAGGCCCTGACAGCTCTGCCAGGGAAGAACTTTGCCCTCCCATCTGAGCTGCCCCTGCCCTGGCACAGCTTGAGCCCATTGCCCCTTGTCCCATCTCCTGTTCCCTGGCTGAAGAGACCATCCCCCACCTCTCTGCACCCTCCGGGCAGGGCAGGGGAGGTGGGGAGAAGGTCTCCCCTCAGCCTCCTCTTCTCCAGGCTCAACACCCCCAGCTCCCTCAGCTGCTCCTCAGAGGATTTGCCCTCCAGCCCCTTCCCCAGCCTGGTTGCCCTTCTCTGGACTCGCTCCAGGCCCTCAATGTCCTTCTTGGAGTGAGAGGCCCAGAACTGGACTCAGCACTCAATGTGTGGCCTCACCAATGCTGAGTACAGGGGCACAAACCCCCTTTAAATTCACTTTGCCCCTCAGATGCCTCCCCAAAAATGCCAAAGGCCCAGCCTATCTGCTCCCCAAGCTGTGACTGGCACACAGCACTTGCAGACAGACTTTAATTGTGTTTCTCAGCAGAACCTCATTACACATATATACACATAACCCAAAACCTGTTTTATTTCTCAGCACCTACAGCAGCTGGCATTCTACAAGTCCCACTCGCCCAGTCAAGCCATACCTGGCCCTGTTCGCAGCCCTAAGCAGGGACAGCAGTTTTACAGCAATGCTCAACCCAAAAGCATCAGGAAATCCCATGGAGCAGCAGAAATCTGGGGTCACCTCACTCCCCAACACACCACCACTAACAAGCACGGAGCAGCTCGGGAAGGCCTTTGCCTGCACCGTGCAGACTTGTTTTAACTCCCTGCACCGGCACCCTGGAGCAGTCTGGCTTGCTCATTTTCCTACAGGAAGGAGTAAAAGGAAAGCAAGGGTGGATTTTTTTTCTTTAAACAGGAGCTTTACAACTTGATTTTGCTGAGTGGTTCCCCCCCACCCCATCAAGCACCCCTCCAGATGAGGCCTTCACTGGCTCCGGCTCCCTGTCTCCCATGGAATCATGAGGAATGGCAGAAAACTCAATTAAGGAGCGTGGTTTCCATCATTCATCTGGCACAAAATAGGGAGCATTGGACAGAAACACAGCAGGGGAGGGAAGAGGGAAAAAAGGGAAAGGAGGAGGAAAGAAGGGGGGGAAAGGAGGAGGAAAGAAGGGGGGGAAAGGAGGAGGAAAGAAGGGGGGGAAAGGAGGAGGAAAGAAGGGGGGGAAAGGAGGAGGAAAGAAGGGGGGGAAAGGAGGAGGAAAGAAGGGGGGGAAAGGAGGAGGAAAGAAGGGGGGGAAAGGAGGAGGAAAGAAGGGGGGGAAAGGAGGAGGAAAGAAGGGGGGGAAAGGAGGAGGAAAGAAGGGGGGGAAAGGAGGAGGAAAGAAGGGGGGGAAAGGAGGAGGAAAGAAGGGGGGGAAAGGAGGAGGAAAGAAGGGGGGGAAAGGAGGAGGAAAGAAGGGGGGGAAAGGAGGAGGAAAGAAGGGGGGGAAAGGAGGAGGAAAGAAGGGGGGGAAAGGAGGAGGAAAGAAGGGGGGAAAGGAGGAGGAAAGAAGGGGGGGAAAGGAGGAGGAAAGAAGGGGGGGAAAGGAAAAAAGGGGAAAAGGAATAAAGAAAAGGGGAAAAGAAGAAAAAAAAAGGGGGTGGGGAGGAAAAAAAAGGGGGAAAATGAAAGGAAACCACTTCTCCAGGGAGCAATCAACTGCCCTGGGCTCTCCCTCTCCCTTGAGTCTGTATCACACCTCCCTTCCCTCACCAGAAAGGGAATGCTGCAGGGTGAGGGTGCCAGCAGTTAATCCTGACTCATCCCCAGTGAATGTGCACAACATAAGGGAGCCTGTCCCTGCCAGAAAGACATCATACCCAGCAGTGGGCCCAGAGGACATTTGGGGGGACAGGTGTGTACAGCAGACAAAGGAGAACCCAACAGGCAACCTGAATTCCCAACTTCTCAACTGCAGCTTAGCTCTCCCCCAGGCAAATCCCCCAAGCATGCTGTAGCCTCTGATAAAAGCTTCACCCCCTGGAAAGCCAAGTTTGCCTTGGGCATCCTCACTCTGCACCAAACCTAGGAGCCAGCATCAGTCTGGGTGGGATGCTGCTCTGTGGGACAGGGACACCAAACCTTCCAGGTTTCACCCAAAATGTATCCCCCTGGGCAGAGCAGAGCATAAGGGAAAGGAGCCTCATCCCTCCCAGGCAGTCACAGCATCAAAAAGCCCCTTCACATGCCTCCAGCCTCCCCTTGAGTGTTTTAGGATGAGACCCTGGGGCAAAGCAAGATTTGGGGAAGGGGTAGCTGATCTCTGCCCAAGGTCCTTTGCAGAGCCATGGGGAGGAGAGGAAACCCCAGGCTCTTCCTTATTTACTTCTGCACACCAACCCAAACTCATTGATGCACTTCAAAAGGGCTTTGAAGACCTCTCTCATCTTGACCTCAGGTCCACCTCACCCATCACAACACCAAGCTCAGCCCCAAACACCATTGGGCAGGACTAGGGTGGTGGCATCAAGGACAATTTCTCCTGCAGCTGGGTCTCAAGCTGGCTGTCCACTCAAGCAAAGCTCTGGGCATCATCAGCAAGGAAGGGAAGCTCAGTGAGACAGTGACATAGCTCTTTCCAAGCAGTATCATCCAACACAGACTTCCTAACTGAGTTTGGAGTTTGGGCAATTAACCCTTCCAAAAGTACATATGCCAGCAGGGAGGGGAAGGGGGGAAGAAACAACCACCAAATAAACATGTATTAATCAGCAGGTAAGGGATTGAAAGTGGAATCATTGTCAAGATGGGTTGTTGGTTGTTGTCTAGATGTTTTACAAGCTAAAAACCACCTGAGACTGTAAAGGGGAAGGTTTTATGCAACTGCTGCTGCACCTACACACATCCCTCTCAATGCTGTTCCCAACCTGCCATCCAAATCCAGATATGTTTTACCCAAAACTGAAGGTCCTCCTGACCTCCCAACAGCCATGCAGCAAGAGCTGCTGCAAACTCATGGGAAAACAGGGGAGAGAGAGAAAAGCTGAGGAGCACCATTCTCCAAAAATTTTTAAAAAAATCAGAAAATAAAGAAGTTTTCCCCTGGTTTGCCAAGCCCTTCTCCTCCCCATCCTTATTAATTCTACCTGGTGGAAGCTTCAGCCTGGACAGCTGGAACCAGAACAACGTGCCAAAGCAAACCTGAGCAAGAAAATGAAGTTATGGCAACTCTACTCAAACTCTTTGATTTCTTTGTCCACCAGGAATTTGTGCATCTCAGGATTTTTTGGCATCACAACCCCTGAAAGGCACCAAGAACGTTCAGAACCGAATCCCACCAGCTGAGAAGTTTGGTTTGGTTTTGCTTTTCTGCCTCTTTCTAAGCTAATGAGTTTTATTCATATTTCAGAACAAGAACCAAAGAAATGCATCTTCTTTAAGCTTTTTTAACACTACAAGAGGTTTCCCCCTCCCCCCCACCCCCAAGCATGCCCAGGGTTGGATGCTGGGCTGAAGTTGGTGTGCCAAGAGCTCTGCGAGCACTGGAAATCTCCATCCTTCCCCATGTCTGCAAGAAAAAACACCCCAAAAAATTAAATGTAATTTTTTTTAAGATAAAAAATCCCCCAAACACCCAAAATAGGAGCTCATGGTGACAGCATCACTGCTGATGTTGAAATGACTGTAGTTTGCAGTGCAAATACTCCCTTCTTCTCTCTTTCCCAACTCGGTAAACACTCCCCACATCCACAATTTCATGCAGTTATCCACAATCCTTCCACCCATCCTTCATCAGAGACCAAGGGTTAAAGCTCAGGTTCCTGTTTTTCAGTTTGTTTTGGCATTTCTTTAAATAAAATAAAAAAAAATCAGAGGTGGGGCATGATTTTAACCCTGGTACCCCAGAGGAGGACGGTGCCTGCTACGAATGCAACCATCATGCACGTAACAGCATGGAAAGAGGGTTTGGAAATCCCTGCCAGGGAACAGCCAGAGGCATTTGGCTTCTATATGGAAATATTACAATTATTTTGAATACAATTTGTTGGGGTTGAGACTCAGCCAGATGCCTGGGTGAAATGCAAGCGCCGATGGAGAAGGGTGGGGGGAATAGGAAAAGATGGTTATAGGAAGAAGAAGAAGAGATATTTTTTTAAAGGAAATGAAAAAGGAAAGGATGGCTATGGGGGGGGAAAAAAAGACCTTTTAAAAAAAAAAATTTAAAAAGGGGAAGTGCATAAACATGATGATTTCGATCATTTTAGCTCCCTCAGAATGGCGTGAGCGTGGCGAACGCAGCTTCCTACGCCGGCATCCCCGCGTCAAACCGAAACCTGAGGGAGCTGGAAGAGGAAACTACTGATTTGGGCTGGGTGGGAGCAGCAAACCCAACAATTTCCTGTCTGTGGTACAACAAACCAAGGCTCTGGTATTCGCGGGAACGTCGGTCGCCTCGCCGCCACCTCCCACCCCGCTCTCTTCCTCCTCCGACTGGGATCTGTGTCATTGGATGGGCACTTTCAAGCCAAAGCAGATAGCTCAGAGTGGAATCATTTTTTTTTAAAAAAACCCAGAAAAATTAAATTGAAAAAGCTTTAAACCACTTCTTTATTTATTTAGAGTTATCCTGAGGCATTAATTGGTGGGAGGACAGCTTGGAGCTGCCTGCGTAGGGCTTTTTACCTACCCCCGCCCCAAATTCCTCTGGTCATTTGGCAGTTCAGCTGAATATTCCACTTAGGCTAACAAAGGGGACATTATTTGAGACACAATCCTGTAATTTGGTGTGGGCCTACGTAGAAGCTTCCTGAAGGCAAAAGCTGGATATAAAGGAAAGAGCCAGCCCCAGATGGATGAGAGAAGCCAGAGAGCATCTCCTATAGTGGGCACTTGGATGTTCCCACTTAAATATCAGGAAAAACATGTTATTTGGGGGATAAGGCTTCAGCACAGGACACTAGCAAAGGTCCTAATTGAGCAGTGGGATGTAAATGTGGGGAGTGTTAGCAGCTCCAGCAGCATCTTCCAGAGAGGATGGACAAAGTGGGACCATGGATGCACAAAGCATCTCTGCTGGGCAGCATCCTGGGTATCATTTTTGCATTGAAATGGCCCCAAACCTGTCTGTTTTTGGAGCAGGAGGACTATTAGTAAGGACTTTCACACTAAGGGTGACAGAGCACTAGAACAGGCTGCCCAGAGGGGGTGTGGAGTCTCCTTCTCTGGAGATATTCCAGACCCATCTGGATGCCGACCTGTCCTAGGGACCCTGCTTTGGCAGGGGGGTTGGACCCTATGAACTCTGGAGGTCCCTTCCAACCCCTACAGCTCTGTGATTCTGTGATCCTCCCAGCCTCTGTGTCCATCATCCCACCTCCCACCCATCACACAGGTTTTGCCATTTAAAAGCCTGAGATGAGGTGGAGGGGGACCCCAGGAGTCCGTCCTGCCTGCCCAAGCTGCAGCAGCCAGAGCTGCCCACAGCAGCAAACACCACTTGCCCCCATTTATCTGGTTATTTGAGACAACCACTCACCACCCCACCTCAAAGGGAATTCAGACAGCTTCTTACAAGCCTCCCAGCATATTAAATGCCACTCAGTCCTCTCATGAATGACACCTACTTGAAAAGCAATACTGAGGAGTGACCAAGAGCTGATTTTGAAGCAAAACATCCTCCTCATCTCCACTGACAGCTGATGGCCAGACAAGTATCTGCAGATCTTGCTAATGGAGATGCTCAGCTGTCATCCTGGTGGCAGGGACCAGAGAAACGCCCTGACCATACTCCAGGAACCACATGTTGATGCTTGGGTGAGTATTTTTGGAAAGTGTGGCTAGAAGAAGAACCCTTCCTTTATTTCTCTTTAGCCCCCAAGCACTTCTCTCACCTCCCCCAAGAGCAACAGCACATGTGGTTACCTAAGGAGCCCCTACCTGAGAAGGCCAGAGCAAAAGGGACCTCCAAGGCAGCCCTGCAGACTCACCCTGCCTTGTGTTTGCAATGGAAACAGGCTGGGGCAAGGACCCAGAATTTCCCTCATGCAGCTTTAAGCTGCTTCAAAGGGTTTGTTCCAGTCTCAAGGCTGAGCAAGCCTGTGGAGCATTTATAAGGATGGCAGAACCTCAAGCACAACCCTGGGGAAATCGATGATGCTGTGCTTTCTTGGTGTTTTATTCATAAGCCTTTAAGGGGCCCATTAAGAAAATGAGGGTGAACACTAATATTTCCCATCGATCTCACAAAGAGATCTTCAGCAAAGAGCTGGAAGCGATTGGCAAGGTAAGGTCCAACCCATTCACCTCTTGGGTCAATCCCGGACACATCTGCAGGCTAAAAACCAGCAGAGAGCAGCCTTGATATGGGAGGAGGTGCTATGTCACCTACAAAACACTTCTGCATGTGACATCTCCTGTGCCAGCCCTCAGGTGATGTCCCACCCTCTCCCAACTGATGGGAAGGAGATAGTGGAGGAGCTGCCAAGGGGAACAATGAGGTGGAAACCAGCTGCCCAAACCCTTATCGAAGGGTTATTCACAGAAACCCCAAGGCTTTAGAAGATGTCATCACTGCCTGCCTGCAATCAGCTGCTCCCAGGGAGGGCAGGGGCATTGCTCTGACCTCTCTCCTCATCCCTGGGTAAAATGGGGCAGCACCTCCAGCCATCCTCCTCTCCCACCTTGGCAGTGCAGCCCAACAAGCTTCAAGGCTGTTTGGTCCTGAAGGACTATCACAACTCCAAACCCAGTTTTTGTGGGGATTTTTGTTGTTTTCTTATCTATTTCCTTGGGGTACAAACCCCTAAAGGTGCTCAGTCCTCCCCCAGTGCTCCCAGTGTGCCCTCAAAGCCGGAGCCAAAACCTCCATTTCCATCACAAACCTTCTACTCATGGACTTTCCACATCTCCTCAGTGCACATTTAGGTCATCTGTCTTAAGCCATTCTTCCACCAGCCCCCATTTGTCCCCATTCCCTCCTTCTGTCAGCTTCACTTTTACTCCTGCTACCTCACAGAGCATCCCCCAAACACCATCCTACATTGTTGCCCACCCAGTACGACTCAAAAAGGCAAGGGCTGTGAGTTTTTTCCTTCCCTCACATGTGTTTAAAACTGCCTTAAGTTGACAACAACAATAACCCACGGTCACTTCCTTCCTTCCTTTGCTCCCAGTGATTTTAAGCCTCTTTTTTTTTTTTTTTTTCCTAAGTCAATAGTAGCAAAACTCCTTAAAAATACCACAAAACCAAACCCTGGTGAGCACCAGGAGTTTCCAACACAGACCCCAACCCCCCCAGACTGAGGAAATACTGCAGCTTTTAAAACCTCTGCAGGGTTTTTTTTGCCTATTTTTCAGGGATGACTCTGCCAAGCAGACAGCATGGCTCAATTAACGAAGTGGCTTAATCCAGCCAGGGGTGATAAATAACAGGGGAGCGAACAGGTCATTGCAATTCACTTGAGTAACCAGAATCCCTATCCGCTGCTTGGGTTTTTTCCAATCCCTTGCCTGCATTAGTGACAGATTTTAATTGCCTATTCCCAAATAGCCCGACCGCAGCCGCTCTGCGCAGGCAAGGAGCGAGTCGATGAGATTTACTGATACCTGCAGTCTTGCAATTAGGGAAGAAAGGCTTTCTGGCATTCCTGCTCTGAGCAAAGCACCCCAAAACATGTCCCCATGCACCCCAGCTCCCTCTGCAAGGCAAAAGGCTAGTTAATGCCATCATTTTAGGGCGACGAAGATGATTAGGGGCCTGGAGCAACTCCCCTATGAGGAAAGGCTGAGTAAGTTGGGACTCTTCAGCCTTGAGAAGAGAAGACTAAGGGGGGACCTAATTAAAGTCTCTAATTATCTTAAGCAGGGGATGCCGGGGGAATCAGCCAGCCCCTTTTCAGTGTCTGTGGGGATAGGACAAGGGGCAATGGCTGCAAATTGGAGCACAGGGAGTTCCCCCCCAATGTGGGGAAGAACTTCTTCCCCAGTGAGTGTGAAGGAGCCCTGGGACAGGCTGCCCAGGGGGTGTGGAGTCTCCTTCTCTGGAGAGATTCCAGCCCCATCTGGACACCGACCTGTGTGCCCTGTCCTAGGGACCCTGCTTTGGCAGGGGGGTTGGACCCCATGAGCTCTGGAGGGCCCTTCCAACCCCTACAGCTCTGGGATTCTATGATTTTTCTTCTACAAACAGCAGAAAATACTAATAGAAATATAGATTTTTTTTTTCCCCCCTTTTCCAAGCTCCTTTCACTGCTGGGAGAGGGGGAAGGCATTCCTAGCCCACCCCTAACTTGCTGCCCCTCTCCGCCCCCCCATCCCCCCCAGTCACTAATGGATGAAGAGCTTCTCCCAGCATCCTACAACCAGAGCAGAGCCACTCCGCTGCCAATTCACAGTGATGCCCTAAACTTCAGCAGAACTCTGAGCAGGCCACAAAGATCTCCTTATGGAATGATTGTCCCAAAGGATGGAACCAGCAAACCCTTGGCTGGAGCACAGCCCTCCCCTGCTTGTCCTTCCTCCCCCCACAACACGTAAGCAAGCGGAGCGGTTCGTAGGGGATCCTAGAGCTGTGAGGGAGCTTTATTTATAAGGCACTTCCTTAAAACTCACAGCAAAATAATCCACTTTGCAACAGATTGATTTTGGGGTTTAATGCTGGGAGTGTGAGCACTATCAGGGATAGAGGAAAGATGGAGAGGGACAGGCTGAAAACACAGGGAAAGGGGTTCAGTGTGGATAAAAAGGAAAATAAATGTATCTGGAGATGAAGCAGAGGGAGATGCTGGATGAAGGAGGGTACCAAGGAGGCAGGAGAAGGTGAGGAGTGAGTCCTGTCCCACCTCGCTCTGCTAAACCCGACCCTGATGAACTGGCACGAGCTCAAAGAAGAGCCATAAAAATAATGAGAGGGCTGGAAGAGCTGACATGCAGGAAGATTAAAAGGAACTAAATACGTATAAGTTGGCTCGGCGACAAAAGCAAAGGGGAAAGGGAAGGCAACAGCCGGAGATATCCACGGGTCTCAACTGTCCCGAGGAGGGGGAGGGCACTGGGGCTGAGCCCCTCAGGAGAGCACCATCCTCTCTCCCCCCCTCTTCCAGTGCTGCGGCTGCTGGATTCTTTCCCTCTAATCCAATCCCTAATTTAACAAGTGGAGAGGATCCGGGCAAACACATTTAGGGGAGGGGACGCATTACGTCAGGCACTAATTTAGGTCCTTGCTGGGCTTCATCCCCACGCACGCACCCAGCTTTCAGCACACATACCAGCATCTCCCAGCCCCGATACCCAGCATGGGAGCATCCTGATCAATGGGAATCATTTAATCATTTCTAGAAAGCTGTTCCCTACTCTCTTTTTCCCCCCCCCCCCCTAGCCACTGAGTCCTCAACTTCAGCAAATCTTTTTCCAGCTCCAGCATAAAAATAACAACAACAGAATAGTAATCACCAAGGGGTTGTTGGGTTTTTTTTGGAGAGCCAAGGCTATCTCTCCAGCATGAGACTCTTTGATGCGATCGCTTCCTTCCTTCCCTTCGAAACAAGCATATTTATATCCGTCTCTTCCTTCCTCTAAACTTCAGATAATTAATAAATCAAAACCCAAGCAATGGTGGGAGATGGGTGTTTTCTGAGCTGCACCAGGGCTTCGCCTCGAAGCGGGGCGTGAGGGCGCAGCTGACAGCTCTGCTACTCCCACAGCCACAGGCACGCGCGGGGAGCCTTGCGATTAATACTTTATTTGAGTAATTAAGAGTCCTCAAGCCCAGGCCGGACCGTTGAGTAAACAGGGCTGTGCCATAAAGGGCTCATAAAAAAAGAAACAGATGACGGGGAAGGTTTGGTGAGCCAAAGTTCCTGACGGCTGGAGGAGTCGGGGTGCTGGCGTTCAGCGGGGTGGGTGCCCAAGCTGGATCCTCCATCGCTAAACCATCTGGGTGGCTTCGGCCCCGCGTTCCCACGCATCCCGGATAAACAGGCCCTTTTGTCCAGGTGTGCACCCAAAGCCACCCCAGGCACAAGCCCAAGTGTCCCCCCCCCCTTCCTCCCTTTCCCCACCTCACCCCGCTAATCACCCCACGCTCCCAAAAAAAGGGTCCTCGGAGGCGCTTTGCCCACCCGAAGCGGAGCCGGAGCCAGCCGCCACTTCAGGATTACGTTGCTCACCAAAACTGGCGGGCACCCATTAAAATCTCACACGCCCCCTGAATTAAAAACCTTCCCCAGTTCCGGGGAGCCCCCGGGAAGAGACACAGCGGCCCCCGGGGTGTAAAAGCTTGGCTGGCTTCGGCCTGAGGCAGGGAGGCGGTGAGGGGAGTTGGGAGGCGGGAGCGCGGGGCGCTGGCTGGGCTGGGCTGGGAGCAGCCGGCGTGGGGGAGAGGGGCTGAGAGGGGCTGGGGGTGCTGGGGCTGGGTGCCGAGAGCCAAAGCACAGCGCTGGGGCGGGATGAGGGCGCTGGGTGCCCACGCTGGGGCAGGGAGGATGCCGGGACAGGGTCCGGGAGGGGGGTGCCGAGGAAGGGGATGGGGGACGCGCAGACTACACGGGGACAACTCACCGAGCTTCTCGACGAGGCGCAGCATGACGCCGCCGATGTGGATCTCACCGGTGACCCGCAGGGTGACATCTCGGCCCAAATCGGTGACATGAACGCTCAGCTCCCACGTCCCATCGGCGTAGCAGCCGTCCGGCATGCGGATCCCGTCCAGCGCCATGGCCCCGGCCTCCTGCGCCGCCAGCCGCGCCTCACCGCCCGCCCGCCGGCACGGCTCGGCTCGGCACGGCACGGCTCAGCCCGCCTCCGAGCCCCCGGGGGAAGTTGTGGGGGGTGTGGGTGGGATGGGGGCGCGGTGGGGCGGGATCGGAGCTCGGGGGGGGGGGGTACAACGCTGCCCCGCCGCCCCCCAGCCGCTGCCTGCGGGGCCGCCGCGGGAGGAGAAGGGGCGGGCGGGGAAAGGGGGGAGGAGGAGGAGGAGGGAGGAGAGGGAGGAGGAGGAGGAGGAGGGGGAGAATAATTAAAGGCAAAACGCGCCCCGCGCCGCCGGGCCCCTTGGCCTTTTATGGAAGCGAAGGATGGAGCAAGCGGGGGCCTATCCAACATCCGGGAATCGCCGGGGGGCGGCCCGGCCCGGCCCGGCCCGACCCGGGGACGCAGCCGGCGGGGGGAGCGGGAATGGGGCCGGGCCGTGCGGGGAGGGGAGCTCCAGAGCCGGCCCTGGGGAGCACCCTCCGGGGGAGCTCCGTGTCCCAGACACTCGTGGGTGCTTCGAGCCCCTTCCCGCAGCGGCTCGTCCAGCGCCGCCGTCGGGGTGGTTGGGTTTGGGGAGGGGAAGGGAGGGCAAAGGGGGGTAACACCGGTTGTTGGGAAGCCCCTAACTCAGGAGCAAAACGCTTGTTGTCAGGCTAACCCCTTCCTTACCTTGGCATCGCGGTCCGTGGCCTGCACCATGCCTGCGCTGAGGCTGGGCGATGGGCTGGTCCCCTCCGTCCCTCTCATCGCTGGGTCCGGGAGATAGGAACTGGCTTTGAATAAGAGCCTGAGCCGGCATAAATGGGGAGAGAAGGGGAAAAAACCTAAAATAATAATACTCTCCGTTTCCTGTAGCTCCCCACCCAGTGATACAGACATCCCGCCAAGGCAAGCCGGCTTCCTGAAAAGCCGTCAGGCGGAAGGAGATGCTCTCCGGGGTCTGGTGTGGTGGGTCGGTGGTGGTGGGCAGGATGCATCCCGCACCCTCCCGGCTGATGGAACCCCCATGCCAGCTGATGGAAAGCCACATCCCGACCACAAAGCCTGGCGGAGCCATCCCGGAGCTTCCTCTGTGAGCTCCATCCTGTGCTGCAAACAGCGATGGGAGCTTCGCTGCCGTGAAGGCAGCGAAAGCCTCTTTGATTGGGGATGATGAACTCTCACTGCCTTTTCGCTTCTGCTCTTACAATGGAGACAACTTATAAAGGGCTGTTCCTCTTGTTTTCCCATCCTCATTAATAAAAGTTTTCCCAAAGTTGCTCTGGGCAGAGTTAAGCCAGGTTTTACACGTAAACAGCGCAGAAGATTTGGGCTAACGTGGCTGATGCTGCGGGAGGAGGGGGTGGAAATTGAGTACTGCTGCCTGAACAGTGGGACAAAGGACAGCAGATGACTTCCCATGCCATATCCTCCCAAGACCTTAATCCCTGCCAGTGTAGCCCCCATTTTTACCCCCCCTGAAACATGGAAGCCGGAGTGCAATGTACAAGGTGACAGCTTGGGAGGGCAGGGGAAAGCCGGTCCGTAACAATAAAGCTTTCACAGATGGTATCACGGTGTTCTTCCAGTGTAAAACAATGGGGCAATAAATAGAAAGGGTTACTCGCAACCAGAACAGTTTGGACGAGGTTCCCAGCTGATGCAATTCAATACGACTCCGCCGGAGCTAGTAACCTTGTAGTACAGCTGATTGCCGCCCTGTGCGAGAGGCTGCCCGCTCCTTGTGCTCTTAAAACAGTTTGCAGAGTTTCTCTTTCCCTGGAGAACAGGGAAAGCCCCTCTCTCAGCCCACTCTATCCCTGGGGGGGGCTGCTGGGCAGTGGGTGTGCAGAGAGGCAGGCAGTGTGATCTCCAATCCTCAACAGAGACGCAAAGCAAGGTCAAAAATGCACCAGCAAAGGGCTCTTGCGTCAGAGGCAGCCAAGCATCCCCGGGGCTCTTCCCACTGTTTGCAAGAAGTCCTCTCTCCCTACAAGCAGCAATAGCCAAATAAGGTGCCGAAACTCCGAGCCGCTTCCTTCGGGACAGGGATGATACCTACCAGATCTGCCGGCAGCGCAGCTCCCGGCCCCTCTGCTCCTTCTTGCCTCTGCTCTGGGGAAACAGGGATGCTTTTCCAATGAAATGACTCAACGGGCATCTTGGGGAAACCAGAGATGAAGCTTGAGAGGCTCCTTCCCTGCGGCGGGTTTTTGTTTGCCTGAGTTTGCCTTTTTTGTTTGGTTTGTGCCCTTTTTTTTTTCTGGTTGGTTTTTCTTTGTGCTTGGCTTGCTTTTTTATTTTTTATTTTTTTTTTCACCCCAAACTGTTTGGTGGAGTGGTTGGAATCAGCTGGTTTTCCTGCCTGGCTGCTCTGAGGCTGCGGGCAAGCCGGTCAGACTGGCTCTTTCCAGGGTGACCCGGCCATGAAAACCTGTCCTTTGCGTTTGGGTGCCTTGGCTGGGTGACTGGGAGCAGGAAAAGCAGCAGGACGGAGTGCCCAGCCCATCTTCAGTGTACAGAGGCAGAGAAATTCCCTAAACACCTCTGTGTAAATCAAAGCTCTGCTTCCTCAAACGTGGCCAAGCGCAGTGTACTCTAACCTGGTGATGGGCAGCCCCTCCTCAGCCCCCATCACCCCTCAGGTTCACCCGGGGGGGGGTGTGTGTCTCAATATTTCCCTTCCTTAACCAAGGACAAATACAAAAGAAACCCCCAAAAAAGGAGAAATACAGATGCTCATTCCTCCCCCACAGAGCTTTTTGTGTCTCTTTAATGCCTCCCCACCTTCATGCTCCCTTACAACCAACTGCCACCGGTACTCCTCCTCTTCACACAGGGTTTGCAAGCTCTTTGCTTCTCCCTGAGCTTTACTCCAAGCTCTTTCCAGTGATGGGGGACTTGGAGCCCCTCTGAAAAAATGCACTGCTAGAAATAAGCTGGGGCAGCGGCGCAGCAGCAGCACAAACCACTTAATTCTCAGCTCCTGCATCTCTGGCACTGTATAAGAGCAGGTGAGAGAGGTTCAAACCACCTGGGTGGTCGTTCTTCACAAGTCTCTTCATCTCCTTCCACCTCTAAATGGCTTTTGATGTAACCCAGGTTCACTTTCTGACAGATCACTGTTTCCCAGCAAGGAGAAGGATGTGCTCCTGGCAAAGGAAACGCGCAGGGTAGCTCTGCTTCCTTGTTTATTCCCAGCCACATTCATTCTTCCCTGATTTTGCCATTTGGGAAATGTCCACATGACTCAGCTGCTTCATTTTTCTGGATGTACTTGGCGAGTAATGGAGCTGTCACTGCTATGTGTTGTCCCAGTGTGCAGCCACCTGGTACCCAGGACACACATTCAGCATCCCAGTAATGAAGGGATGGACCATATTTGGAGTTAAGGTCTTGAGGAAGCGTTTGAGATGTGGAGGTTCCATCTGTAGCAGTTCTCTCTTGCCACCTTACTTAGCATCTCCATACCTCACTGCCCAGCAGTTAAACACTACTTGCTTACGGCTCTTAGGACACAACTCCAGCCATGCAATCCCAGGGCTTTGCTCATGTATAGCCATCTTCCAGGCTCATCATCTCAGCTGGATGCCATGTTCAAGGACAGAAGAATTCTCAGGAGTTTGTGTCATCTTTGGGCCTGTCCCTAATGGAACCTCAGCACCGTTTTCTTGGTGGGTTCGTAGCTGGAGTGGTATTTTTGGGTTTTCCCACCAGCTGTGGGGAACAGTGGAGATGACAGCAGGTATCAGAGCTGGAGGGGCATGAGGAGCCCGGGGTTGAACACATAAAGCAATGGAGTTTGACAGGGGTAAATCTGTAGACTCAAGTCATCGTGTGGCATTCAGCGGGGAGCAACACACAATTCAATATATGAGTTTTAGGTGAAGCCAGGAAGCCATTTTATGAGGTGAAATCACCCAGATTCTAGACCTTTCTTACTGCAAACGTGGCAAGCTAAAAACCTGCTAATTGGTTACACACACTGTTCACACCATATTGATTGGTTGGTGATTATAACGAGTTCTGATAAACCTATCTTATAGCTGAACATCCTTAGTTTACCTTTAATACCTAAAAGCATCCCCACACCTGCTGTTTGACCCTCTTGTTATGGTTGGTTCCTGACATGTTCCATTACTCCCAAATCCCTTCCCATAACTGCTTCTTGGTTTAGGGCAGCCTGTACCCCTATCAGCAAGGCTGCTGTGTTTTGAGAATGGGATTATTAGGATCCTCTCAGCATCAGGAACTTTTCCTGTCTCATGGGAACAGAAGAATCTTGTCAGGGCCTATGTCTTGGGAGACGATAGCTAGGCCGCGAGCAGGCCTGCTGTCCTCCTCGACATCATCGCATCTTCAGAATGGTGTGTTACCTGAAGGGAAGTTCAGGCAGCCTGATGGGGAGAAGCAGATGGATGCTCTGAGCAAGCAGCACTGGTGCCAAGATGGGTATCTGTACATGAAGCGAGAGCTTCATCGACTTTAGGAAGGCTGTGTGGCCAGATCTGTCCTCCTGAGGGCCAAGGGATGAAGCCATGGACCCAGATTTGAGGCTGTCGCAACCATCCAGCTCAGTCCTTTGTGCCCAAAGGTTACAAAACCCATCCCTGCAGCTGAATAAAACCCAGCTTGAAGAGATAGCTACTGTCAGATAAGCGACATAGCGAGCTACCTCCTCCCTTGGAAAGGCAAGCCAAGGTTTCATTGCCCCACAGCTACAAAAACCACATCTCATTTCCATGCCGCCTGTGCCTAACATCAGCTGCGGTGCGCTGGAGCCTGCTAGGCTTGTGCTGCAGGACAAACCCTGCTGCAGGGCTCTTCGCTGTCCTCTCTTCACCTTCTTTCCAGGAATTGGGGTCAGTTAAGCTCTTGAAGCCTCAGGCTGGAAGGGTTGGGGTTTTTTTTTTCCCCAGCCTCTTCCTCTGCACTCAGCTCTTCATAACAAATAACTCCTCTGGCTCTCCTGACTCGGCGTGTGTCAGGAATTAGTTTCCTGTTGACATTAAACCCTCTGCTGTCGTTTATCTTTTATCCTTCTTCTATCATGTGGTCGTGTCCTTCTGATGTTTCCAGCTGCCAGGAGTGACCTCCACTGAGTGTGATTCTTGCCTTGGCCCAGAAAGGAAGCAACGTGCCCCAAATCATTCTCCATCATCCCTGGGGGCAAGAAGGGTCCTTGAACTTTGGGTCTGAAAGGGCTGGTGTGTCCTGGGCAACCCTGTTGACATCTGTTTCAGCCAGAGTGAGTTGTTAGCAGGAGGCCTGAATCCATGTGATGGAGAATTTGGGCAAGGTCCAAGTAAAGTCTCCTAGAAGTCGATTCATCCCCAGGGTTGAAAATGTCATTCCTGGTGCGCAAGTGTCTCATGACAGTTGTGCCCAGGGCCCCATTCCCATCACTGATCTCCCTCTGCATTCCATCTGCCTGGCTCATGGCTTTGGTACCACTCATCATCCTCACCTTGGACTCAATGACACCTCCTGACTTCAGAGCAGATCACGCTGCTCTGCCTACCCATGTTTTAGGGAAGGATGGGGCAGGAACGCAGCACAAGGATACAGGAACCTGTCCCTCTCAGTGGCTGCCATCCCCATTGGTCTTTCAAACAGCTCCAGGGACTCCCAGGGAAGTTGGACCACCCCTTCCATCCAGGCCACCACTGGGGCTTCCAAATTCTTTCCTATCCCAACCTTTCCCTGGCCACCTGCACCAGCTCTGGGAGGGCCCTCTCCTGTGGATGCTTTGCATGGTGCTGTCAGTGAGTGGTTGGTGTACCTCATTTTCTAGAAAGCCTGGATGTGTTCTGCTGAGGTCACCCCATAATATGATCAGTCTGCAGTGATTTTTTTTTTGGCTAAAAGTGCCTCCAAAGGATACACCTGATTCACACTTGCCTAAGAGAAAGGGGGTAACTCCATCCCAAAGACTGAAAAATCTCACCCTCCAACTTTTCTCCTCAAACAGGCACCCCATAAAGCCACTTTCTGTCATCCATCAGAATTTTCTGAGCCTTTGCCACCCTTGCTCTGGCTTTTCTCCACCTCCAGAAGGCCTCCTATTCATTTGCCTTAAATACAAAGTACAGGCTGGAAGACTGAATTCCCCCCGTGGAGCTGGTGGCTCAAAGGAAACTCATACAATGCTCACTCACCATCTCCAGAGCTGGTGACTCTGGGGTGTTAGAAGAAACACCCAGCATCATTTATCACTTCTAGTCAGCATGAAGAAAACCCCCAGATTCCCAAATAGTTCATCCAATGGCTGTGACACCATCATCTGCAGAGCCAGGCAGGCAGTGGGAAGTGTCTGTTTGGAAGTTGTTTACTGGGAAAAGGAAAAAAAATCCCCCCCCAAATCACACTATCAATTATTCCCAGCTGCTATTCAAGCCCTTATGGGACATCTGCTTGATGGGAAGTGGAGCTGTGGGAAAGCACCCTGGGCTGGTACCCAGCAGATCATAGAATCATAGCATGGCATAGGTTGGGAGGGACCCCAAGCGTCCCAGAGCTCCAACCCCCTGCCACAGGCAGGGACACCAACCTCAGGCCTGGAGCTACACAAGGTTGCCCAGGGCCCCATCCAACCTGGCCTTGAACACCCCCAGGGACGGGGCACCCACCCCCTCTCTGGGCAGCCCCTTCCAGCCCCTCACCACTCTCTCTGCAAAGAACTTCCCCCTAATATCTCCTCTCCCCCTTCCCTCCTCCAGCTTCACTCCATCCCCCTTGTCCTGCCAGTCTCTGCCCTTGAACAAGCTGATTCCCCTCCTGTTTATAATCTCCCTCCAGGGACTGGCAGGCTGCAATGAGGTCCCCCCACAGCCTTCTCTTCTCCAGGCTGACCCAGCCCAGCTCCCTCAGCCTCTCTTTGTAGGGCAGGTGCTCCAGCCCTGCAGATGATGCCCAGGTTGTGAAGGAGGGGAGTAAACCTGCCCCCAGCACCCTGCCTATCCCCACCCTGTGTATTTGCAAGGCAGCAGCCCCACAGCTGGGTGTCAGCAAGTGCTACAGCATCAAACCACCACCCCCTGAGCCCTGGTGCTTGTTATCTCTCCAGCCCCAGCTCTCCCCTCCCCAACGGTCTGGGGAAACTGGCTCCCAGCCCACTGGTTTTCCCCTCTATCAGGGCAGGGAGCGGTGAGGCGAAGCTTCATTAAGGGCCCTCAGAGGCTGCTGAGGCACAGGGCATCCCTGAGTCCTGTAGGATCATTCCCAGCAGGATGGATGAGCTCTGGAGTGGGGTCAAAATCAGCTTGAGGTAAGTGGGCATTAAAGGCAAAGCCCAGGAAGAGCAGGTGTGTGTCCTGCCTGGGGTTTCAGCGCACCAGTTTGTCTTCCCAAGCTTTGCTTGAGTTCCTCTGCCCTGTGCAAAATGTTGCTGGGTGTAAGCTGAGCCCCCCTGGGCACTGTGTGACCCCACAGCATTGCAGAAATCACCAAAACCCAAAAGAGAGCAGCAAATCCCACCCTGGGGGCTGGCTGTCCAGTGCTGCTCAAGGGATTAGGATGTTTTTCCCACTGTAGAAATCCCAGCTTGGGCCACCCATCCCCTCTAGCCAGTACTGGGATGCTTCATGCTGGCTGCACCACAGACCTGCTGGGTGCTGGTGTCCTGGTCCCCACCCTGCAGCCCCAAAAAGATGCTCTGAGATGGGGTTATTCTTCATCTCCCATGAGCAGGGGTATGAGAGCTGCAGCTTGGGGAGTGAACAGGGAAACCCAGACACCCCCTTTACAATGTGGAAAGCAAACACCAGTGGGCAACTGGGACACACAGACCAGTCAGCCTCCAAAATCCCACACCTCCCCTCATATGGCATCATGAGATGGAGAAAGGAGGCCCTGGGCTTCCTGGGAAGGAGCTGCTTGCTGCCCCCAAGCCTGGCCAGAAGGAAGGAGAAGATGACAGCAATGCTTCTACAGAAATATCCCCTTTGTTCTCATTCCCTGATCCCAAAAAGCACCCAAATCCTCCGGGATAAGGGACCCTGAACCATCTGTGCTAGTGGAGGTAACAGGGAGTTCCCCAGGACTGCAAAGCCCCAAAGGCTAAACAAGAACAGCAGCAGCAGCAACATAAATCACACCTGTCCTATAAATCACACCTTCCTGATAAATCCCACCCCGATAGATCCCACCCCTGCTGCTAAGGGAAGCTGCAAAGGCTGGAGGACAAGGAGGAGGAGGAGAAGGAGAAGAAGAAGAAGAAGAAGGAGAAGGAGAAGGAGAAGAAGAAAGGAGAAGAAGGAGGAGAAGGAAGAGTAGGAATAGGAGGAGGAGGAGAAGAAGAAGAAGGAGAAGAAGAAAGGAGAAGAAGAAGGAGAAGAAGAAGAAGAAAGGAGAAGAAGGAAGAGGAGAAATAGGAATAGGAGGAGAAGGAGGAGAAGAAGAAGGAGGAGAAGGAGGAGAAGGAGAAGAAGGAGGAGGAGGAGAAGGAAGAGGAGGAATAGGAGGAGAAGAAGAAGGAGAAGGAGAAGAAGAAAGGAGAAGAAGGAGGAGAAGGAGAAGAAGAAAGGAGAAGAAGGAGGAGAAGGAGGAGAAGGAAGAGGAGGAATAGGAATAGGAGGAGAAGGAGGAGAAGAAGGAGGAGGAGAAGGAAGAGGAGGAATAGGAATAGGAGGAGAAGGAGGAGGAGAAGGAAGAGGAGGAATAGGATTAGGAGGAGAAGGAGGAGGAGAAGAAGGAGAAGGAGGAGAAGGAGGAGGAGAAGAAGGAGAAGGAGAAGAAGGAGGAGAAGGAGGAGGAGAAGAAGGAAGAGTAGGAATAGGAGGAGGAGGAGGAGGAGGAGAAGAAGAAGAAGGAGGAGGAAGAGGAGGAGGAGGGCACCGAGGATGGAGGCTTTGGCTGCCTTTGCTCAGGTACAGCTGGAGAACAAAGAGCTCTTCAGGAAGGTTCTTTATCGTGACCCACGTCAGCTCTGCGAAAGCGGCGCTGATAAGCACCAGAGCAAAGGCACCGATGCCACACGGGCACTGGGGACACGTCTGGCCACACAGCCCTGATGTGGAGGCACCTTCACCCTGTGTGGATCACCCAAATTTGCCCCACACCCCAAGTTGTGTGGGTGCAGGGGGAGCAAGGCAGCATCACCCACTATGAGCACTTTTGGGCCTCCATGAAGCTCCTCCCAGCCTCCCAGGCTGCTCCTCTGTCTTGTTTTTAGCCAAACACAAGGATATCCTGGCTCCTCTTGCTGGGTTTGGGGTGTTTGTGAACAGCCTGGGCACACTTCACCCAATTTTGGTCAAATCCAGGTACAAATGGGTGCAGCCAAGGAAACTGTGGGATATTCCTCCCCATTTTACAGCTGGAGATGTTGAGGCTGGAGATGACAGCCACTGAGGATGCAGCTCCATCCAGGAGCTGGGATTGTACCAACTGGGATGGATGGGATGGTTCAGGAAAAAACACAACCAGACCCTGTGTGTAGCTTTGGGTCAAAAATAACCCCCAAACTCTTCCTTTTCCAGGGAAAATAACACTGAGAAGCTGCAGAGAAACAGGAGGATGAGTGTGCTGATGGATGCTGTGCTCAGATTTCCTGGCCACATCCGTGTCTCTCTGCTGCAGATCACTCTGGCTCTGGGTTTCCTGAGCTGAATAAAAGCATTTGGAGAGCATCAAGCAGAAAACAAACACATCTGTTAGAGGGAGAGGGAGTCAATACCATTTACTTGCCTCTCAGACACCCAAGATGCCCCATGTAGCTGCAGCAGCAGAGGACATTGAGGAGCCTGTTGCACCAGGGGATGCTGGAGATGGATGATGCCCAGACAGCTGGATGGCTCTGTGCTTTTTTGGCTTCAGTCTTCACTGGAAAGGTCAGATGTGAGTGGGGTGGTAATGAAGTTAGTGCTGGAAAAGTAGACACAGAGCAGATCAGTGTGTTTTAATGAGGTAGATGGTACTGAATCAGCTGGGTGGGATGAACTCCACCTCCCAGCAGAGCTGGTTGAGCGATGGGAGCTCAAGGAAGGAGAGGTGAATCAGCCAGCCAGGAATGGGGAATGTGGGGAGACTTTGTGGATGCCCATAAACCCCACTGAAGCATGACTTTGCAATGATTTGCCAGCTCTTAGGAGACTGGCCTGCAACCGAGAGTGTGGGTTCTGGTGCATCCCTATGGATTGGGTCCTGTCCCCTCTGGGGACCCCTGCTCCCAGTTTGTCAGTGTTTTATAGTGAGGTGGAATGGTGACCCATGAGGAAAGGCTGTAAGAATTTGGACTGTTTACCCTAGAGAAAGACAGACAGCCAGTAACCTCCTCAGGCAGATAAAAGTGGGTTTATCTGAAGAGAGAGGGATTGGGCAACCTTGTGTAGCTCCAGGCCTGAGGTTGGTGTCCCTGCCTGTGGCAGGGGGTTGGAGCTCTGTGACCCTTGGGGTCCCTTCCAACCCAGTCCAGGCTGGGATTCTATGGTCCATGAAATAACCCACCATGCTGAGACCTGACTGCAAGTGATGGCTGTTTAAACACAGCAGAGCCTCAGAGCGCTGGAGGAGCTGGCTGCCTGTATGAGAGGAAGGTAGCTGGAGGTGGGTGCCAGTATTTTCTGGCAGCATTGGACTGGAAATATCCTTCAGCTCCTTAGATAGCAAGCTGGAGATTACAATGTAAAAGGAATGTACTGAGAGCTGCTGCAGTGGGAGGGTGGGAGGAGAAGCCAAGCCCCATGGCAGTGTGATGGGAAACAGCCTGGAGACACATGGGGAAGGGGAGAAACTCAGGTCAATGCTCTGAAGTGACCTAACAGGCTGTGGGGAAGCTCTTGAGAAGACCTGTGAAGTGTCAGGTGAGGGGAGGTCTCCGTGACAGAAAGGTCATACAACTGTAGAACCCCAGGAGGGTTTGGGTTGAAGGGACCTTTCCAGGCCATCAGGTCCAACCCTGCAGTGAGCAGGGACATCTTCAACTCAATCAGGACTCTCAGGACCCCCATCCAACCTGACCTTGAATGTCTCCAGGGATGGGACATCTACCACCTCTCTGGGCACCCTGTGCCAGTGTCTCACCACCCTCAGGGTAACAAATTTCCTCCTTATCTCCAGCCTGACTCTCCCCTCTCTTAGTTTAAAACCATCACCCCTTGTCATCCCAAGGTGAGGTGCTGGTTATTCCCCACAATGGGTCCCAGTTTCATCTGGGATCACTGCTCTGCAGGTGGCACAAATGCAGTGAGAGCCCCAGGGAGCGTGAACCAGACTGATGGGTCGGGGAGAGGTTTGGTGCCACCTTCTAGGGGCACAGGGGAGGTTTGGGACCCCAACCCAGGCCCCCACCGCTCTCCCATCTTGGCATGTCAAGTGATGAACAGGATGTGCAGAGCCCTGGGTCTGCCAGGAACCCAGCAGAGGTGCTGTGCTCACATGCCAGCCCATGCTGGAGAGCAAAGGCAGGCACTTACTGCCTCATTCTGCTCCCCAAAGCTCTCTCCAGCACTTTCCCCCACGCTGGAGGCCTGCAGACAGGGAAGGACAAGTCCTGAACGCTTCCCTTGGCAGGGAACCAAAGGGAGGGGAGGTGATACAGGAAAGCATCTCAACTGCTGGTTGGAACACACAGCCAGCACAGAGAGATTCCCAAGACCCTTTTTTCCAATGACACAGAAACATGGCAGTGCAGAGGAGAGAGAGAGAGAGAGAGAGAGAGAGAGAGGGAGGGACCTATTTTGGCCATTGGATGCACATTTCCTACCCAAGGGACTAAGGTCCTGAGAAGCCACAGCTGTTCATACTGAGCTTGCAGCCACCAGCTTTTGATTTTAGTTGTGAATAACACAAATGTTGGGGTCCAGCAGTTCCTTTGGGAGGATTCTTATTTGTAAAGGCAGAGTCCAGGAGATTTGGCTTCCAGAGTAGTTTTTCCAAGCACCAGGTCCCCTGTCCCTCTTTGCAGGGCTGTGGAATGGCCAGGCTTTGCTTATTTCTCTCTGATGTGTTTTGGGCATTGTAGTTGCTGCCAGTGGAGAAAAGATGGGTTATTCCCATCCCAAGATGGGTTATTCCAACATTTGTTCCTTCCAAGAAACCCCCTCTGCCTCCCACTCCATCTCCTGAATGATGACACTGGATAATAACAGTGCCAGGCCAGGAAAAACCCAGCAAGAGCAGCCCTGGAAAGAGGTGGGAGAGCAAAACCCACAGCCAAAAGAAGAAGAAAAGGGCAAAGTTCTAGCAAATTGCATGGAAATTAGACACTGATTCTCAGGAGTCACTCCTGGATCACAAAGGTTGCCAAGGCTGTGTGGGTAAGGGGGGTGCAGAGGGTCAGCCTGTGGCAGGGGGTTGGAGCTCTGTGATCCTTGGGGTCCCTTCCAACCCAGCCCAGGCTGGGATTCTGTGAGTCTCAATGATGTGTCCTTGCTGGAAGGGATCCCAGTGTGAATGCAGGAGCCTAACAGAGCAACCCCCTTCTTAGGAGAGCCTGAGTCCTGGGAGCAGAGCTCACACCTCAGGTGGCTTTGGGCATGGGATGATTGCCACCATCTCTACCCACACCCCTTGGGTTCCTGGTGAGTGGTGTCAGTGTGACAGCCCAAGTGATGCAGGGACATGGAGCTCTGGGGCTCTGAGGTGGGGCAGGGAGGACCTGACTCTGATTTCCTTTCCCTACACACCGACTCACAGTGTCCCTACATGTCTGGTATAAAAAAGACAGGGACCTGGTATAAAAGGTCCCTTACATGTCTGGGATAAAAAAGCCAGGGATCTCTTGGAGAGAGTCCAGAGGAGGCTGAGGAGATGATGAAGGGCCTGGAGCATCTCCCCTGTGAGGAAAGGCTGAGAGAGCTGGGGCTGTTCAGCCTGGAGAGAAGAGCCTGAGAGGGGATCTGATCAATGGGTATCAATAGCTGAAGGGTGGGACCCAGGGGGACATGGGCAGCCTCTGCTCAGTGTCTGTGGGGACAGGACAAGGGGCCATGGCCTCAAGTTGGAGCACAGGGAGTTCTCCCCCAATGTGGGGAAGAACTTCTTGCCAGTGAGGGTGAGGGAGCCCTGGGACAGGCTGCCCAGGGGGTGTGGAGTCTCCTTCTCTGGAGAGATTCCAGCCCCATCTGGACACCGACCTGTGTGCCCTGTCCTAGGGACCCTGCTTTGGCAGGGGGTTGCACCCCATGGGCTCTGGAGGGCCCTTCCCACCCCTACAGCTCTGTGAGTCTGTGATTCTGTCTTCTGCCACCGACCCAACACCCAGGGACATGCTACTGGAGAGCTGCTCAGCTGGAATAACTTGATAGCCTCACACCAGCAGAGTGGCTGCCAGGAAAAGTCCCAGCCTGGGTAAGCCCAGGGTTAACTTTCCAGGCAGAGTTGTAGGAAATGAGAAGTGCTACAAGGGAAAAGGCTGGAGTGTTTCAGCTCTCCTGCATCCCAGAACATCAGACAGATGGGGATTGTCCTGCAAGGCAGAGCAGTTTAGGGGGGAAGGGAAGAAAAAGGGAGATGGTTCTTTGTAGATTCTTTGTGGAATTTGCTCCAGAGATGATGGGTGACATTTCCAGCCAGGCAAAGCCTGCTACATGGTCATGTCCCAGCTAACACAAGGGAGAGATCAGGCTCATCTCCAAACACTCTGGCTTTGGGTCAGACACTTAACTCTCAATGTCTCAGTTCCTTCAGCTGGAAAGGAGGCAAGCTGTTCTTCCTGGCCTCTCTGGCATCTCCTGGGCTGTTAGGGCTTTGGGAGGTGAGGATGTGGTGTGCACCTGCACCCTTACTGCAGCAAGGTGTCCCAAGTAGAGCGCTATGGACACTGGTTTTCAGGAGCCCAGTCCCATGCTGAGAGGTGTGAGCTCTGCGAGCTCAGGTTTGGGAAAACACCCTTTGAATGATTTGTCTGCTTCTTTGGGGAGCTGCTTCCTTCTGCTGGCCAAGTGCTGGAAGCTGCCTGCTGCTCAGGACAGGTTGGTGGGACCGCAGGGTTGGCTCTGACAGGAGCCCTGTGCTCCTCTCTCACCCTCTCCAAGGAGATCTGGCACCATTGAAGTGCTGAGAGTGCTGGGGGACAGCAAAAGGAGGCCTGAACGCACTGCTGTGAAAGCAGCCAAGGGAGGACATGTCTGTCTGTCTCTCTAAGCTATTTTTGCAGCATCTCCCTTAACCTGCAGCAGCTCTGGAGGCATTCTGGTCACCTAATCCAGAAGGAATATCTCTTTGAGGCTCCCTCAGGCTTCCCCTACGCTGCCTGGGCAGAGCAATCCACACACAGGATGCGATGGGCATTGGAGCAGGACTGCCTGGCCTCTGGGAACCCATCTTTGGGGTGGGAGAACTGCCAGAAACACATCCTCCCCCCAAGAGCCAGGTCAGCATCTCACTGCTCCTGGGATACCCATCCTCTCTGCCCAGGAGCTGGGATGTTTTAGAGCTCACAGAGCGAACTGCAAACTAGAAAACCTTATGTCAGGAAGAAGTCACAAAGCATCCTAACCAGAAACATACTTGGGGAGTGAGTCAGGGGAGGGGGGTGGGGGGGAGGTGGAAGCAAAAAGAAAGTTGCACCCTTTAACTTGATGAAAAAAGCATATGGCAACAGCCAATATTGTGAACAACATTCCCCACTCCAGCAAGCGAGCCAGAAAGAAAACTCATGACTCAACCATTGCATTTCATCCAAATCTAAGGGAAAAAAGTCTCATTCAGGAGGGGTATCTTCAGGGAGAGTCAGCAAGAGCTGATTTAGCTAGTTAATTAACTAAATTGTTTGGGGAAGGTAGATTTTTCTGATGCTTTTAGGGTTGTTTTTAAAGTCCCTGCTTTAAATCCAGCTCAGACTGGGGAGAAACAGGCGTGCTCTGCAGGCAGACATAACACAAGGAACAGAGGCATCTGTGCTTGTGCATGAGCTTCCCTCCAGACCCCACCAGGATAAACTCCAGAGGACCTTAATGCTTCCACAGGAACAGCTTGCATCCAGAGCTTCCCCCCAGGAGGCTGCAAACACAGCACCATAAATCATAAATCCCAGGAGGAGGCCAAGGATGCTGTCGGTTATGGAATAGAACTAGAAACTGGCAGAGGGTTCACTGCAAAATCCACATGGCTCTGGATTTTCTACAGGCAGCCCAGATGAAAGAACAGGACACACCACAGAATGCAGGACCAACGCAGGCTGCAGATGGATTCTGGTGCTGTCACTTGCTGAGGCTGGTTGGAATCAAAACCCAGGGCAGAGAGAGGCAGCTGGAGCAGCCAGGCTTCAGTGTTTGTGATTTTTTTTCCCCCAAGACTTTGTGGTTGCAGATGTCAAAGTTGTGGTGTTGGGTCGGTGCAAGGACTTGGGATAGAGGATGATCCCTAGAAAGCAGCCCAGGGATGCTGGGTGGGAAGGGATCACCCACAAGAGGTTGGATGAGATGTTTTGGTCCCTCCTGACTTGAGTCATTGAATCATAGAATGGCATGGGTGTGAAGGGACCCCAAGGGTCCCAGAGCTCCAACCCCCTGCCACAGGCAGGGACACCAACCTCAGGCCTGGAGCTACACAAGGTTGCCCAGGGCCCCAGCCAACCTGGCCTTGAACACCCCCAGGGACGGGGCACCCACCCCCTCTCTGGGCAGCCCCTTCCAGCCCCTCACCACTCTCTCTGCACAGAACTTCCCCCTAATATCTCCTCTCACCCTTCCCTCGTTCAGCTTTAATCCAGCTTTAATCCCCTCCCTGTCCCTGCTGCCACCCCTCTGCTGATGGAGCCCAGGATCCCATCTCCCTTCCCAGCTGCAGGAGCCACTGCTGCCTCATGTTCAGTGTCTCACCCCCCATGACCCCCAGGTCCTTCTCCCAGGGCTGCTCTCCAGGAGCTCTTCTCCCAGGCTGTATCTCTGGCTGGGATCCCTCCAGCCCCAGTGCCACCCCTGACCCTGGGCAGTGTGGAACCTCATCAGGTTCCCCCAGGCCCATCTCTCCAGCCTGTCAGGATCCCTCTGGGTCATCCATCAGTGTCTCAGGTTAGGTGGCTCTGGGCAGGGAAGTGAAGCCTCATGTTGTCCTCACACAGAACTGCCCATTGGAGCCAGGCTGGAGCCCATGCACCAGATAACCTCCAGGCTCAGGAAGGGGAGTTTGGCTCCCTGGAGACATGTGTGTGTGCTGTGGGCTCCCTCCTCCTCCTCTTCTGGGAGATCCCACCCATGGGACAGGGCAGAACTGCCTTCCAGGAGCTGCTAAATCCCAGCATGACCAGCCCTGCAATGGTGATGCTTCAGAGCTCGTGCTGAGGAGGGAGGGATCACTCACCCTTGAGGACTAGGAGGGTGCTGGAGGGGCCAGCACAGGACTTTGCTGCTCGTGGAAGGAAAGGGCTGTGGGTCTCCTCCTGCACACCACCATCCGCCTTGCGCCCACGTCTGCTGATGGCAGCATCAAGCTGCAACATGTGTGGAACACGTGCTGGCTGATCCACATCAGGCTGTTCCACCATGCTGCCAAGCTTTGCCTTGATTTAATCAGGGCTTCTCCTGCCTGGGTGTTTTTTCCTCCCCCCTCCCCTTCCCCCCCAAACCCAGATGTGGGCTCTCCAACCCGAAGGAGGTCACGGGTTTCTTTCGTGACAGCAGAGCCCACGGTGTTGGACAGAGAGTTTCTACCTTCTTCCCTTTTCTGCAACCACCACAGGTGGCCTCACCTTCCTCCACTGATGCTTAAGACTCAGGTTTACATGAGAATTAAGAAGCAACCCCCCCACATACACACATTTGGTTGCATGCAAGGCACAGTCTGGTAAGCATAAAGGAGAAGCCCAGAGCAGCGTGCTGAGGGACATCACCATCCCATCTGAACATCATGCTTTGTAAACACACAGTATTCTTTCAGCTGTTGCTCCTCAGCATAAGCCCTTCCTGCAAAGCACCCAAGGCCCCAGTGCCACATCCAAGCCACCCAGAGATCCCTTTTCCAGCCATATCTCACCTCACACCAAGCCCAGAGGTTATCTGAAGGACCTTTTGCAGTCCAGCAGCTGTAAAAACTCGTCAGGGAAAGAGTGGTGAGGAGTAGCAGTGGTGTCCCTGCAGCTCCCTCCTGCCAGGGACCAGCTGGGAGATAAATGGGGTTTGTTTTGGAAGTGGCCCTGTCCCTCTTTGCGAGTGGGCCTAACCATTTCCTCACTGAAAGCTCAGCCAGCACTGTCAAAAGGGAGTTATTTTTAACCCCAAGTCTCAGTTTCTTAAAAATAACCATGAATGTGAAATACTATTTCTGACAGAGCCCCCAGTATGGGACATTCTGGGGTGCAATAAAGGATTCAATATTCCAGGGGCATCAGGAGGAGTGTGGGCAGCAGGTGACAGGAGGGGATCCTCCCCCTCTGCTCTGCCCTGCTCAGGCCCCACCTGGAGTGTTGTGTCCAGTGCTGGGCTCCCTGGGATCAAACAGCCAGGGATCTCCTGGAGAGTCCAGAGGAGGCTGAGGAGATGATGAAGGGCCTGGAGCATCTCCCTATGAGGAAAGGCTGAGAGAGCTGGGGCTGTTCAGCCTGGAGAAAAGAAGATTAAGGGGAGACATAATTGGTGTTTACAATTATCTGAAGCATGGGATGCAGGGGGAATTGGCCAGCCCCTTTTCAGTGTCTGTGGGGACAGGACAAGGGGCAATGGCTGCAAACTGGAGCACAGGGAGTTCCACACCAACATGGGGAGGAACTTTTCCCCAGTGAGGGTGAGGGAGCCCTGGGACAGGCTGCCCAGGGGGTGTGGAGTCTCCTTCCCTGGAGAGATTCCAGCCCCATCTGGACACTGACCTGTGTGCCCTGTCCTAGGGACCCTGCTTTGGCAGGGGGTTGCACCCCATGGGCTCTGGAGGGCCCTTCCCACCCCTATGGCTCTGTGATTCTGGAAAGTTATCAGAGGACATCTGTGGTTTTGGGCTGCATGCTCCTCTCCTGCCCCTTCGGCGCGACAGAACGGGAGTGGGAGGGAAAGCTGGAAAGAGAAACTCTCTGGGCACCTTTGGAGGGTTCTCTTTTTGCATCTCCACACTGATTCATACTGGGAAACACCTACCCAGGAGCCACCAGGGAGCCTGTTCCTGCCCCACTGGACTCCCAGCCATGGGGTGCAGGGCTTGTGGCAGCCCCACAGCAAACCACAGTGAGGGGGGAACCCTGCTCACTCCACACGGGCTGGTACCCAGGTTTCACAAGCATCATCACCCTGAGAACAAGGATGTTTACAGCAGCCCAGGCTTTGCCCACTGCCACTGCTCACAATTGCCTCTTCCACTGCTGAGGGTGAAGGGAAATCACCTCCATCCCCAGCCTGCTGTTCCCTTACCCAGCACAACCTGAGTATCTGGAGTCCTGAAACCCCAGTGCACGAAGTGACTCAGTTCTGAAAACACAAGCTGTGTCAATACACCACAGATGATGTGACCTGTCAGCCCCTTTCCTGCAGCAGCACAAACTTGTTTCTATCTCTGGGTGGGTCTGAGAGACAGCAGTGGAGGGAAAGATACCCCAGATTCAAAATCAGGAGGGCTGCTCTCCTTTCCCCCTTCTTGGCAGCTTCAGTTTCCAGCCTGTCTGGGCTTTGCAGGCAGAACAGTGCAGAGGGTGACACAGAAACCCAGAGTTCAACCAAGTGTGAATTCTCTGTTTGAGAGATTCAGGCCTGTGGCAGGGGGTTGGAACTCTGTGATCCCTGGGGTCCCTTCCAACCCAGACCAGTCTGGGATTCTATGATTTGCTGCTGGCCAAGCAAAACCTAAATGCTGAAGCCTTTTGCCCCTCCATGTTCAATATTCCCCTGGGATATTGAGTCCAGTTCTGGGTTCCCTGGTATAAAAGGGACAGGGATCTCCTGGAGAGAGTCCAGAGATGGGGTATGATGATTAAAGGGCTGGAGCATCTCCCCTGTGAGGAAAGGCTGAGAGAGCTGGGGCTGTTCAGCCTGGAGAGAAGAGCCTGAGAGGGGATCTGATCAATGGGTATCAATAGCTGAAGGGTGGGACCCAGTGGGACATGGGCAGCCTCTTCTCAGTGTCTGTGGGGACAGGACAAGGGGCCATGGGCTCACGTTGGAGCACAGGGAGTTCCCCCCCAATGTGGGGAAGAACTTCTTCCCAGTGAGGGTGAGGGAGCCCTGGGACAGGCTGCCCAGGGGGTGTGGAGTCTCCTTCTCTGGAGAGATTCCAGCCCCATCTGGACACCGACCTGTGTGCCCTGTCCTAGGGACCCTGCTTTGGCAGGGGGTTGCACCCCATGGGCTCTGGAGGGCCCTTCCAACCCCTGTGACTCTGTAACCTGTACTATCTGTATTCACTGAAGAAAAGGTAGGAAGAGCAGAGTGAGCAAGTATCAGAGTATGATCCCAAATTCAAAGGGAAGACCTTTGTTTCAGCAGAGTGGGGATCTGGCTGTTAGTAGCATGAGCAGGACCACATGGGTGGTTTGAGGTGGTTTGTGATGGGACCAGTGATATCACATCAGAGGGGGAAAAAACAAATCTGGATTCATAATGGACCAGATTAGGTTAATTTCTAATTGAAACAGTTGTTCTGAGTTTAAAACCCATGCTGAAGGTGCTTTCTTAGAAACTGAAGTAGTAAACCCCCAAAATCTTGGGATGCTGCGGCATAAGTGTAGTTCAAAATCATATTTTAAAACAGAAGGCAAGGATCTTCCCTCTGAGAATGGTGAGACCCTGGCACAGGGTGCCCAGAGAGGTGGTGGAGGCCCCATCCCTGGAGACATCCAAGGTCAGGCTGGATGGGGCTCTGAGCACCCTGCTCTAGTGAAGATGTCCCTGCTCACTGCAGGGTGGGACTGGATGGGCTCTGTAAGTCCCTTCCACCTATGATTTGATGATCCTATGCTCTTCTTTATTCAGGAGTATGGTGAGATGGTAAGATGCTTTAAGGAGCTGGTCTTTAGCTGCAAAGTATGGGACCACTCTGAGATGAGATATGGAATTCCCAGGAGATACTGAGGAAAAAGCCCAACCCAGCAAGGACAAAAAATGGATGTGGGCTCCCTGGATGGATGTGGGGTCCTTGGAACTCCAGCTGCAGGCTGTCAAGAAGCCTGGAGAAGAGAAGGCTGTGGGGGGACCTCATTGCAGCCTGCCAGTCCCTGAAGGGAGCAGAGAACCAGGAGGGGAATCAGCTTGTTCAAGGGCAGAGACTGGCAGGACAAGGGGGATGGAGTGAAGCTGGAGGAGGGAAGGGGGAGAGGAGAGATTGGGGGGAAGTTCTTTGCAGAGAGAGTGGTGAGGGGCTGGAAGGGGCTGCCCAGAGAGGGGGTGGGTGCCCCATCCCTGGGGGTGTTCAAGGCCAGGTTGGATGGGGCCCTGGGCAACCTTGTGTAGCTCCAGGCCTGAGGTTGGTGTCCCTGCCTGTGGCAGGGGGTTGGAGCTCTGGGACCCTTGGTGTTCCTCCCAACCCTTGCCATTCTATGACTCTATGATTCTAAGCCTAAACTTCACCTCTCCCACGTCCCTGCTTGGCATCAGTGAGGCACCAGGGAAGGGGCAGCGTAGCTGTAAGAAATGCCATCTTCTTTAGGAAACAAAGAGAGAAGTTAATCCATGGCAGATGCCTGCAGGATTGTCAAATGAAAACCCTCCCCTCAGAGAAATCATGGAGGATTTCAAAACCACAAGAGCTGGCTCCTGGGACATCTCATGTTTGCAAGGGGACTCAAGCTCAATGACTTTTCCTGCTTGAAGGGAAAGGATTGGCCAAGTTCTGCTAGTTGGGAGCTGCTGCAACTGCAGAGATGGGGAATTTTGGGGGGGGAAAAAGGTTTGCAGTTTGCTTTTTAATGGGACCAGGAGCCACTGACCTCCAGGGTGAACCAAAACCTTGATAGGCAGGCATTTCTCTCTGTGTCTAAGGACCTCTCCTCTCAGCCCTTGGAAGAGGAGACGGCGTCAACACGCTGTGAGCTGTCCCCACAGTCCTAAGAGTTTCTGCAATAGCAGGAGGAGAAACACAAGCCATTGTTTTCCTGCAGCAAAGCATGGGTCAAACAGGCCTCCAGGGAGGCAGGAGAAACCCAAAGAGCAAGGAATCAATCTTGGGAGAGGCCAGCTCAGCTCCAGAGCTTGCTAATCAGGCCAAAATTCATTGACAATGCCAGAAAATGCTTTTGCCAGTCCTGTCCAAGAGCCAGTCAGGCTGAGGGATGGCAGCAGAGGAGGCACACAGTGAGAGGGAACGTGCAAACCCATCCTGAAAGCTAAGCACATCCAGCTGGGCTTTGCTGATGCTGAGCTTTCAGAAGTCTTGGGGATGGCAATGGTAATACGTGTCTCTCCTGGGATTCAGAGGTCCCCTTAAAGCATTGAGGGTGCACAGGCCATGCTGGAACAAGCATGAAGCCAGCTGCAGTTCCAGTGGATGGAAATGAAAGCAGAAATGAGAACTGAATGCTTCAGAAGAGGCTCAAGGGTGATGGGTAGGAGGGAAGCTGTACTAAAACATACCTAGAGAAGAGGGAGGGAAAAGCTCAAGCAAGGGAACCCAGAGAGGCTGTGGAGTCTCCTTCTCTGGAGACATTCAAAACCCACCTGGATGTGTTCCTGTGTGACCTAATCTAGGTGATCCTGCTCTTGTGGGGGGTTGGACTGGATGGTCTCCAGAGGTCCCTGTTTTGGGATTCTGTGGAAGTTTGCTTTTGTGAATAACAACCCCAGCTACTAAATGCAGAGCAAACATGGGAGGCAAGAAAAATGTCAGGCTGAAGCCCAGCTGATAAACCAGGACATGGGATTGTCCCAGGGGGGACATTTTAAACCCAAGTTTTAAGGCTTTTTGGAAGATCAGCAAAGAGAATTAGCACAGGCTCTGGGGAAGCAAAGGGAAGCAGTCACCCCAGTTGTGGCTGGAGAGTGACCACTAAGGTAATGCTTGGAAAGCTTCTGCTTCAGTAGAAAGATGATGTGTGGAGGCAGGAACCTGATGTCCAAGCTACTAACAGAAAAATGGGCAGCAACCACTTTCAAATAAACTCACTGAGCAGAGGGCATGTTAACATAGAAACAGACATTCACTATCTAACTGCAAACAGGTGACATCACAGACTGGTTTGGGTTGGGAGGGACCTCAAAGACCAGTTCCAGCCCCCTGCCATGGGCAGGGACACCCTCACTGGACCAGGCTGCCCAAAGCCCCATCCAACCTGGCCTTGAACTCTTCCAGGGATGGGGCTTCCGGACACCATGTACCAGGGCCCCACCACCCTCAGAGTAAAGAATTCCTTCCTACTGTCTCACCTAACCCTGCCCTCTGTCAGCTTGAAGCCATCACCCCTTGTCCTGTCCCTGCACTCCCTGGGGAACAGCCCCTCTCCCACTTTCCTGTAGAACCCCTTTAAGCAGCAGTACACCAATGATTCATGAAATCAATTTGAGAAAACAACCCAATTAACCCCCAATGATTTAGCTACAGGCAGAGTCAACTCAACCCTGCAGCGTGGGAAAGGTGTACAACCTACCAGGTGTAAGGTCTGCATGAGAACACAACAGGTTTCAGTTCAGCCTACTGCTGCTAATT
The DNA here is from genome assembly GCA_022605575.1 of Laterallus jamaicensis coturniculus. Classification (NCBI taxonomy): domain Eukaryota; kingdom Metazoa; phylum Chordata; class Aves; order Gruiformes; family Rallidae; genus Laterallus; species Laterallus jamaicensis. The sequence goes on along the minus strand of JAKCOX010000112.1, from coordinate 1,502,480 downwards.
AGGAAAAAGGAGATAAAATAACTGAAGTTGGCCAGCTTGAGCTGCCCACTAATTCCAGGAACCCTGGGTAGTAACAGCCAAAAGCATATACAGAGGAAGGGAGGTTGTGGTAAAACCATGGCATGAAGTTAGGAGCCAAGATGGAATTCATTTAAAACAGAAATTAAGCTTATTATCAGCAAAATAGATGTCATAGCAAAAAAACCCTGTAGGCTCAAATTTGGCCAAAGCATTCAAGGATGAGTTTCAGACACCAGCTTGGTATCAGAAGCCTGACAGCAGCACAGGCCATTCCCCTTATCTTGGCTTCTCAAGAAAAAAACACCAGTCAGCACAGCTTGGAAAGTTAAACATGGTTCTTGCAGAAGAAAACAAAGTCAGTAATTGGAAGCCAGGCCATGCCAGCTCTGTGTTATGCCACAAACCAGCTGACCAGAAAGTCTGAAGTGTGAAATTTAGACTCTAGCAGGCAGAGATATGACCCAACTTGAATCTGGGTTACACTGCTGGACAGAAACAGGGCAACCCTTTTTCTAACAGCTTCAACATTTGCATTTTCAAACAGCATTTCACCTTTGCAGGAGGAGAGGAGATCTTTTTTGAGGGGTAAGAAGATGAAAGTCTGCTGTGGGCAGGTTTAACATCTCCTTAAATCTCTGTTTCTTTTTTCAAGGGATGTTTTATGTTCCAGTTCAAGCTTGGAGACTAGTAGATGCCCAGTGGAGCTACAAGTTAGAATAGAATCATAAATACATGTGTCTGTTAACTCCAGAAAATGCACAGCAATGAACCTGCATCAGTCATAGAAGCATAGAATGGTCTGGGTTGGGAGGGACCCCAAGGGTCCCAGAGCTCCAACCCCCTGCCACAGGCAGGGACACCAACCTCAGGCCTGGAGCTACACAAGGTTGCCCAGGGCCCCATCCAACCTGGCCTTGAACACCCCCAGGGACGGGGCACCCACCCCCTCTCTGGGCAGCCTGTTCCAGCCCCTTACTGTCCCTTCTCCTACCAGCAATACAGTTTACTCCTCAGCCCTGACTTCTCCCTGATTTACATACCTAAAAGGAGGATCTTCATCCCTTATATGGGGAGCAGCCAGCAAGTACCAGCACGTTCTGATGGGAGGGGGAAGAGCCTCTCCATAAGCCTGAAACATGTCCTGGGCAACAGCAGGGTTTGCAGAGACCACAAGAACTACAGGAATGAATCCCCTTTGGTTGACAGGGGATGGGGAAGAGCTCTAGAGTGGGTCCAGCAGGGTCCAGGGGTATTGCCCCAACTCAGGAGGTTGGGAATGTTTTGCATGTTGGAAATACAAAAGGAGATTTATTCTTTGTTTCCCTTTTATGTTGAAGTTCTCCTAATTAGGAAGAGCTGATTAAACAATTAATCTGGAAAGCTGGTAATGTAAACAGAAGGCTGTTTTCTGGAGCAGAGGAATCAAAGTCCCTTCTTCTTAGTGGGTTATTTTCAGTTCTGAGGATCGTTCATCAATGTGGCAGGCAGAGGAGTTCCAATTCACTGAGCTGGATGGGGGTTTTTGGGATGCATGCTGAAGCACAGTCCTTTACACTGCCTGAACATCTCTGATGGGTATTATTTCCCTGCATTTATAGTAGTGCTGTTTGTCATCACCTTCCCTTCCCATTCCCCCTCCACTCCTCCCCTTCCTTTTTCTCTTTGCATTGTTTTTATTCCCCTTCCTCCTCCTCCTTCTTAATTATCCCTAAACCAGTAACCCCAACACAGAGGCCTGGCTCCCAGCTCCTTCCTCACTGCACCATGAACTAGGGAAACAAGCAATATTATTTGGGAGAATTAATATTCCCTCTCCACCCCCCCACCAAAGAATTTCAGCAAGGGATGTCTGGGTGGTTTCCACATCCCTGAGCTGTTGGCTGGCTGCTGATCTGATGTTGCCACATCTGTTTACACTGAGAGCACTGCTGTTCACCAGCACCAAAACCTGATTTCTTATTTTTTTTCCTTCCTCCTTCTTTTAAGCCAAAGTTTCAAGATTCTACAGCTTCTACATACACCACACAGACCATAAATACCTCTGCCAGAGCCTGCTCTGAGGCTGTCTGACACATCTAACTCCAGAGCCCTCCTTGTTGCTTTAAAATCTCAGTGATGACCTCTCAGCATCTCATTTGGAGATGATTTCCTTTCAGCAGGAATGCTTCTCTCTCTTCAATTAGTTTCAGATACAAACCTAATCTCAGCTCTGGTATTCTCAGGCCTCATCAAGCTGTTTGCTTTCCTCTTGATAGGATCCCTGCACAGAAACATACACACATCTTTATACAAACACACACATGTACATATATATATATGTTTAATAATAATAATAATGCTTAATAATAAGCAAAAGATGGCTGGATCTTCTGCCAACCAAGTCTAGCAGGAGGTCAAAACCCCTTCACATCCCCAAGAAACACCTAAAAAAGCAGAGGCAGTTGCTTACCTTTGAGAAGAACAGGACTGATGTTGTTTGTGTGAAACCACAAAAATTTATTTTTAATGAAAAAATACTTAAAGTGTGCCACAGTGTCCATATATTCATTTGGATAGTAGTACAAAGATATGTATTTCTGAGAAAAAAGTCTTAACACTGTAGAAAATAAACGTGGTTCTTAAATTATGCCAAAAGAAACCAGTAAAAAAGTAATGATTTATACACTGGAATAAAATGAAACAATTAGAGAGGATAATAAATTATAATTACAGTATTTCCAACCTTTGCTTCATGCTTTTTTTTCTTCTTTTTCAGCATTAGTTCCTAAATGTGCCAAGTCTAATACATCCTCAGAAGAGAGCAGTCAGAATGGCCTTTCAATGATATTATGGATAATTGGATGTGGAGCTGAATAAAAGTCCTAGAAAAATGACACTGCTGTTTGTTATTTACCAATACAGAAATCATCAGAACGTGGCAGTTTTAGGTTTGTATCTAACATATATTTTTTGTTAATGGAAATTTATTTAGTGTTTTAGTGGTTTTAGGGGGTTTTTTTTTTGGGTGTGTTTTATGTTTGGGGTTTTTTTAAAATTCAACTAATCTTTTATAATTTAATAATTTAGTTTTATAACTTCATGAATTAAACAGCAATTATGGTGATTAAGAAGTATTCATCACATCCCAAGCACACTGCACAGCCCTGCTTATGGGATGCTACAAGTTGTTTCTACAGGGTTTTTACACAGTCAAAGTGAACAAGGATTTGGAATCATTTAAGGTCTAATTAAGCACTGCAAAATGGTTAAAACTTATAAAGTGCTTTCCAATACAAATCAGGTTTGCTCTTTAGAAATAGGGGAAAAAAAACCCAACCCCAACCCAAGCCCAAACATGCACTTAAACCTGAAACCTCCATGCCACAGGTACTGCAGTTCAACAGTTACAAAGTTGAGTTTTGTGCCATTGGTTTTAAAATCTCCTTTCCCATCCCCCCAGTCACAACTTCAAACAGCCTCTGGATTGGATTTGTCGGTGTCTTCTTGGTCATGTTTGTACATGAAGGTTAGAAGGAAAAGAGCAATATCCAGGGATGACCAATAGGCAGTGTGGGATGTGACTGCAGACCAGTATCTGCTCTCCACGAGACCTTCCCTGAGCTCAAAATCGATCCTGTGCTCCAGTTCCACTAGAAAACAAACAAGAAACAGACACAGCAGCTAGAATTATGTGACATTGGTGGCTCTCTCCAACAGCTTTGAGTTGGGATTCTACTTGCTCTATAGGAAACAAGCATCATGTGCTTGCTCTATAGGAAACATGCAGTGTGCTCTTGCAGCTCGCAAGGCCAACGGGACCCTGGGCTCCATCAGCAGAGGGGTGGCAGCAGGGACAGGGAGGGGATTGTCCCTCTCTGCTCTGCCCTCCCCCAGCTGGATCCTGTGTCCAGAGCTGGGGCCCAACACAAGAGAGATGTGGGGCTGTTGGAGAGGGGTCAGAGGAGCCACGGAGATGCTCAGAGGGCTGGAGAGAGGCTGAGGGAGCTGGGCTGGGTCAGCCTGGAGAAGAGAAGGCTGTGGGGGGACCTCATTGCAGCCTGCCAGTCCCTGGAGGGAGCAGAGACACAGGAGGGGAATCAGCTTGTTCAAGGGCAGAGACTGGCAGGACAAGGGGGATGGAGTGAAGCTGGAGGAGGGAAGGGGGAGAGGAGAGATTGGGGGGAAGTTCTTTGCAGAGAGAGTGGTGAGGGGCTGGAAGGGGCTGCCCAGAGAGGGGGTGGGTGCCCCGTCCCTGGGGGTGTTCAAGGCCAGGTTGGATGGGGCCCTGGGCAACCTTGTGTAGCTCCAGGCCTGAGGTTGGTGTCCCTGCCTGTGGCAGGAGGTTGGAGCTCTGTGATCCTTGGGGTCCCTTCCAACACTTGCCATTCTATGATTCTATGATTCATGCCTCTGTGTTTAATGGTACACTTGACCTAAGGCAACTCTTGATTTTTAACAATACATATGTACTTTTTGATGGACATATATTTAGGGCAAACCTGACCTAAGAGTTCAGGAAAAAAACCCCAAACACCAAACAACTAAAGCTAAAGCTTGGAAAAAAGCTACTTTTTTAAAAAAATGAGATATTTTCCTTATAGTAACTATATAAATACACTTATTTCTGCTCCTTACAGTAACTACAGAGAAGTATCCAGCTAAGGCTGAGGCCCTGTTAGGAAACACCAACTTTCTGAAGGCAGATGCTCAGAACTTTCTAAAATCAATCACAGAATCACAGGGGTTGGAAGGGACCTCCAGAGATCATCGAGTCCAACCCCCCTGCCAAAGCAGGGTCCCTAGCTCACATTGCACAGGTTGGCATCCAGACAGGGCTGGAATCTCTCCAGAGAAGGAGACTCCACACCCCCTGGGCAGCCTGTCCCAGGGCTCCCTCACCCTCACTGGCAAGAAGTTCTTCCCCACATTGGGGGGGAACTCCCTGTGCTCCAACTTGAGGCCATGGCCCCTTGTCCTGTCCCCACAGACACTGAGAAGAGGCTGCCCATGGCCCCCTGGGTCCCACCCTTCAGCTACTGATAACCATTGATCAGATCCCCTCTCAGCCTTCTCTTCTCCAGGCTGAACAGCCCAAACTCTCTCAGCCTTTCCTCATAGGATAGATGTTCCAGGCCCTTCATCATCTCTGTAGCCCTTCTCTGGACTCTCTCCAGGAGATCCCTGGCTGTTTGATCCCAGGGAGCCCAGCACTGGACACAGCACTCCAGGTGGGGCCTGATCAGGGCAGAGTAGAGGGGGAGGATCACTTCCTTCAACCTGCTGGCCACGCTCCTCTTGTTGCACTTCCCACATCTTTTGTGGCTATAGAAGGAGGCTCCACCCAATATCGTAAGCCCTTCCTGAAACCAGCCGTCCCCCACGCAGCACTGGCCCTCTTTGTTTCCAGATTATTCCAAACACATTCCAGCAGTTGTCCTCTCATTTCAATGGTGGGTTTCACATACCACATTCAAAGCAATTTTCACTGGGGCCGGCGGTGAACCTATTGTTATGGCACTCGAGCGGTTAGAAACATCTCTATGAGGAGGACAGGGCTAAAAGCCTGTTTAGGTAGGAAAGCCAAACCCCCATATTGAGTCAAAAATGCAGCTATTTCTCAAAGCCAGTTTGAAGAAATTATAATTCTTGGCTCTGGGAGAGGGTAAAGGGAGACTCGCTGCCGGCATGGCACAGCGGCGCTGGAGGGAGGGGAATGATGTGCTGCCATGGAGCACCGCAGCGCTTTGGAAAGGCAGAGAGGAGAAGGAGTGAGAACCCTTCAAAAAGCAGGAGGTGATTTCCTCTAAGAATGGGTATATTCACCAAAACCCCCTTGCTCTGCAGGAAGGACGTCCCGAACGACTCCGTTTCCCTCTGACGAGGGGCCGTTACAGGAGCTTGAGAGGCAGCCAAACCCCACCGCAAGCCGAGCGGCCGCCCTCTCAAGAAGCAAATAGTTTGGCAGGGGATTGCATCATTCAGTTTGCAGCCTGGCTGGCCTCTGCTCCAGGGTTCTCCTTCTATGGAGCAGGGACAGGCTTGTAGCAGAGGAAGACGCGGGAAGCGTGCAGAAGGCGCTTGAAGGTGGAGTTTCTCCCCTCACCCAGCCCTGAAAGGACCTCAGCAGCAGCTCTGCTGTCACACCACTCTATTTAATTCAAGGTTTTTTTCAAAGAAAAAGAAGTCTCTGCCCTCAAATACTTAGTCACAGGGGTTATCTATTGAAATTAGCAGTGATGAATGGACAGCAACGTATCATGCGAACGCTATCACAAGATACAATGTACTTGTGACTCCTTAGATTGCAAAAAAACCCCCCTTCCTTGCAACAGAGCCAATGAGATTAGAAATAAAGTCAAGTATGAATTGTTGTAAAGGAAGTAGCCATGGTTTTTCCAAAAAAGCAGCTGCTAAAATTGCACTTTCTGTTCTGGGCAGTTCAGCCCAGGCCAAGGGTAGTTTCTGTTTCCAGGCATATATGGCTTTGCATCCAGATCACTTTGGAACTGCAAATGTAGGGGGAAATGGAAATAAATCCATTTTATGAGATGTGGTAAGTGGGATTTTCTGCAGGAATTGTATTGCTTTTCCTAGTGGGAGTCTAGGAGCCACTGATATGCAGATATCACTAGAGAAAAACTCATGCTTGGCATATATGGAAGCGGTGTATGTACCAACACAAGAGACGGGCTGGTGCCAAGGGCAGGGAGGGCCAGGCTCAGGGGAACGGCCTTCAGCTGCAGGAGGGGGATGGAGAGGGGCTGGGAGGCAGAAATCCTTCCCAGGGAGTGGGGAGGCACAGGGTGCCCAGAGAAGCTGGGGCTGCCTCTGGATCCCTGGCAGGGTTCAAGGGTGGGTTGGATGGGGCTTGGGGTACCGAGGTCTGGTGAGGGGTGTCCCTGTCCATGGCAGGGCGGCACTGGGAGGGTCTGAGGTCCCTGCCCACCCAAACCAGCCTGGAGGTCTGTGATATACAGATAAAACTTCTTTAAAAGAGAAAAAAAAAAAAAAAAAAAGGATAAAAGGGAGAACAAAGATTCAGTCCTTGGGCAGGACCCAGAGATTCAAAGAGTGGGAAAGACACCAATATTTATCACTTCAGGACAAACCAGTACGATTAAACAGCAGCGTATGCTGTTGTGGCATTTCCAGCCTCTCACAACATACAGACTCAGCCCACTAAAGCTCTTGTTCCACAGAATCACCAGGCTGGAAAAGACTTTTACGATCACCCAGTCCAACCATTCCTGTCCTGTGCTAATCCAGACCCCTGAGCACCTCATCTCCTCTCTGTTAAACACACCCAGGGGTGGGGACTCAGCCCCCTCCCTGGGCAGCCTGGGCCAGGCCCTGACAGCTCTGCCAGGGAAGAACTTTTCCCTCCCATCTGAGCTGCCCCTGCCCTGGCACAGCTTGAGCCCATTGCCCCTTGTCCCATCTCCTGTCCCCTGGCTGAAGAGACCATCCCCCACCTCTCTGCACCCTCCTGGCAGGGCAGGGGAGGTGGGGAGAAGGTCTCCCCTCAGCCTCCTCTTCTCCAGGCTCAACACCCCCAGTTCCCTCAGCTGCTCCTCAGAGGATTTGCCCTCCAGCCCCTTCCCCAGCCTGGTTGCCCTTCTCTGGACACACTCCAGGACCTCCATGTCCTTCTGATGGTGAGGGGCCCAGAACTGGGCCCAGCACTCGAGGTGCAGCCTCCCCAGTGCCCAGTACAGGGGCACAAACCCTCAGGGGCTTCGTAAGCTGGACCTGTCACTAACCTGTAGGTTCAAGAAAGCCCGAGGTGCTGTGTGGTAAAGGCGGTGTCTCAACACTTGTGGCATTCTTGTCGTCCCCCTCGGTTCCATCTTTTCCCGCCTCCAGCGGCTGTGGGGTGGTTGTACTAGACCGGCCGAATCTGGAGAAGAGCATCCCGCCCAGGCCCTTCCCGATACTGGCAGCGCCTGCGTTCAGCACAGAGGAGGGAAAAATAAACAACCCAACCAACACAAGGGGCAGCTGAATCAAACTGCAAATGAAAGCCATCGTAGCACCCATCAATTAGAGCTGAGTGGCAGATGAAGGGAAACACTCTTCATGCTTTTCTAGGGTGGGAACAGCTTATCTGATGTAAGGGTACGCTGCTTGTTGTGAGACTAATCTAGGGTACAAGCAAAGGTTGGAATTTGGAAGCTGTAGTTAGGGGAACAGAAATGCATGGCAAACCCTTCTGCAGCAAGAAATCTGGAACTTTTAAAGACATGCTGTAATTACAGAATCACAGAGCTGTAGGGGTTGGAAGGGACCTCCAGAGCTCATGGGGTCCAACCCCCCTGCCAAGGCAGCTCCCCAGCTCATACTGCACAGGTCGGTGTCCAGATGGGGCTGGAATCTCTCCAGAGAAGGAGACTCCACACCCTCTGGGCAGCCTGTCCCAGCTCACTGGGAAAAGTTCCTCCCCATGTTGGGGTGGAACTTCCTGTGCTCCAACTTGCAGCCATTGCCCCTTGTCCTGTCACCACAGACACTGAAAAGGGGCTGGCTGGTTCCCCCTGCATCCCATACTTAAGATATTGATAAACATTGATTAGGTCCCCCCTCAGTCTCTTCTCTCCATGCTGAACAGCCCCAGCTCTCTCAGCCTTTCCTCACAGGATAGACGTTCCAGGCCCTTCATCATCTCCGTAGCCCTTCTCTGGACTCTCTCCAGGAGATCCCTGTCCTTTTGATCCCAGGGAGCCCAGCACTGGACACAACACTCCAGCTGGGGCCTGAGCAGGGCAGAGCAGAGGGGGAGGATCCCCTCCTGTGACCTGCTGCCCACACTCCTCCTGATGCCCCCAGGATCCCATTGTCTCTCTCAGCCCCAGGACACACTGCTGGCTCATGGCCACCCTGTCACCCCCCAGCACCCCCAGGTCCTTCTCCACAGAGCTCCTCTCCAGCAGGTCCCCCCCAGCCTGTCCTGATTCCAGCAGTTGTTCCTCCCCAGGTGCCAGACTCTCCACTTGCTTTTGCTGAATTTCATCTGGTGTCTCCCTGCCCAGCTCTCCAGCCTCTTTCATTAAAAATGCTTTATAATGACATTAGTACCTGCTGCACATCAGAAACCCATCAAGACGTTTACGACACCGCTCCCATTAATGGTCCTTACATTTGCATAGCCCTTAGAGCCCTTGAAAAATGCTATTGCCATCCTTTAAAAGGGCTGTTTTGGGGTGTAGAAGTTAAGAACAGAGCTCTGATGGTTTCTCCCGACTTTGCTGCCACCTCATGGACATGACGTTAAAGTTACTATAGTAACGCAGCAAAAATCAACCCTGCCTTGAGATACCACGTCTTTCTACTTAAGGGCTAAATTGCTTTTATATGTATTTACTTATTCGATTGGGAAGTCTCCTGGCACTAGGTCACATCAGGCTTCTTCCAAATCCCACATGGAGAGCTAAAGAAAAGCCTTGAGTCAACAAAAACTGCAAGTGCCTGCTCAAATATAAGCTCCAGTGAAAGTGAATTTAAGCTCACATAAACCAGGGCTTATTTTGAGTCAGAAAGCCAGAAGGGGGACAGGCTTCTTATTAAACCAGCTTGAATTCCCTATCATAAAATCAGGAATTAAATGGAACCATAAGAGCTTTCACAGAGTGATTTCTCCTCTCTGCCAATACCAGAAAAAAAGTGATCACAAAACCAAGCTTTTATTTATCATTTCCCCACCCCCATGAAGTACAGTTAACCACTGTAAACTATGAAATCCCCAGGATGTTGCTACAATAAAGCAGCAACAGCATAAACTCCCTGACCTGCATCTTCTCCCCACAAGCCTTGACACCTGTGTTTGTAAACTCAAAAGGAAATGTCAGTTGGGATGAAAATAAGCCATACACCTCTACAAAACAGGCTGAAACAGCTGGGAATAGCTTCCTTATGGTTTCACCTTGGTGGAGCTCTGAAATAAGGTCCTATATATAAAAAAGGAATAGTAATAACAAGCTGACATGAAGAAGAATTACCTAATATACTTGCTTTGCCTATGTTGGTTATAGACTCCCCGTAGTGGCGCCGAACCATGACTGGTGAAGTGGTTGGGCTGGATGCAGTGGAAACGCTTTCGCTGTCGGTAGCTGAGGTAGGTTCTTTTGTTGGGTTGAGAAAGCTTGGCTTCATCTGCTCGTAAGGTATAGGGTTTACAGTGTTGTACCAGTGGATCTGAACAGGTGAAATGTTGCTGTAGTGTTTCAGGATTAAAGGTTCTAATCTGTAGGCCTGCAAGGAGTAAATCAAGAGAGGAAACAAACCAACAATCCCACATCAAGAGTGAAAAACCACTTTCCTTTCTCATACAGAGTCCTCTCCAACCTCAAATCCAATATATCTGTAATGAGGGAAGCCTAGAAGGTGCCAGAACGGTGGCGTCATGTTCTGGTTCACTTCTGTTTTCACAGCCTGGAAGATCTATTAGCTGCCTGGTTGCTTGTGCCCCCAACATTTGCACCTTTCTCTGCTCCTACTACACATTGCTGTTACCAGCATGCAGCTTGGGGTCAACAGATGCTTGTTACTACCCATTGACAGAGCAAACTTTATACAGAGTTAAGCTGATTCTGGCTCTGCAAACATCTCCTTTACTGACTCTTCATTGATCCCTGTGCAATCCATGAATCAGGATGCTCATTTAAATAAATAAATAAATATTTTTCTCCCAGTTCTTTATTTCTCATTGCTTACTCAGATGTAGAATAGGATTCTGCTCTTCTTTATCTTAAAATTAAGTTACTATCTGCAGAGTGGGACCACAGATTGCAGCCTGATCAGTCAGCCCCAGGAATATTCTGGTTCTGAAGTAGCTGGAGCTGAATAAGACCTTGAAATACCCCAAATTACTACTCTACAAGAAGCATGAAATCCCAATTCTAGCTTGCAGCAGAGAAGTTGCCAAGGTGATACAGATCAAAGGGCCTTTGATAGCAGCAAACACTGGCTGCCTATAGAAGAGTGTAAGGACCAGGCAAAGCCATACCAATACTGCCCTCCCAAGTTCCTCCCTCCAACAACCTGTTAGCCTGGACCTCTTGGGAAAAAACCCAACCCCAAAACACCAAAACACAGTGGTTTTGTTTTTCTACAATATCTTTTGTGATGTCTTTTTTAACAGCAGTAATATTTTTGGATAGGTGATGTTTAACAGAAGACAGTAAGTTAAACCCAAGTTGGAATTTGACTGAGAAGGGTTGTTGGTTCTGTGTTTTAAAAGAGAGAGTCATCTCAAATCTTATGCTTTTTAATCTGAGGGAAAAAAAGCAAAGTCTATAGCATTGAAGGCAATTATTTGTAGAAACTCTTCTTCTACAGTTACAAAACCCAAGAAGCCTCAATAAATAGTCCTGTGCTGGAGTATAGTGGCCTTGATTGACATGCTTTGAAGATCACACATTATGACACAGCTGATGCCCAAAAAACAAGTCAAGGTAAAAGCTTGCAACTGGAATTAAAACTCACCACTGGGTCTGTTGGATGAAAAATATTTAGTAAGCGGTTACAAATTGTTCTGGGCAGAATATGATCTTGACTACCGCTGCTTCCTGGTCGGATGCCACGCAAGGCCAAGAACACTGCTAAAGGAGATCCCATACAGAAGAAATTCTCAACCTAAGGAGAGATTTCATCCAGGTTAATAAGGATGGAAAGGAATGTTTTTCTAAGGTGGCTGGATCTGGTTTCTGTCTGTCAACTGGTTTCTCCCTTTTGGCTGAGGGACTCACTGTATTAGTAAGTCAGAATGGGGCACTATAACATACATACAGTAACTAAAGGGTGAAGTTTCCCTTTTCCCTTTGTGATGAGAAGAGACAGTTACACACTGGGATGCTACACAGTTGGAACACTGAAAAAACAAGTTGGATATTTGAACTGAAGGAGGTCTCCCAAGGCTGGAAAGGCTGGAGCAAGAAGAATTTGTAAGACACCAAGGAAATGTGATGAATTTTACAAGATTGAAGCTAAATTTCTCATGAAACTTCCCAAAAGCTTACCACAGCTCCTTAAGCTTCTCCTTGACTTGTTTTGCTCCACACACCCAACTGAGGAAGTAGAAATGCAAGCTAGATTGAGTATTATGGACAATTGAGGGAATACTTGTAGTAGTCACCCAAACATAGAGGCTGCTGGTGGGGTGTACAACCTCTTGAGAACACCCAGCAAACAGAAGGTGCTTGTCAAAGTGCCACCAGGTACAGGTACAGCACACTGAGTGACTCTGCCAGCTGCTCCCACATCATCCAAGGCTGCTCCTGACACTGAGAGGCAACTGAGTGAACATGAAGCTGGCAACCCATCTGGCAAAGGTCACTGAGCATACATCAGTGCTAATGAATTTTGGTGGCTACCAACCTGGGCTGGGATGCAACAGTAACCTAGAGGTGCATGGCTCTGTATCCCATTATCAATCCTCAGACAGCATCCCCATGGAATATCAGATAGAAAACTCTGGAGTCAAAAATATTTTCCAAAGTCAAAGTGACTTTTTAACCTTTCAAGTATTTTCTCATGTGAAGAATTAATTTTACCAGAAACTTCACCACAACTTTCCCAAGAGCAGCACCCAGTGTGCAGGGTACTACAACCAAACAACTCCCAGCACACTGCCACTTCACCAGCAAGAGAAATTGCTGTGTTCTGGCTTAAGTGCATGTGGAGGATGCTTGGATTTCCATGTGCTTTCACTCTATGTCATCACATGGAGCGAGGGTGTAGAAATGATGGTCTGCTTCATCTCTCAGATTCCAGCACTGCACAACATCTTCTTCCTCCTCTGACCAGGCACTGGTACCCAACCTCTTTCTTTCAAAAGAATGCACAAGCCCCAATTCAATGGGGAAAAAAAGAGAATAATTGAGGTCTTCAGCAAAGCTCTTCGATGTCATGTGCTGCAAAGCACTGCTCTGTCACCTGTATTGTCACCCTGGTGCAAAGCTGCTCTCCTTTCTTATCATCAGGCTTCACACTGACCCTTATGTGTTTTTGTAGTTTGGACAAAAAGCTTTCCCCTCTTCAAACAGGACAGAAACAGATGTTCTCAGTGCAATCCTTTAAAGTGAGGAAGAGCCCTTTCACCCTGTCCATCTGATATTCCAGTATCCAGTGCCTGGGGGACACAACTACAGAAGGAAATCAGAAAGCTACTGCCAGCTTGCTAGCAGATGCTTACAAGATGCTTTCTTGATTTCACCATAGGCAGAGATCTCAAAAGGTGAATACTTACATGTGTCACAAAGACCAAAAAGAATTTGTGGATGAAGCACTTTTAGTTAATAGCATCTCCTGACCTCCTGGTCTGCTGTGAAAACACAAGGGGCTGGTAGCTGGCACTTAGAAAGCTGTTATTCCTCTTTAAACAAGCTAGTCACCCTCAGTAAGCTGGACTGGCTTGTTGATGAGCAATCACCTCTTAATGACATCCTGCTGCAATCCTCCCTTGGCAGAAGCTCTTTGCCATAGTGTTCCTGGAAAGCCTCTCTCTTCCCCTGGAGCTCTGTCTCAGGCACAATACTCAAGCAACAGGAGTGACCAGCAGAAAGTTTTGCAGACACAAACCATCTTCCCTTCAGCAAGGGTAAGAAAAAGGATGTACTGCAATGAAAAATGACCTAGCAGGTATCTGGATTGATGCAGTCCTCTTTTCTTCCCTGTTTCCTTTCCCCTCCTTCCCTGCTCCCTCTAAAAAAGCATCTGTTCAAAAAAGCCTTCAGCTGAAAGACAACTGAGTGAAGAATAATCCTTCAGAGAGCTGGAGGAGTATTGCCCTGACTCCAGCTTCCTTGATGGTAGAGATAATAGCACAGTACATGCTTTTGAGCAGTGATGAAAAGGAGCAGGCTATGACAAATTGAATTATAGTTAGCTTCCTCTTTTTTATGGCTCAAGATTGACCTTGGCTTCTAGGAGTCCTTCTGAACTCAGAAGGAAAGAAAAATGGCAAAGTAAGAAACAATAATCTATTTTCTTCTCATCTATCACATTATATTTTTACAGTTTAATATTTCAGGCTGTAGTTAAGCAACTAGAAAGCACTGCACATCCCAGCAAGAAGCCTCTTCCCAATGACATGAAATCATAGCAATTTATACAGCCAATTAGCAAGCAATCTGTTTCCTGAGACTAAAAGTAACTTGTGCTGTCAAACCAGTGTGATTTGTAAGGAAAATCCACTGCTGGAGGAAATTCAATCAGATTTGCTCAGAGATGTGACATATTAGAAGTGGTCCCCAAGGAAAATGGATTAGCTGAGAAAGTAGCAGTGAAAATAGTGATTAATATAAAAGATATGTGATGAATGTGATTTGCCAAGTGGCTTTTACCTTCCCACAGAGCTGTATGTGTGTAATCTATAGAAAGGCTTATATATTTATAGATAAACACATATATATCTGTAATAAATAGTAATAAAAGAATGAAGGAACATGTTTACATACACTTCTACAACCCATACATTAAAATTATTCTACCAACATCCCATCTAGGGACATGGAAAAGAAAGAAGTAGAATAACCCACACTAGAGGTAGTACAATGTACACTAAAACCCTCTCAAATGTACCTACCTTAAATTTTAAGGCAGGTGGTTTTGATATGGTGGATGCCTTTAACCCATGTAACCTCTCTTCTATCTCTCTCAACCTAGAAAATAAAGACTGTTCTGAGATCCAGTAAGAGCTGTGGTCTAAACCCCTCTGATCCAAACAGGCATCCCTGGGGGGCCCAACAGTTTTGTCTCCTGGGGTGAGAGACCAATGGGATCAGTATTTCTTGGAGGTTGTTTAATTGATTAAGAATCAATAGATGGGAAATCCTGTTTCTCCAAGCAGAAAAAGAATCAATCAAGACATGAAGTTCTCCTTGTTTACCTCCCCAAGCATCTGCCCACCCTCCTTCCTTAGAAGCAGGTAACTCATCTCCCATTTCCTTGGTGTTTCAGCAAGGAAATCACCCATTTGGATTATTTTTTTTTAAAACCCAACAAAGCCCCAGAGGTAACTGCATGGCCCAAGCATCACTGTGGTGGAATATCCAGAGGACAGTGTCCCACCCTTTCAACTATAATTAAAAAAGGTTATTTGCCTCTTCTTGTAGTTAGCTTGAATTAAGAAATTCCACATCAAAATGCAGAAGTTCTTCATGGAGATGGTGAGGGAGCCCTGGGACAGGCTGCCCAGGGGGTGTGGAGTCTCCTTCTCTGGAGAGATTCCAGCCCCATCTGGACACCGACCTGTGTGCCCTGTCCTAGGGACCCTGCTTTGGCAGGGGGTTGCACCCCATGGGCTCTGGAGGGCCCTGCCAACCCCTACAATTCCATTAAGGAAGAAAAAAGCAGCTACAATATAAAGCACCTCATATCACAGAATCACAGAGCTGGAGGGGTTAGAAGGGACCTCCAGAGCTCCTGGGGTCCAGCCCCCTGCCAAAGCAGCTCCCCAGCTCATACTGCACAGGTCGGTGTCCAGATGGGGCTGGAATCTCTCCAGAGAAGGAGACTCCACACCCCCTGGGCAGCCTGTCCCAGGGCTCCCTCACCCTCACTGGGGAAAAGTTCCTCCCCATGTTGGGGTGGAACTCCCTGTGCTCCAATTTGCAGCCATTGCCCCTTGTCCTGTCCCCACAGACACTGAAAAGGGGCTGGCCAATTCCCCCTGCACCCCATACTTAAGATATTGATAAACATTGATTAGGTCCCCCCTCAGTCTCTTCTCTCCAGGCTGAACAGCCCCAGCTCTCTCAGCCTTTCCTCCCAGGGGAGATGCTCCAGGCCCTTCATCATCTCCTCAGCCTCCTCTGGACTCTCTCCAGGAGATCCCTGGCTGTTTGATCCCAGGGAGCCCAGCACTGGACACAACACTCCAGGTGGGGCCTGACCAGGGCAGAGCAGAGGGGGAGGATCCCCTCCTGTGACCTGCTGCCCACACTCCTCCTGATGCCCCCAGGATCCCATTGTCTCTCTCAGCCCCAGGACACACTGCTGGCTCATGGCCACCCTGTCACCCACCAGCACCCCCAGGTCCTGCATATTTATACACAACATGACACACTCTGCACAGGTGTAAGAATTTCCAGAGATCCACTCTGCCTTTACCACCCTTAAAACACCAGAAATCCTGAAGCTGTAGGATGGCAGTGGTATATTTTCTATTATTTCAGCCTGGATTGCACCAAGGTGGCTCAGGACAGGGAGAGCTGCTCTATCTATACACAAGTGCCAGTGTCAAGTAATGCTTGGATCACTGTGGACATCATCTGAAGCACTTCAGAGGATGCCTAAGGAGCTGGAGTAGTGTGAAAATGGTAATTCTTTAACCTCATCATGTGCTAGTGATGTGCCTGAAGGGTCATCTTACTGCTGAGCAGCTTCAGTCTCTTCTTTCCCTTCTCAGGAAACCGCAGTTTATTCAGAGTCACAGAATTTTAGGGGTTGCAAGGGACCTCCAGAGATTGAGTCCAACCCCCAGCCTTGCAGCTGACAGAGATGTCCTGTACCAATCCCTAATTACACACGTACTGATTTCAAGCACTGCAGGAGATCTGATGTTACATTAATGGTTCTGAAGTACTGGCAATGCTAAGATTTCAAGAAGGGACCAAATAAGAAGTGTGATCCATGATTTATCCCAACCTTCAAAGGTTGAAGCTCAAGCTACTAACATCAGATTCTTTACCTAGGGGTGTCTCCCTGATAGCCAGGTCAGAACAGGGAAGTCATGATGATCTGCAAGGCTCCCTAACACTGAGAATCTCTGACACTTGCAGTGTGCTGGAAACAAGATCCTGTTTGGCATGGTGGGCAGTGCTGCTCCAGAACCTGGTAAATGATCCATAACCCAATCACAGCAATAACAACATCTGTATGCAGCTGCTGGAGCTCAATGTCCAAGCTGAGTCCAGGAGAAAACAACCTCGTTTTCCTCTAGAAACCTGGGAACCACAGGTACTGGGCCAGTGCTGATTAGTATCTCCATTAATGATACTGACAGTGGGATTGAGGGCACCCTCAGCAACTTGGCTGATGTCACCAAGCTGGGTGCTGAGGTTGATGTGCTGGAGGGATGGGATGCCATCCAGAGGGACATGGACAGGCTGGAGAAGTGGGCCCAGGGGAACCTCATGGGGTTCAGCAAAGCCAAGTGCACCTGGGTCAGGACAAGCCCTGTTATCCACACAGGTCAGGAGATGATGGGCTGGAAAGCAGCCCTGAGGAAAAGGACTTGGGGGGACTGGTGGGTGAGAAGCTGGACATGAGCCACCAATGTGCATGTGCAGCCCAGAAGGCCAACCCCATCCTGGGCTGCATCCCCAGGAGTGTGGGCAGCAGATGGAGAGAGGGGATTCTGCCCCTCTGCTCTGGGGACACCTCACCTGCAGTGCTGGGTCTGCTCTGGAGCCCTCAGCACAAGGACATGGACCTGTTGGGGTGTGTGCAGAGGAGGAACAAAAATGATTTGAGGTTGGAGCACCTCTCCCATGAAGCCAGGCTGGGAGAGCTGGGCTGGTTCAGCCTGGAGAAGAGAAGGCTCCAGGGGGACCTTAGAGCTCCTTCCAGTCCCTGAAAGGTGCCTGTAGGAAGCTGGGAAGAACTGTTCCTAAGGGCAGGGAGTGATGGGATGGGGGGGGAGGATGGGTTAAACTAGAAAAGGGAGATTTAGGTTGGGTATTAGAATCTTCTTCATATGAGGGTGGTGAGACCCTGGCACAGGGTGCCCAGAGAGGTGGTGGAGGCCCCATCCCTGGAGACATCCAAGGTCAGGCTTGATGGGGCTCTGAGCAACCTGATGTAGTGAAAATGTCCCTGCTCACTGCAGGGGGGGAACTAGATGGCCTCTAAATGTCCCTTCCAACCATACACATCCTATGATTCTATGAATTTCACTGCTCAGGTTCTGTTGGGCCTTACAACTCACTGCCCAGCAGCAAGCTGCTTTGTTGTGTTTCTACTCAAATATTCTGGAGGGCTAATGGCCTGACCTTCTCCTTTCTTCCTGGCTATCATCTGCTCCCAGGGCACCTGTTCAGTGAGCAGTAGCCAGTTGCTTGGTTCTGATACAGCCCATAGGATGTGGATTCAGAGCTCTCATAAGCAACACCAGCTCCCTGTGCCTGCTCAGTTCTGTCTTTAGCATTGACCACTCACTACTGTTCATCATCATCATCATCAGAACATATGCCACAAAAGGTAACAGCCATGGTGGGTTCTGGAAACACTCAAAGGGTGCCATCTATGGGTGTTGTTTCCTCCTTTAACAATCAGAAGGGGATGCATTACCGTTGTTTAGTTATGTAAAGTTCCTCAAGTAAATGCTGCTCCTCATAGCTCATCCACCGGTCTTCGAGCTCCTCCTCTTCCTTCTGCAGCAACTGTTCATAAAGCCTGACTGGGTTCCAGCCAGTCATGATGTCATAGGTGATGACACAGCCCAGAGAGTGGGATACAATGGAAACTTTCCCTCCTTTCTCCTCAAACTCTGGATTCCGGGAGCAGAAAAGCGTGTACAGCCGGTTCAGCTCCTGCTGCAGCCCCTTCACCAGCTGCTCCAAGAAGGGAAGGAAAAGAAAGGTTAATGGCAACATTTCATCACCCCTGTTCATGTCATTTACTACTCTGACCAGCTTCTTGAGGGTGATGGGCTGGGAAGATGAGCAAAACCAGCTCATCTTCTGTCAGCAACAGCTCAGCCTGTCCCAGGGCTCCCTCACCCTCACTGGGGAAAAGTTCCTCCCCATGTTGGGGTGGAACTCCCTGTGCTCCAATTTGAGGCCATGGCCCCTTGTCCTGTCCCCACAGACACTGAAAAGGGGCTGGCCGATTCCCCCTGCATCCCCTGCTTCAGATAATTACAGACTTTAATTAGGTCCCCCCTCAGTCTTCTCTTCTCAAGGCTGAACAGCCCCAGCTCTCTCAGCCTTTCCTCCCAGGGGAGATGCTCCAGGCCCTTCAGCATCTCCTCAGCCTCCTCTGGACTCTCCCCAGGAGATCCCTGGCTGTTTGATCCCAGGGAGCCCAGCACTGGACACAACACTCCAGGTGGGGCCTGAGCAGGGCAGAGCAGAGGGGGAGGATCCCCTCCTGTGACCTGCTGCCCACACTCCTCCTGATGCCCCCAGGATCCCATTGTCTCTCTCAGCCCCAGGACACACTGCTGGCCCACGGCCACCCTGTCACCCCCCAGCACCCCCAGGTCCTTCTCCACAGAGCTCCTCTCCAGCAGGTCACCCCCAGCCTGTCCTGATTCCAGCAGTTGTTCCTCCCCAGGTGCCAGACTCTCCACTTGCTGTTGTTGAACCCCATCTGGTGTCTCCCTGCTCAGCTCTCCAGCCTGGCCAGGGCTCTGGATGGCAGCGCAGTGTCCTGTGTGTCACCCACCCCTCCCAGCTCTGGATCATCAGCACTTGCTGAGGGTGGGTGCTGTTCCCTCATCAAGGTGTCAGTGAAGATATTGAACAGGACTGGACCCAACACCCAGCCCTGGGGACACCACTGGTCACAGGCTCCAGTCAGACTCTGCTCCACTGATCACACCCTCTGAGCTCAGTCCCACAGCCAGTTCTGCACCCACCTCCCTGTCCACTCATCCATCCCATGCTCTCTCAGCTTTGCTATCAGGGTGTCATGACAGACAGGATCAAAGCCTTGCTGCAGTCAAGGTAGATGACACCCACTGCTCTCCCTCCAGCCAGCCAGCACCACACAGAGCCCAAGGCATTACACTGAAATAAAGCCCTAATGAAATCTCAGATGTGTTTAAAGTCCCTGACAGCATCCTCTGAGATGAGTAATGGCAAGGCTCTGGCTTTTCACTCATGATCCACCAGCACAAGAGCAACTATGAACACAACTCTCCCTTCTGGCTTGTTTCTCCCCCAGTTTCTCTGCCTTTTCACCACATTGCATGTTTCTCCCAGCCCAGAAGTTCCTTTTTCTAACCTAAGGAAGCTGGAAGGAGCCCAAGATGATCTACAATCAGCTCACATCTCTGCCACAAGCTCAGCACGTAACCCCCAGACAAGTTATACTCTCTCTCCTCCATTTATCAACTCAAGGCAAGAGCATTCCTACCTCACTGCAGGGGACTGGGAAAATAAATCCACTACAATGGATATGCTCAGATACTCTAGTGACAGCTTAAATGGGTTCTGGGAAAACAACCCCAAATTGCTTTTGAATGTAAAGCATACTGGAACTTGTCAAGTCCTTCATTATCCTGCACAGTGCTTGGCTACCAGGAGATGCAGCTCTGTGTCCTACCTCCCCTCCTACCAACCACACCTCTTGCTGTGTTTACCACAGGAGTTGGAATGAAATGATGCTTCTAAAGCATAAAAAGCCTCCCTCTCATGCAAATCTAAGATATGAGATGGACAGACAGAATATTCAATATAAATGATGCTAAGGAAAAGAGTTTTCTGGGTGTAAGTCTCCAGAAGGGTCTTGGGGGGGATAACAGGGATGTAACACCCTTCTCAAGCATCACAGGCTAATCCTATAGTACTACTGCAATAAATATACATTGGTCCTATGTTAATTACAGAATCACAGAGTTGTAGGGGGTGGAAGGGCCCTCCAGAGCTCATCACGTCCAACCCCCCTGCCAAAGCAGGGTCCCTAGGACAGGGCACACAGGTCGGTGTCCAGATGGGGCTGGAATCTCTCCAGAGAAGGAGACTCCACACCCCCTGGGCAGCCTGTCCCAGGGCTCCCTCACCCTCACTGGCAAGAAGTTCTGCCCCACATTGGGGGGGAACTCCCTGTGCTCCAACTTGAGGCCATGGCCCCTTGTCCTGTCCCCACAGACACTGAGAAGAGGCTGCCCATGGCCCCCTGGGTCCCACCCTTCAGCTATTGATACCCATTGATCAGATCCCCTCTCAGGCTTCTTTTCATGCTGGGAAAATTCTCTCCCTGAGAGGCTTACCTGCTGCAAATGCCACACCAGGGATATGCATAATCATAGAATCATAGAATGGCATGGGTTGGAAGGGACCCCAAGGGTCCCAGAGCTCCAACCCCCTGCCACAGGCAGGGACACCAACCTCAGGCCTGGAGCTACACAAGGTTGCCCAGGGCCCCAGCCAACCTGGCCTTGAACACCCCCAGGGACGGGGCACCCACCCCCTCTCTGGGCAGCCCCTTCCAGCCCCTCACCACTCTCTCTGCACAGAACTTCCCCCCAATCTCTCCTCTAACCCTTCCCTCCTCCAGCTTCACTCCATCCCCCTTGTCCTGCCAGTCTCTGCCCTTGAACAAGCTGATTCCCCTCCTGTGTCTCTGCTCCCTCCAGGGACTGGCAGGCTGCAATGAGGTCCCCCCACAGCCTTCTCTTCTCCAGGCTGACCCAGCCCAGCTCCCTCAGCCTCTCTCCAGCCCTCTGAGCATCTCCGTGGCTCCTCTGACCCCTCTCCAACAGCCCCACATCTCTCTTGTGTTGGGCCCCAGCTCTGGACACAGGATCCAGCTGGGGGAGGGCAGAGCAGAGAGGGACAATCCCCTCCCTGTCCCTGCTGCCACCCCTCTGCTGATGGAGCCCAGGATCCCATCTCCCTTCCCAGCTGCAGGAGCCACTGCTGCCTCATGTTCAGTGTCTCATCCACTGTGACACCCAGGTCCTTCTCAGCAGGGCAAAAAAACCCAAAAACCCATTAGAATTCACAGAAAGTAACTTCTTTGAGGGAACCCTAGAAACCCATGAGATTTAGGAACTAGATAACACCAAAAAGGCAGCTTTGCTTGTGAAACCCAGCACAGTAACTGAGAGAGGCTTCCAAGCAGTGGCACAGAGCAGGACAAACAAGAAACTGCCACTCATCCCCTTGTTAGCAACAGGAAATTAAAGCTATAGAACATGTAATTTGACCATGGTTTTTCAAGAGGCTGGATCATTACTGAATACAACTCTGAATGGCTCTAGGGCTGGCAGTGTTTGATACACATTTGGCTGAGCATGAATCCACACATCAAATATCAGGTTAATGAAGCCTTCCAACAACTCAGAGAAATAAGTGGTGTTGTTCCTATTTTCCAGGGTTTTTTTTGCCTGTGATGCTGCCTACTCTTGTGTTTGGCTCTATTACAGGCATTGGGCACTACCTTCACACATGGACAGAGAGATGGAGGGTTTAGCAAGACTTGGAGCTGGAAATAGAAACCATTAGCTTTGGCTGGCTGGCATTTTCTCTGTTTAAAGAGGTTGTGATTAAACCTCAGAACAAAACAGCAGAGATCTGTTGAAATCAAAGTGGTTTGGGATTCCTGCCAGGAGCTCAGGAAAATGAGGGAATGCTGCTCTCCAGCAGTTTGGGTGGCTGGCTGCTGAGGTACCCTCCAAGGGAGCCAACATCAGGGAACCTCAGCTGGGAGAACCCAGGACTCCCAGCCACCCAGGAGATGCTCTGGATGGAGCAACAGCTTCAGGTTGCAGAGCCAGCAGTGTGAAAGCACTGAGAAAACTAGAGCAGGACTCATCCCAGCTCCCAGCATCCCTGTCAGTACAGCAGGGACGTGACTAATGCCATCTTGTTTTAAAAGAATATGAAATGACCTGTATTAGTTATACCTCAGTGTGCCCAAGTTTTTACTCCAGTGGGAAAAGATGCACAACAACTCAACTCCTTGCCTTGGTTTCTTGTGGCATAAAAGCTATCACTCCCAAAATCCTGCCCAAGAACCCTGTACCCTACTCTCCTGTACCCTACTCCTGCACTCCTGGAAAACCAGCTATCTTCCAGGAAGAAGGATATTACATCAGTCTCCCCAACAGCTCATGGGCACACAGCAAGTAAGGAATCTTCTGGCATCACAGCATTTTGTTACAAAGGTCTGGTTCGCTCAGAATCTGGGGGCATAAGACAGAATATTCTTGGAACATTCTGGCCTGGACACTGAAATCCAACCCTGTTTGGAACCATCCTGCTCCTTAAAAACTTGTCATTACTGAGAAACTGGACAAAAACATGGGGAGCAACTAGGAAACTGTATGTGGATTTCCAAAGAACTGGATGTTTGGAAGTTTGTGGATGAGATTTGACTGGCTCATCTGATGGAGATGGTTTTTATAAACTCAAATCACCAGTGACCTAACTGAGTTGGAGGTGGCTGTAGTAAAGCCTCTGGATTTTCAGGCACTAACAACTATCTGCTTTGCTGCTACAACAAAAACTGAAGCCTCCTCCCACCTGCAGAGTGTGCTCAGGGATGTCTGCATCTGGATATATAGAGATATATGAAAAATAAAGGAGAAATAAGAAGTGGATTCATCTTAAAGTGCTGGGAAAAAAAATAACTTGGTGAAGTAGATGAAGTTAAGGTAATATTTAAGCTCAATTGGTTTTCTCAGCCTCAAAAAGCATAGAATATTTTAACCTGTGGAAGAGAAGCTTGGTTTGAAAAGGGCTTTAGTCTAAAAAGTATAGTGTGAAGTGCTTTCAAACCTCTTTTCTGGGTACAGCCTGACAATTATCCAACACTCCATATAAAAATATCCAACAATTATCCAACACTCCATATAAAAATACCTTCTATCAGCACCAATCCTCTTTATTTTTGTTAAAATCAGTGACTCTTTCCACTGGAACTAAACCAGAAAAATAGAGCTACTTAGTAAATTTTCTCTCCCAAATGGCATCACTGTAATTAAGCCAAACTTTATAAAAATCATAGAATCACAGAGCTGTAGGGGTTGGAAGGGCCCTCCAGAGCTCATGGGGTCCAACCCCCTGCCAAAGCAGCTCCCCAGCTCATACTGCACAGGTCGGTGTCCAGATGGGGCTGGAATCTCTCCAGAGAAGGAGACTCCACACCCCCTGGGCAGCCTGTCCCAGGGCTCCCTCACCCTCACTGGGGAAAAGTTCCTCCCCATGTTGGTGTGGAACTTCCTGTGCTCCAATTTGCAGCCATTGCCCCTTGTCCTGTCTCCTCTGACCAAAGAAAAGGGGCTGGCCAATTCCCCCTGCACCCCATACTTAAGATATTGATAAACATTGATTAGGTCCCCCCTCAGTCTTCTTCTCTCCAGGCTGAACAGCCCCAGCTCTCTCAGCCTTTCCTCCCAGGGGAGATGCTCCAGGCCCTTCAGCATCTCCTCAGCCTCCTCTGGACTCTCTCCAGGAGATCCCTGGCTGTTTGATCCCAGGGAGCCCAGCACTGGACACAACACTCCAGGTGGGGCCTGAGCAGGGCAGAGCAGAGGGGGAGGATCCCCTCCTGTGACCTGCTGCCCACACTCCTCCTGATGCCCCCAGGATCCCATTGTCTCTCTCAGCCCCAGGACACACTGCTGGCTCATGGCCACCCTGTCACCCACCAGCACCCCCAGGTCCTTCTCCACAGAGCTCCTCTCCAGCAGCTCCCCCCCAGCCTGTCCTGATTCCAGCAGTTATCCCTCCCCAGGTGCCAGACTCTCCACTTGCTGTTGTTGAACCCCATCTGGTGTCTCCCTGCCCAGCTCTCCAGCCTGGCCAGGTCTCTGGATGGCAGCGCAGTGTCCTGTGTGTCAGCCACCCCTCCCAGCTCTGGGTCATTGGCAACCAAGGTTGTGGTGGTTGGGGTGGGGTTTTTTTGTTTTAATCCACAGCTTGTCTTTTTGCTCCCCCAGAGCTGGCTGGCAGCTTCTCCTGCATCTCCACCCAATGACTTCCTGGCCAAAGGAGCCCTTTTCCCCACCAGTTTCCCCTGTGCTTCTGTCAAGCCTCATCACCTGCAGATCTGTGGGATCTGTTCTGTGCTTAGGAAGCACAAGCTGTTTCCTCCTGAAAACAGGAAACCAGGAATCATCTGGGAAAGGGGGATGGGGCAGTGGAATGCAGCACCACCAGACCAGACCTCTCCCTATTCCCATCACTCCTTTTGCCTCTTCCCTCCCAGTTCCCACCTCATTCCAGCGACCAGCAGGACTGAACTTTCCCAAAGAGCCATTTCTGCAGCCCCCACAGCAGGGCTGATCCTTGGCAGCCCCCTCAGCAGGGCATTCAGCATGGCTTTCCCCACAGAAAGGCCAGAGTTTGCTTCCTCACCCCTATTACAGTCCCCTAAGGCTTCTCCCATGGGCAAAACAAGCTCAGCTATCTCACAAAAGACATTTCCCCCCCCTCATGCAGCTGCTCCCACAAACCCAGCTTGCTGCTCCCACTGCTAGTGTTGGCTCTGTTCCCCACAGCTCTGGCAGAAGGACCAGTGGAACACAGCATGCTTAAGCTTCCACTACTGAACTGACCAAACCTCTGTAACATGAAGGGAACAATTCCCATTTCCTCACAAACCAGCCACAGCAAATCCCTTCCTCCCTTTAGTTTAGCTTCAGCCTGAGGATGCTGCAGAGGTAGAGAAAAATCTACCAGTGCCCAGGAAAAGTCCTTTCTCCTTGTTCTGAGCCTTAGTTTGAGTGCAGTTTAGCATGGGATTGAACCTCTACAAACCCTGTGAATCTGGCACTGGAGACACTCACAGGCACCCAGGCAAAATGAAATGCAGGGAAGACAGGACTCTGCAATGCCTGAAGCCTTTCCAAGACTGATGTCATGGCAAGTCAGAATCAGGCACATGAAGCAATCAGTTCTCAAGCTGGGGAGAGCCCTTATGTACTATTGACTTTCCAGACCTGCTCAATGCCAGAGGAAGCACAGACACTCCAGACACAGTACTGGGCAGCCATGAAACTTTTCCCCTCCTTGTTCTAGTTTGGTGCCAAAGGAGAGAATGGATTTCCAGTAGTCAAAGATCTCAGGGGAAAAAAGGGTGAATGGAGAAAAACCATCACCAGACAGCTCAGGTTAGGGTGCTAAACATCTGGGGGTGTTTAGTCTTGAGAAGAGGAGGCTGAGGGGAGACCTTCTCCCCATCCACCTCCCCTGCCCTGCCAGGAGGATGCAGAGAGGTGGGCCATGGTCTCTTCAGCCAGGGGACAGGAGATGGGACAAGGGGCAATGGGCTCAAGCTGTGCCAGGGCAGGGGCAGCTCAGATGGGAGGGAAAAGTTCTTCCCTGGCAGAGCTGTCAGGGCCTGGCCCAGGCTGCCCAGGGAGGGGGCTGAGTCCCCAGCCCTGGGTGTGTTTAACAGAGGGGAGATGAGGTGCTCAGGGATCTGGTTTAGCACAGGACAGGGATGGTTGGACTCCATGAGCTTAAAGGGCTTTTCCAACCTGGTAACTCTGATTCTATTCTCCCTGTGAAGCTCTTCTGGGAATGTGTTTCATTTTGCTTCATGGAAAGCAGATTGATTACTACTTGCCTGAAGTTCCCTTTATACAGGGAAGTTTTGCCAGTAACTCTTCCACACAGGAAACTGAAACCCACAGGAGCAAGCTGCTCAGAAGTCATCAGTTTATATTCCCCCAAACTGGCATTAAATGCTCTACACCCTTCCCAAACCAAAGGCAGAATAAGGAATGGTCCTTCATGGAGAGCCAGTGTGACAGCCATGCAATTTGAGGGGAAGCCAAAAAGCAGACTATTGACCAAAGAAGAGGTTGCTGGACCTGATCAGGCCAAAAATCCCCTCTGGTTTCCAGTTACATGCCTGCTTGGCATATAGCATCCAAGAAGTGAAAACCCCCAGCCCATCCTACCCATGTAGGAACCCTGGTGCCAAGGGCACGTGTTTTATCAAGACCAGAGAAGAGTCCAAGTCAGGTGAGAGATGCCATCTCAAGCAGAAGATGAAGCTGTGGCAATGCTGATGGTAAGAGCAGAAAGCTCATGTCTCTACTCACTTCTTCAGTACTGGGGAAGCTCAAACTGCTGGATCATGATGGGGAGCAGGTAACTGAGTAAGCAGTGAAACATCCAGAGCTGCTGCCTGTCTCTGCTGAAGCCCCTTTGCACAGGCCATGAAAAGCAGCCTATGCTGAGCTGGAAAAAGAAACCCCCCAGCTCTAAATCCCCAGCACCAGCACCCAAACCAGCTGTTCATTCCTCCCCTGATGCAGAAGAAGCCTCATGAGACACCAGTGTAATTAACCATGCCTGTTCCTTGCAAAGAGAACCCCACCCCCAGCCCATTCCAGTGGGCAGATCACTGGGGTCAAAGGGGCTTTTCAGCACACACTTAAATGACCAGGGTAGAAAAATGATGTTTTCCCCTCAATATTCAGGAAATTAGGGTTTTTTTCCAAGAAAGCAAGGAATACAAGACCCCAGGGCTGGCACCCTGAGCAAAGGAAGTCACACAGAGCTCATGCTGCTCTTGCTCAAATCCTCAGTAACCTTGCTACTCAAGTGTGGATGCAGCACTGTGGTCCCAAAGTCTTCAATCTGGCAAAGCCAACAGGAACACTCCCTCTCCTCTTGGGTGCTGGTGATTGTCCTCTTCTAAAACCAGTCTCAGCTCTGGCCAGCCCCTTGCTGTAACTTCCTCTCTCTGCCATCTCCACAGGACATGCAGCTGCTGGACAATCTTCTCACACAAACAGCTCGAAGCCCAAGAGAAAAAAAGCCTCACACCAAAAAACAGACAGCTACATATGACAAGGGAGTGTAGGAAACCTGACCTCTGCACCCCTCCAGACTGAATAGCATGACTGGTTTAGTAGGCTTGGTGGGAAAGGAATTTTAAGGAGATCTGAGGAACAGGGAGTTTTGTAAGCAGCTCCCTCCAAATGTCAAGAGAACTTCAAGAGAAAGAACAAACTCATTTAAAATTCAGCAAGCAGGCAATAAGAAGGTGTGCGGTCCTTGTAAGGACCTTAAGGTGGTCCTTAAAAGCCAACTGAAGGGTGGATTCATAGAATGGCATGGGTTGGGAAGGACCCCAAGGGTCACAGAGCTCCAACCCCCTGCCACAGGCAGGGACACCAACCTCCAGGCCTGGAGCTACACAAGGTTGCCCAGGGCTCCATCCAACCTGGCCTTGAACACCCCCAGACACGGGGCATCCACCCCCTCTCTGGGCAGCCCCTTCCAGCCCCTCACCACTCTCTCTGTAAAAAACTTCCCCCTAATATCCAATCTAACCCTTCCTTCCTTTAGCTTTAATCCATCCCCCTTGTCCTGCCATTGTCTATCCTTTTAAAAGGTTGAATCCCCTCCTGCTTTTTAAAAGGACAGACAAATAAAAGGACTGTAAAGATCCATGAAAGCAAAGACAGGGAGTGCTTGTTTCATGTGAACCAGAACGTGGCAGCACGCAGAGCAGAGATAGTGAGGCTGCTGACCCTCCTGGATACAACAGTTGTCAGCAATGGCATCACTGAAGGATGCCAGAAAAGTGTCATAACAACAGATGAGAGGCCAGAATGAGACTCAGTGGTGTGAACAGGCAGGAATGGCTGTGTGCCTCAGAGACAGTATGGAAAAGAGCTGCCCAGACCTCAGTCTCTCTCCCAGTACCCCTCCTTCTGTTGAAAAAGGGAGCCTAGCCCATTTCAAACCATGTCACTGTGCTCAAGGCTAAGTTTGGGTGCAGGCTGCCTCAGTAATGTATCACTTTATAGAGCTGAGAACACATTCAAGAATCATAGACTGGGCTGGGTTGGAAGGGACCCCAAGCATCACAGAGCTCCAACCCCCTGCCACAGGCAGGGACACCAGCCTCAGGCCTGGAGCTACACAAGGTTGCCCAGGGCCCCATCCAACCTGGCCTTGAACACCCCCAGGGACGGGGCACCCACCCCCTCTCTGGGCAGCCTGGTCCAGCCCCTCACCACTCTAGAACAATCAGATGAACTCAGCAAGCTGTGAAAGTGCTGCCATGGAGCTCCTTGACTATGAAGTTCAACAGAAGAAGCAAACCCAGTGCTGAAATAGTCTTAGTTAAATATTCCCTGCTTCATTTCCCTCTCATTTCCAAACACACATTAAACACTCGCCTTTTATTGCTGGAAGGAGCAACTCATCTTCTGAGGCTATTGCAATATTTGCACTAAATCTTCAGAGATCTTAGGATGATGGATGTAAATAATATTTATCCTGCACTAAAGGCATTTTCTGCCAAGACATCACAGAATCACAGAGCTGTAGGGGTTGGAAGGGACCTTGAGAGCTTATGGGGTCCAACCCCCTGCCAAAGCAGCTCCCCAGCTCATACTGCACAGGTCAGTGTCCAGGTGAGTCTTGAGTATCTCCAGAGAAGGAGACTCCACACTCCCTTGTTCAGCCTGGAGAAGAGGAGTCTGGAGGGATAAGTCTTGCACTGATAAATCTTACCATTTTCTCAAAGCAAAGTTGTGCAGTTTGAATTTGCAAACACTTGTCCAAAAAAAAGAAAGGGCTGTAACAACTGAAATGTTCAAACCTAACCTTGAAGAACAGGTTTCTGAGATGGTTCTTTGGTCTTACAGTCAAGAAGGTTTGAGATGCAGGTTCCCTGGTTGCTCCTTCAGCTGCAGAATTCATGATCTGGCAGTGAGTCATCAGGGATGTGAGTTCTTATTCAAGTCTCCTTGTTTGGTTGGAAGTTGTGGAAAGCTCAGAGTTATTCAATAATTTGTGTAGATTTTTTCACCTTTTATTTTGCCTTTACCTAGGAAAAGGAGACTTGGTTTGGTTTGGAGGGGGTTTTTTGTTACTCTTCTTTATTCCACTGAATTTTCTGCCACCTAAATGCAGAGTTTAAGCCTGATAGTATCAAGTCAAGCCTTCCTATGGCAGAACAGTTGGGGTTTTTTCCCCATGTTCAATGTGGAGGCATTTTTGGGACACTTTGCTCACATTCTTTGTGTTCTGTGGGCACTCCTAATGCTTTCCATCCAGAAATCCAAAGAGTATCTCAAAAGGAGCTAATTGGAGTTTGCTGAGCCTCTGTGAAACTCTGCATAGGGAGCTCAGCCTCAAGAAGAGTGAAGCTGCTGTTCACCTGCCAACACTCAGTGGTGCTTTGATAGGAATTTTCTACTTCCAAGGATTTTCCCCACATCTGGAAGTAGCCTAGCTGCTTCTTTAAAGGTTTTGACCACTCTGAACAACTCACTGTGGAATTTGCAAGTGGGTAGCTGCTATCTTCTTTCAGGGGGGAAAAGCCTTGTCATATTGGCTTTCATCTGGGATAGCAGTGAGCTTTCCTGGGTATAGCTGGATTGCCCTGCTAAGTGTTAGGGGAGCGTGGTGGATGACCCCCTCTCTGATTTCAAGTATTGTTTCTTCTGCAGCACAGTAGGAGAACATCCAAACAGTGCCTCTGACTTCTGATGTGAAACAGGATACCAGGCAGGAATTAATAATTCACTTACAGCCCTCTGAATGTCTCAGCCTGGTCTCAGAGTGCAGTCTGGAGGATGTCTACAGCCAAAGGATTGAGCTGTGGTGTTTCACACAGAGTCACAAGGCTGGAAAAGACCTTTAAGATCATCAGGTCCAACCATCCCTGTTCTGTGCTAAACCAGATCCCTGAGCACCTCATCTCCCCTCTGTTAAACACACCCAGGGGTGGGGACTCAGCCCCCTCCCTGGGCAGCCTGGGCCAGGCCCTGACAGCTCTGCCAGGGAAGAACTTTGCCCTCCCAGCTGAGCTGCCCCTGCCCTGGCACAGCTTGAGCCCATTGCCCCTTGTCCCATCACCTGTCCCCTGGCTGAAGAGACCATCCCCCACCTCTCTGCACCCTCCTGGCAGGGCAGGGGAGGTGGATGGGGAGAAGGTCTCCCCTCAGCCTCCTCTTCTCCAGGCTGAACACCCCCAGCTCCCTCAGCTGCTCCTCAGAGGATTTGCCCTCCAGCCCCTTCCCCAGCCTGGTTGCCCTTCTCTGGACTCGCTCCAGGACCTCAACGTCCTTCTTGGAGTGAGGGGCCCAGAACTGGACCCAGCACTCGAGGTGCTGCCTCCGCAGTGCCCAGTCCAGGGGCACAATCCCCTTCCCAGACCTACTGGCCACGCTGGGTCTGACACAAGCCAGGATGCTGTTGCCTCCTTGGCCACCTGGGCACACTGCTGGCTAACACACCCAGGTCCTTCTCCACCTGACACCTTTCCAGCCCCCTGCCCTAAGCCTGTAGCACTGCCTGGGGTTGTTATGTCCCATGTACAGGACTCTGCACTAGGTGTTGTTGAACGTCATCCTGTTGGTCTCAGCCAGTCCAGTCTGTCCAGGTCTCTTTGAAGATCCTCCCTACCCTCAGGCAGATCAAGCCTTCCTCCCAGCTTAGTGTCATCTGCAAACCTAGTGAGGGAACATTCAAACCCTTCATCCAGTTCAAAAACTGAACCAGCACACTTGCTGTATTTGTCTGGTTTTGTACTTGAGGGGTGTCCACGTACGTGCACAAGTACAGTTCCACTGAGCAATGAATCCAATTCCTCATGTGTTGCTGGCCAGCATACCTGAATGTTACTCACTAATCCAGTTCCCATAAGATGCCCATGGACATGCCAAGCCTCAAATGCAGTTAAAAAGATACATAAATCTATTTTAAAGCTGGTACTGGAGTTTTCATCACTTGCCACAAAAGCTCCTGTTGGCCTCAGTTCCACAACAGGCAGAAAAACCTGATGCAAAGCAGAGAACCCAGGAGCCCTGAACAGAAAACTCTGCATTTCTGGGCAACAAGTGATGAGGAGCTTTTGGTTACACCTATCACTCATGCTGGAAGCTTCATAGTGATCTTCCCACCTTTGCTCCTATCAGGAAAAGAATTATTATTAGGAAGTTTAGGGTTTAAATTGAGATCATCAGTCTGAAGAGCTTGAACATATCTCACATTAGTGAAAGGTAGCACCAAATCCACAGGTAAACGTTGAAAAGCTCACCCCACCCTACCCTAACCACACACAGAGCACCAAGGCTGCAAAAAGATTGTCGTTACTCCATAACACAGTCAATACAGGGAAAAACCCCCAACAATGTCTATAGAAACTAATCCTAAAACAACCCCATGGGGGGTTCCAGGAAGCGTGACGCACAAGGGATGCTAGCGGGGTGACGCACTCTGAGTCACAGAGCTGTAGGGGTGGGAAGGGACCTCCAGAGCCCATGGGGTCCAACCCCCTGCCAAAGCAGGGTCCCTAGGACAGGGCACACAGGTCGGTGTCCAGATGGGGCTGGAATCTCTCCAGAGAAGGAGACTCCACACCCCCTGGGCAGCCTGTCCCAGGGCTCCCTCACCCTCACTGGGAAGAAGTTCTGCCCCACATTGGGGGGGAACTCCCTGTGCTCCAACTTGAGGCCATGGCTCCTTGTCCTGTCCCCACAGACACTGAGAAGAGGCTGCCCATGGCCCCCTGGGTCCCACCCTTCAGCTATTGATAACCATTGATCAGATCCCCTCTCAGTCTCTTCTCTCCAGGCTGAACAGCCCCAGCTCTCTCAGCCTTTCCTCCCACGGGAGATGCTCCACGCCCTTCAGCATCTCCTCAGCCTCCTCTGGACTCTCTCCAGGAGATCCTTGTCTTTCTTATCCCAGGGAGCCCAGAACTAGATACAATAGTGGAGTATCTATTGTATCCAGGGCAGGCTACTGCGTCATTTATTCAAGTTTATTTATTCTACCCTCTGGTTACTGGGGTGACTCTACAGCTACGCAGACCAAAGCACACGTGTGCCCACACAGACGTGGCAAGTTAAGATGGAAACTTCCACTATATGAACAGGTAACTGAGGGCAGTCTTGTTTTTCCTGCAAGGCAAGTGTACACAAAGACATTAAAGCTGCCTTGGGCATGTTTACACATGCTGCTGTCCCATCCAACACAGATGAAATGACAAATGCACACAGATTTTTGCAAGAGGAATAAAGAATCTCATGTTTGTTGTCTCCTATCACTCTGAAAACACCATAAAAAACATTCTAAGTTGCTGATACAGCCCCATCTCAGACAGCCACTTCTTCTCTGGTTGTGCTTTTGGGTGTTCCTCTACTCCTCTCACTCTTAAAACTCTTTATTTTGATTATTATGAATGACCATGGTGTCCTTGCATTATTCTTCAAGCAGGGTCTCTCCAAAGGAAACTTCCCTTACATTCCTAAGCCCAGTTTGTTTCAGCCTCTATGCCTAGATCTTGTAGAACTTACAGAAGGCCACACTTACTTCATCTCTGTAGAGAGGACTTGTGTAATACATGATGTCCATGGCGCTGCTGTTCAGCATGTCCCTCAATCCTCGTACTTTATCTGGAGTAATGGAGTCAACAGTGTCTGGAAAATACCCCACCAAACCCAAGAAACACAAAAAGGGACTTGAGTTACATGTGGAAGAAGGAGATCCAAAGAAGGTACATAAGGACAACATGGCATGGAACTTCTGGGGAAGAAGCAGTGAGGAAGGAATGTACCTCCATCCAGGGTAAGTTTTGATCTCCATTCAACTGGGAGGAATTCAACGTGGGTTGCAAGATTGGAAAAGTATTTTTCTTCTACTTTTCTTGCAGTATCCCTCATCCTGGAAGAGAGAAAAAAAGATAGTATGTTCCTGTAAAGACTAGTATGAGTGCTCTTATCAAATAAAGCCCATGGATCCAGGGACAACATGTTACTACTGTTTCAGTATGGCAAAGCATGCTTGCTGATGTAGGCAGTTACCTCACCCCATGAGTTTGTTACAAAGTACTTAAATTCTCATATAAAAAATTAGCAAATTTAACAGAACACAGAATCACAGACTGTTAGGAGTTGGGAGGGACCTTGAACGAGCATCTAGTGCAACCCCCTGCCAGCGCAGGATCACCTAGACTAAATCCCACAGGAACACATCCAGGGGGGTTTGAATGTCTCCAGAGAAGGAGACGCCCCAGCCTCTCTGGGCAGCCTGTCCCAGGGCTCTGTCACCCTCACAGGGACAAAGTTCCTCCTGACATTCCCATGGAGCTTCCTCTGCTCCAGCTGCACCCGCTGCCCCTTGTCCTGTCGCTGCCACCCCTGAGCAGAGCCTGGCTCCATCCTCCTGACTCTCACCCTGCACATATTGATAGACATTAATGAGGTCACCCCTCAGTCTCCTCCAGGCTAAAGAGGCCCAGCTCCCTCAGCCTCTCCTCATCAGGAAGGGGTTCCACTCCATCACCTTGGTGTCCCTGCGCTGGGCTCTTTCAAGGAGTTCTGTGTCCTTCTGGAGCTGAGGGGCCCAGAACTGGACACAATATTCCAGGTGGGGTCTCACCAGGGCAAAGCAGAGGGGAAGAAGGAGCTCTCTTGACCTCCTACCCACCCCCATTTCTTGTTAAATCTTAGATAATTAATATTAAGAAATAAATCTATTTATTTACATATTTGTTTATTTATCCTTTTGAGCATATCATGCTCAAAAGAAAGAGTTTTAAAAATGCTCAAAAGAGAGTTTTTAAAAAATTCATGCTCAACAGAAAGAGTTTTAAAAAAGGTTACATGTGTTCAAATATAGGCTTAACATAAACCACCTTAATTCAGTTAAAAGACACCCATTAATTCTGGTCAGTTTAGGGTAGAACATGACTGAAAATTGAGATTTTTACCACTGAAATCTTGAATCCACTGAAACCAGCCACTTAAGACAGGACATAAGGAATAGAATCCAGTGCTTTTCAACACAAAGTATTACAGGTATTGCTTGAAAAGGCAGGATTTTGCTTTAATTTCACATATCAAATTGGAAAGATGGAGAGGTCTTAGAGTGAGGAAAAGGATTGTTTATTGGTGCTTCAGCTTCAGTTGGGGGATGGAGAGGCTAACCACCCTTTTAAAAGACCTTTTTAAAGCACATCTGAACTCTGAACGTTGAGGCACCTCTCTCAAGGGATGTAAGAAGCTTCCAAGTACATAATCCCCACAGTACATCCAACCCTCCCTGTGGTTTGGGGGACAAGGGGGGAGGAAACGGTACAGTATATTCCCTTAAAAGTCCTACTTCTCTAGTGCTGCCTGAGCGACTGAGCAGTAACAAAGGAAAACTACCATGAATTATCCAGACAGTGAAATAACCACACACTCTATCAAATATCAAACCAGAGGCAGTGTTTTATCTTCCTTTCCTTCCCTTACACTAATCCCAGACTGCTCTGGGTAGGACACCCTCAGCAAGTGCCTGATGATCCAGAGCTGGGAGGGGTGGGTGACACACAGGACACTGTGCTGCCATCCAGAGCCCTGGCCAGGCTGGAGAGCTGGGCAGGGAGACACCAGATGGGGTTCAACAACAGCAAGTGGAGAGTCTGGCACCTGGGGAGGAACAACTGCTGGAATCAGGACAGGCTGGGGGTGACCTGCTGGAGAGGAGCTCTGTGGAGAAGGACCTGGGGGTGCTGGTGGGTGACAGGGTGGCCTTGAGCCAGCAGTGTGCCCTGGGGCTGAGAGAGACAATGGGATCCTGGGGGCATCAGGAGGAGTGTGGGCAGCAGGTCACAGGAGGGGATCCTCCCCCTCTGCTCTGCCCTGCTCAGGCCCCACCTGGAGTGTTGTGTCCAGTGCTGGGCTCCCTGGGATAAAAAGGACAGGGATCTCCTGGAGAGAGTCCAGAGAAGGGCTACGAAGATGATGAAGGGCCTGGAACATCTATCCTATGAGGAAAGGCTGAGAGAGCTGGGGCTGTTCAGCATGGAGAAGAGAAGATTAAGGGGAGACATAATTGGTGTTTACAATTATCTGAAGCATGAGATGCAGGGGGAATTGGCCAGCCCCTTTTCAGAGTCTGTGGGGACAGGACAAGGGGCAATGGCTGCAAATTGGAGCACAGGGAGTTCCACACCAACATGGGGAGGAACTTTTCCCCAGTGAGGGTGAGGGAACCCTGGGACAGGCTGCCCAGGGGGTGTGGAGTCTCCTTCTCTGGAGAGATTCCAGCCCCATCTGGACACCAACCTGTGCAGTATGAGCTGGGGAGCTGCTTTGGCAGGGGGGTTGGACCCCATGAGCTCTGGAGGTCCCTTCCAACCCCTACAGCTCTGTGATTCTGTGATTTCTGGCAATGCCTTTGGGAAAAGCTTCAAGACTCCTCCTAAAAGTTGTGCCAGCTTTGTGTCCTTAGCCAAAATTTTGTGAAATACAAACCCTAATTTTATTCAGACCTTGAGGGTTCCCCCCACCTCCCACCATCAGTCCCAAATTTCTTCTCTCTCTCTCTCATTATTTTACACCAATCTCCTGGGCCAGGAACCATGGAGGCATTGAAACAATGAAATTGAATAATTCAATTAATGTATCAATTAAATTGAATAATTCAATGAATAATTCCTATTATTAAATAATATTCAAAGAAATTGAATAATTCCCAAATACTTAGAGCACATGGCACTGTAGATCTCCCACTGATTTTGATCAATGATTTTGTATTAAGTCTAATAAAAATAGCAGTGTGATTGCTCACACCCAAACCCCAGAACATACACCTGATACACATACTGAGCTCTTCTGCTATCCAGTCTTGTGTTTTTTCCCTTCTTCTGGCTTTTTTTTCCAAGAAGTATTTTCAGCTGCTTTATTAGATGGCAAGTCCTTCTACTCCCTCACTAAATGAACACCAGCTGAAGTAATAAATCCTCATTTGAACAGGCAGAGAATTCTCCTTCCCAACACAAATGGATGTTGAAATACTGACCCCAGAGCAACAATTATTTCAATCTATATATCAAAACACTAAAATCTGTTCTTTTTTTACTAAGAAAGAAAATAATCACTCCAGTGCAGCTGCAAGGCATACCTTAGAAAGCATTTTGACATTCTCCTATTTTCCATACAAGAAATAATGGCCTGAAATAGATACTTTGAGGCTTGCTGTAAATAAATTGTGCTTGGCTGCCTTTCTCTGATTAAAATAATCAATAATAAACCCATATTTTCATGGGTATAGATCCTTGCTTAAACGAGTGTATTCTAAGGCTATATTAACATATTTATGGTTATTGCTCTGTTATGCTACTAATTTTACTCTTGTGGAGCATTCACAAATGTTGACATTAAAAACTGGAGAGCTACAAATAAGTTAGCTTCAGCTAGTTCACAAATTGTATTAAATGACCTTGGCAGCTGGTAAAGGAGCAAAATGCCTGAAGGCTTGAAGATGTCACTCATTTTATTCCCAAGTTGCCTTCACAGAGTCTCTTTGGTCAGATGATCCACAGCCAAGAAAAGGGGAATGGTTTTTAATTTAAAAAACATTATACCAGCCAGCTTCCTTTGAACTCATAATTTAAGAGGCAGAGCGATGGGATGTCCCCATGAAAACCCTTAAACTCTTGCCTGTAAAACAGTGGATCCATGGCAGGGTTCTGGCCACTCTAAAGCAATCCCCAATTGCTTCCACTTCCCTGGAGCTCCCTCAAAAGGAGGGGCAGCCCTTGCTGTCTCTGTGAGGGAATAATATCATGAGCTAGTGAGGAAACTCAGGGCTGGTGGGAGCTAAATTTGACAAGTCATAGAATCATAGAATGGCATGGGTTGGGAGGGACCCCAAGGATCACAGAACTCCAACCCCCCTGCCACAGGCAGGGACACCAACCTCAGGCCTGGAGCTACACAAGGCTACCCAGGGCCCCATCCAACATGGCCTTGAACACCCCCAGGGATAGGGCACCCACCCCCTCTCTGGGCAGAGAGTAGTGAAGCCCGAGGCCTGCTCAAGCCAGAGGAAGTGGAGAGGAGGCTGGCTGCACACGCGTCGCAGCACCACAGAAATGCAAACTCAACTCTTACTCTACACAGGCCTCAAAGAGCAACTGCAAGACATGAATCATCTTCTCCCACTGCTCTTCAGATATTTGCCTGCTCTATGACCAGAACACATTAAGATCACTGCTCCAGGACACACACAGGCTCGTGTTTCTGCTGGAGAAAACAGGGAAGTCGTAGGACACAACCAAGGCAAGCGTGGCTGTGACTCACACCTCAGCCTTCACAAGGATAATGGGACCTGGCATGATCAAAGGAACTCAAGTTGCTTGGTTAGTTGAAGATGGGATCCCTGACACAAGCCTGTGGAGATCC
The DNA here is from genome assembly GCA_022605575.1 of Laterallus jamaicensis coturniculus. NCBI lineage: Eukaryota > Metazoa > Chordata > Aves > Gruiformes > Rallidae > Laterallus > Laterallus jamaicensis. The sequence continues at coordinate 1,464,658 of JAKCOX010000112.1, read as the reverse complement.
AGGTGCCCCAAGTGTGAGTGCTTCCCTCCCCACCTCTGCTTTCCAAGCTGCAGCAAGGTAGCTCCTTAGTGAGATGCTGGCTCAGCATGAAGCACATGAGGCACTCCCTGTCCTCATCATCATACCCTCCCTCCTTGCCACTCACTCCTATCTTATTTATCATATCTTATATGATTCTGTGATTATTCTGAGATTCTGTTTTGGACATCTACCTGTGACTTGTCCTAGGGACCCAGCTTTGGCACGGGGGTTGGACCTGATGATGTCTGGAGGTCCCTTCCCACCCCTGTGATTCTGTGATCTTGCAGATGGGACACCAGGTTTTGTGGACCAACTGCAGCAACCCAGTTTACAACAGGACTAGTACCATTCTGGGATCCCTGGTATAAAAAAGACAAGGATCTCCTTGAGAGACTCCAGAGAAGGGCTACGAAGATGATGAAGGGCCTGGAACTGTCGGGGAAGACAGCAGGCCTGCCCGCGGCCTAGCTCTCTGCACTCAAGACATAGGCCCTGATAATATTCTCCTATTCCCATGAGAAAAGTTCCTCATGCAGAGAGGATCCTAATAATCCCATTCTCAAAACACAGCGGCCTTGCTGATAGGGGTACAGGCTGCCCTAAACCAAGAAGCAGTTATGGGAAGGGATTTGGGAGTAACAGAACATGTCAGGAACCAACCATAAAAAGAGGGTCAAAACAGCAGGTGTGGGGATGCTTTTAGGCATTTAAGGTAAGCTAAGGATGTTTAGCTAGAAGATTATCAGAAGATTTAGCTAGAAGATTTATCAGAACTAGTTATAGTAACTAACCAATCAATATGGTGTGAACAGTGTGTGTAACCAATTAGCAGTTTTTTAGCTTGCCACGTTTGCAGTAGGAAAGGTCTAGAATCTGGGTGATTTCACCTAATAAAATGGCTTCCTGGCTTCACCTAAAATTCATATATTGAATTGCATGTTGCTCCCTGCTGGATGCCACATGGAACACCTATCCTATGAGGAAAGGCTGAGAGAGCTGGGGCTGTTCAGCCTGGAGAGAAGAAGACTGAGGGGGGACCTAATCAATGTTTATCAATATCTGAAGGATGGGGTGCAGGGGGAATCAGCCAGCCCCTTTTCAGTGTCTGTGGGGACAGGACAAGGGGCAATGGCTGCAAATTGGAGCACAGGAAGTTCCACACCAACATGGGGAGGAACTTTTCCCCAGTGAGGGTGAGGGAGCCCTGGGACAGGCTGCCCAGGGGATGTGGAGTCTCCTTCTCTGGAGAGATTCCAGCCCCATCTGGACACCGACCTGTGCAGTATGAGCTGGGGAGCTGCTTTGGCAGGGGGGTTGGACCCCATGAGCTCTGGAGGTCCTTCGACCTTCTACAACCCCTTCCAACCCCTACAGCTCTGTGATTCGTATCAGTGCTGGTGCAGGCAGGGAAGGGACAGAAATGTGGGCTGGGGAGGGGGGACAGGAACAAGAACCAATCCAGAGACACATCTAACTTCTAAACAAGCTGCTACAGCTTCCATCCAATACAGAGTCATGTGTTAGGTGATTAATAAATGTACACAAAACAAGCTCTTACAAAAGCACTTACTGCCCTAGCTATCACCTTTTATCTCTTGGGCTGAACTTCTTGTAGGGACAAGCTCAAGTTGAAGCCTGTAGGACAATTCTCACCATTTGGATACTTAATTTCAGCAAAACATGCAATTATTACCAACACAAAAGCACAGAAAACAAGCATGTAGCATGGAAAATAAGCAAAACTACCAAATACTTGAAAAGCTAAAAATTGTAGGAAAAAAATTACAGGAAATCTTGATTTAAGACTCCAGCAGCACATATTTAATGCCTTGAAGGACCTCTGAGAGGCTCTGGACTGTGTGAGGGCTTGCATGCCACTGGAAATTTACCAAAATAGCTATTTTGAAGTAATTATTATAATGATAATCCACAATTAAAATGCTTTCTAATGGGCCTTGCAATAAAAATGTAATTGGTGATGATGGAGGGCCAGGATGATGTTGCTAGTGCAGACAGCAATTCTGGTGCTAGGAGGAAGCAGCACAGGCAAATGCAATTTTCAAATCAAAACAGGAGATTCAGATGCAGGCAGATACCAGCTTGAGGGGAAGAGTAGCCAAGGAGTGCCACAATATTAGAGATATTATGGAAATACATCAGCACTCCATTCAATTTTCAAGCACAGGAAGCAATAACATTACAGGGACCCATCCTACAGGTCTGACCTTTAAGTCAGGGAGAACAAGAGAGGATTTTTCTAAAGGCTGTTGGAAACATGGACAGTAACATTCCTTAATTCTATTTAATATATGTAAGGACACCCACTTTCCCACCCACACCCTTAATCTAGAAGAACAAGTTCAGCTAAATCAGAGATTAGGCTTCAATGAAAAAAAAATTCCAATTAATGGTACCAAAGTGTGTCCAGTAAAACTAAAAGGAGATCCCAAAGTGATTGGTTGTGGGGTTTTTATGCAAAGTTAACATCATATCTCATCAGTATGGTGGCAAATAGGAAGTCCACTGATTCAGTACATCATAGAATCCCAGACTGGGCTGGGTTGGAAGGGATCCCAAGGACCATACAGCTCCAACCCCCTGCCACAGGCAGGGACACCAACCTCAGGCCTGGAGCTACACAAGGTTGCCCAGGGCCCCAGCCAACCTGGCCTTGAACACCCCCAGGGATGGGGCACCCACCCCCTCTCTGGGCAGCCTGTTCCAGCCCCTCACCACTCTCTCTGCACAGAACTTCCCCCCAATCTCTCCTCTCCCCCTTCCCTCCTCCAGCTTCACTCCATCCCCCTTGTCCTGCCAGGCTCTGCCCTTGAACAAGCTGATTCCCCTCCTGTGTCTCTGCTCCCTCCAGGGACTGGCAGGCTGCAATGAGGTCCCCCCACAGCCTTCTCTTCTCCAGGCTGACCCAGCCCAGCTCCCTCAGCCTCTCTCCAGCCCTCTGAGCATCTCCGTGGCTCCTCTGACCCCTCTCCAACAGCCCCACATCTCTCTTGTGTTGGGCCCCAGCTCTGGACACAGGATCCAGCTGGGGGAGGGCAGAGCAGAGAGGGACAATCTCCTCCCTGTCCCTGCTGCCACCCCTCTGCTGGTGGAGTCCTGGATCCCATCTCCCTTCTGAGTTGCAAGAGCCACTGCTGGTTCAAGTTTCTCACCCCCCATGACCCCCAGGTCCTTCTCAACTGGGCAAAAAAACCCTCATCCTGCCTCAATAGTTTATGCTACAAAGAAATCATAGAATTCTAGAATCACAGAATGTGTTAGGTTGGAAGGGACCTTTAAAGACCATCTAGTACAACCCCAGATATAATGTATATATATCTATAAAGGATATTATATCTAATATATTTTATAATATCTACTCTAATACTACAGTCTCTTGTCCTGTAAACAGCCCCCCTATTCTAGTGGCTCCCAGCACATTATTCTCTTCACATTGGGACCGCTGAATCCTCATTCCAGCCTGGGGGGGAGGAACTGTCTCTTCCTAGACAAGACCTGCAGTTAATATCAGCACTGACAGGAGCAGCTTGTTGTACCAGCTGCTGTGAGCTCCATTTAGAAAATAAATGTGTTTAACTACACTGTGATGATACAAAATCATGTCCCATCTACCAGGGACCTGTTCATTCAAGCATCGATAGAGCACAGCTCTTCTGTTTACCTACTGCCAGGATACCCTGCAACCAGGGTGTCTCACTGCATTAATGATTAGATTGAACTCCATTCCATAATGAAATTAGCACCAAGCATTTGAAAGCACCCTGGAAGCAGAGTTGTGTTTTCACCTCTGGAAGCAACAGAATCTACCTAATGATGCAGGTGCATCACAGGAGCTGCACTGATTTCTTGTCAAGGTGGAAAACTGAGGATGGAGAGTATCAAATGAGCTCTGGAGGGTCTCTCACTGGCCTGGGTTACAGACAGACTATTCCAAGACTTTGGTATCTGCCTTATTTTTGCATTTTCTGTTTCTTTTTAGTTCTTTTAGTACCACTTGTTCAGGTGAGGAACCACTTGTTCAGTAAGCAGGAGGGGATTCAACTTTTTGAAAGGGCAGATAATGGCAGGACAAGGGGGATGGTTTAAAGCTAAAGGAGGGAAGGGTTAGATTGGGTATTAGGGGAAAGCTTTTTACAGAGAGAGTGGTGAAGGGCTGGAAGGGGCTGCCCAGAGAGGGGGTGGGTGCCCCGTCCCTGGGGGTGTTCAAGGCCAGGTTGGATGGGGCCCTGGGCAACCTTGTGTAGCTCCAGGCCTGAGGTTGGTGTCCCTGCCTGTGGCAGGGGGTTGGAGCTCTGGGACCCTTGGGGTCCCTCCCAACCCATGCCATCCTATGATTCTATGTGAGGTGATGTTTTTGTGCCATGAACCAAAGCGTTGCTCTCACACAGACTCTGCTGATGGAGCCCAGGATCCCATCTCCCTTCCCAGCTGCAGGAGCCACTGCTGCCTCATGTTCAGTGTCTCACCCCCCATGACCCCCAGGTCCTTCTCACAGGGCTGCTCCCCAGGAGCTCTTCTCCCAGGCTGTATCTCTGGCTGGGATCCCTCCAGCCCCAGTGCCACCCCTGACCCTGGGCAGTGTTGAACCTCATCAGGTTCCCCATGGCCCATCTCTCCAGCCTGTCAGGATCCCTCTGGATGGCTCCTTTCCTTCTGGGGTGTCGACCACACCACCCGGCTTGGTGTCATCCCCAAACCTGCTGAGGGTGCACTCAATCCCATCATCCATGCCATTGATAAAGATGTTAAAGAGAACCAGTCCCAAGACAGACCCCTGGGGGACACCACTTGTCACCGGCCTCCACCTGCACACAGACCCACTGACCCATTGGAAGAGACCCATCTAAGTGTTTTCTCCTTTTTTCTACTTTAAAGTGTCAACAGCCCAAAACTATTTCTCCTTATCCATCTTATCATTAAGATGTGACTCTCTGTGTCCCTAAGGCAAAAGAATATAAAAAAACCCAACCCCAACAACCCACAAACAAACCAAACCCACCCCCCCCCACATATATGCCAGATGAAGGTGCTAACAGCAAGTGCTAGTACAGCTTGTGAGAGCTGCCACTGTGCTGGCCTGGCAGACACTTCTAAAATCTCTTCCTAGACCATATGGGATGTTCCTTGCTGTTAAGTTTTAAACTATTAAAAAAAAAAAGAAGGGGAAAAGACAAAAAAAAAAGACTTCAATCTAAAAGGATGCTGTCATTAGCAGATTTTGTACAGAATATACAATTTATGCCAATAATTAGCATTTTAAAAGGCTTTGCAATACTGTCTGGTGTTTCTTGAGGGTATGAGCAAGATTTATTGAAGCACAAAAAGTCTTGTTTCCCTTTTAGAGGAAAGGTTTCACATCACTGGCTGCCAAATAAAGCAGGACTTGCTATGAAATTAGTATCTTGGTACTGTGGCCTGAGCTGAAGTTAAGCCACCCATACAACTCCCACCCACATTCAGTGGAAACCAGGGTAGGGAGAAAGAAAATGATTCCAAAGTGGAAGTTTTACCTTATATTAAGGGTATTTGCATTTCCAGTATAATTGCATCCTACAAAGGAGTTGTTATATTTACTTTGGTGAGTAACTTCAGCTTTCTCTCAAGGGCTGTGGATCCCTTTGTTACTGTCTGGTCTTAAACACCAGGAATAAAAGAGCAGCCAAGTGCCAGAGCAAGGGGAGTGGGGAGTAGCAGGTTGTTGTTTTGAGATGACAATGACACAGCAGTGAAATCAAGAGCTCTACTCTTACCACACCAGAGCAGAACAAGGAGCTGAATGAACACAAGAGCCTGCTGCCACAACAGTACATGCCACAGCAATGGCACATCAGCACTGACCTATGGTGTCACTAGGGATTTAAAGGGAGGTTCACAGGTTCCTCTTACCAGGAAAGCAGCAATCCCAGCTCTGCACACACATTTCTCACAGGAGCCACCAGGTATGACCCTGTTTCTGTCAACTTCAATAGAATGGGGGGGCAATTTGTGACACACTAAACCATCTGAGCAACACAGGTCTGTAATTAATGCTATGTTAGCCTCTTCTTTCAGCTGATGAAGCATTCCTTAACACCACATTGTGCCCTGCAATGCTGTCATCAAGACTTTTCAATTACCTCCCCATATTCAAAGCCTTTCCAAGGGCAGCATTGTGAATAGCTCAGGAGCTTCTCTTCCCATTCACCCTAAGTGGGCTCCTGAGTTAGCTCCCATGTCACATCAAAAGCCATCTACAAACCAGACTTCACAAAAGATCTTTAATGAAAGGATCATATTTTACTTTTCAAGTGGCATCTACACACCCAACTCCATGAGCAGACTCGCCCAATAGCTTCCAACAGCACAGAGTAACTCTGTTCTGCTGGGAATGCCACTGTTCCCACTAGCTTCCCATTTCCCCTCTTACCAGCACACACTTCACCCTTTCACTATTCTGACAACCAGCAGGAACAAGGGAAATTCCTCCTGGCTAAACAAATCTCTCCCTGCTCAGCTGTCACTGACCATGGCTGCTGGAAATTCACAGGACAGTCCCTTAACTTGCAAGCATTGGTCATGAAAACAGAATATAGAATCATAGAATGGCATGGGTTGGAAGGGACCCCAAGATCAGAGCTCCAACCCCCTGCCACAGGCAGGGACACCAACCTCAGGCCTGGAGCTACACAAGGTTGCCCAGGGCCCCATCCAACCTGGCCTTGAACACCCCCAGGGACGGGGCACCCACCCCCTCTCTGGGCAGCCTGTTCCAGCCCCTCACCACTCTTTCTGTAAAAAACTTCCCCCTAATATTCAATCTAACCCTTCCCTCCCTTAGCTTTAATCCATCCCCCTTGTCCTGCCAGTCTCTGCCCTTGAACAAGCTGATTCCCCTCCTGTGTCTCTGCTCCCTCCAGGGACTGGCAGGCTGCAATGAGGTCCCCCCACAGCCTTCTCTGCTCCAGGCTGACCCAGCCCAGCTCCCTCAGCCTCTCTCCAGCCCTCTGAGCATCTCCGTGGCTCCTCTGACCCCTCTCCAACAGCCCCACATCTCTCTTGTGTTGGGCCCCAGCTCTGGACACAGGATCCAGCTGGGGGAGGGCAGAGCAGAGAGGGACAATCCCCTCCCTGTCCCTGCTGCCACCCCTCTGCTGATGGAGCCCAGGATCCCATCTCCCTTCCCAGCTGCAGGAGCCACTGCTGCCTCATGTTCAGTGTCTCATCCCCCACGACACCCAGGTCCTTCTCCCAGGGCTGCTCTCCAGGAGCTCTTCTCCCAGGCTGTATCTGTGTCTGGGATCCCTCCAGCCCCAGTGCCACCCCTGACACTTGGCAGTGTGGAACCTCATCAGGTTCCCCTGGGTCCATCTCTCCAGCCTGTCAGGATCCCTCTGGATGGCTCCTTTCCTTCTGGGGTGTCGACCACACCACTCAGCTTGGTGGCATCTGCAAACCTGCTGAGGGTGCCCTCAATCCCATCATCCACGTAATTGATAAAGATATTAAAGAGAACCAGTCCCAAGACAGACCCCTGGGGGACACCCAGACACCATATATCTTTGCCCTTCATGTTGTTCCAGCTTGCAGCAGCTCTCACCAAGTCCATCCATCCAAATTAACAGAGAAAGAAGCACTCCCACAGTATAAAGACTAACACCCCAAGTGAAGAGGAGAAGAAGGAAACAAGAAGAGATACAGCTTAAACCAAATGGCCTGCTGTCATTTGTAACATCAGCCTTGTAATCAAGCTCCAGTTGGTACTGCAAAGAGTACAAATCACTCACATAGCTGTATTTTTGATGATCCTTCCTTGGTCCATTTTCTGCCCAATACCATGCACAACAAACACAATGTGACTAGTTTGTGGTGGCTTGTCTTCCAAGGTAGCTTCTTCTACATAGCCTCTATGTAGCCTTGTCCCACTACTTGAAGCTGCAGAGAAAACATTATCCTGGATCAGTTATGAAGTGCAATGGTCTCATATGTTGACAGAAGCTTGATTTTTCTCAGATCAAATCAACATTTCAGTATTCTGAAGAGAGAAATGACACATAAAAGAATAGCATGTATCTTTAAATAGCTGCAGTTTTAAACTCTGGAGAGATTTGAGCAACTGGGTGAGATTAATTGCATCAACTAATGCATTGCTAGGCCATTTCCACTGGTAAAAGTAACTAATTGCAGAAATGTTTTGAAAAACCACTTTTTAGCAAAGAGGTGTATCATTTTCTGTCCACTTTTACCACACAAGACCCTTCTTCTGTGTGTCTCAATCATTAAACTTCCTTCTGTCTCCACCTCACTCCTGCAGCATGGAAGGATCATGGAAAGGATCTAGCCACAAAACTGAGCAGCTTTCTCATCCCCTCTGACCAGAGAGCTGGTTGAAAACCCTTCAGACTTTTTATTTTCATGTGAAAAGTCTGTGTTTTAATCCAAGGTATCCAACCCTCAAATTTTCCCACCCATTCTCCAGTTCAGCAGCCAAACCAAAAATCCAATTAGCCAGGGCAAATCTGGATATTCTCTGGCTGCCTGCTTGAGAGACCCACTGGAACAACGTGTCTCCATCCCCCTCTAGTGACAGACCCACAGACAGGACCACAGACCTGTGCTTGAATCCAGCCAACCCCTCTGGATGGCCACATAGGGGGAGGCAGCATCATTCCCTGCCACAAGAACTGAAACAACCAACTTGGCTGGTTTTTAAGGAGGATGAAAACACTATGGGTGGTTTTGACATGGGACAGGTTTTGTTCACCAAATAGGCTTTTATTTCTATTTGTCCCCCAAAATTGTTTAGAAGAGATCTTCTTACTTATTCCATGCTATCCCAATCACATTCTGGATACAGAATGCTTTGTTTCTTTTGGAATTGAAACACTGAATTCATATTCTTGCAAATATTAATTAAGCATCCACTCAAGAGCCCTGTGGAGTAAGAGGGCATTAATTACAGGACAGAGGCATGGAGACTAAAGCCAAACCTGTTACCTGCTTTTGTCTCTTCAATAGCCAAGGAAGAAACCAGATGAGTGTGATTGTGTTTATGTAGGTGCCCAGCAGTGCATAGGAGCCCCACAACAGGCAGGACAAGATCTCATTTTCTAGGTTGGCAACAACCCACCTTTTGCATGAGAAAGACTATCCTCTCTCCCAACCCTCTCAGCCTCCCCAGCTTTATGGCTGGGAGTTTGGGGGTTAAATCAGCCTGGATTCATAGAATCATAGACTGGTCTGGGTTGGGAGGGACCCCAAGGATCATAAAGCTCCAGCCCCCTGCCACAGGCAGGGACACCAACCTCAGGCCTGGAGCTACACAAGGTTGCCCAGGGCCCCATCCAACCTGGCCTTGAACACCCCCAGGGACGGGGCACCCACCCCCTCTCTGGGCAGCCCCTTCCAGCCCCTCACCACTCTCTCTGCACAGAACTTCCCCCTAATCTCTCCTCTCCCCCTTCCCTCCTCCAGCTTCACTCCATCCCCCTTGTCCTGCCAGTCCCTGCCCTTGAACAAGCTGATTCCCCCACAATCTGGTCCCAGCAGCACTCACACATTTGATGATGACCCCAACCAGCTACATCTAACCGAGAGTCAGCGATGCTGGGTTGCCAGCAACTGGTTCCCAGTTCCAAGCATCAGAGGGTTTTATTCCTAAGGCAAAACCCAGACTGAAGATGTTTTGGGGTTTTACTGTTGTCAAAGCAACCCCTTTTAATGACTGCTGCAACCACAGGCGTAATGACATTGATCTCCCATCTGTACTTCTTCCAGACCAAATGTGGTTTAGGAAGTTTAACTCCCCCTTGTCCTGCCAGTCTCTGCCCTTGAACAAGCTGATTCCCCTCCTGTGTCTCTGCTCCCTTCAGGGACTGGCAGGCTGCAATGAGGTCCCCCCACAGCCTTCTCTTCTCCAGGCAGACCCAGCCCAGCTCCCTCAGCCTCTCTTCACAGGGGAGCTGCTCCAGCCCTCTGAGCATCTCTGTGGCCCTCTGGAAAAAGAAAAATTCTGCCTAAATGCTTCACAGCTCCTTTCAGTTTGCAGATCTGTTTAATGAACTGAAAAAAGCAAGAGCTGGAGAGAGGGGAAGGTATGACCCTGTATGTAAGGAACACACCACAGTACACAAGGACACGTGGGAGAAGCTAAGGTTGCAGAACGAAGGGAACTACAATTCTTGTTTTGTAGCTAGACCCTGCCCCCGTGGTAGTTTCAGATGGTTATTATGTCATGCTAACCACTGCATCCAAATGAATAATAAAATATGCAATAAAAATCAGTCAGGAAGGAAGGTTTAGATTAGATATGGGGGGAGTTTTTTCCAGAGAGAGTGGTGAGGGGCTGGAAGGGACTGCCCAGAGAGGGGGTGGGTGCCCCGTGTCTGGGGGTGTTCAAGGCCAGGTTGGATGTGGCCCTGGGCAACCATGTGTAGCTCCAGGCCTGGAGGTTGGTGTCATCCTTGGGGTCCCTTCCAATCCATTCTGTGATTCTATGATCAGTCACGGCCTATTCACATCTACTTTCAATTATATACAACAACCCAAGGAACATAAACCACTCTTCCATACAAACTTCAACGGCCCAAAGTGGGTAAGTCACACATTAAACCTTCACATTTGCAACCTCCTTCTAGAATTAAAGGAACAAACTTGAAATACTGACATTTAAAATAGTCTTTACAAACTCCAGAGAAATATTACCTTTGGAAAACCCCAACTTTTGTGTAACAGTTCTTGCAATTTTAGATGTTGTGGCATCACTGTACAGATACACTTCATCCACACTGTGCCAGTCCACATGGTTGCGACTCAACTTTAGACTATGAATAGCTGCAGCAAAAAGGAACAATATTTAATTGAGATGGGTAAAAGGGGGGGGGGAAATATTGAAAAAGCCTCTTCAAACACAATGAGAGAAGAGTCATTTACACATAGGTTAAAATCTAGAGGTCTGTTAGAACTAAATCTGTATTCTTACCTTGATAAATGTTAAAAAATCCCACCCCAAACAAAACTACTTACAATGAATCTAACCAGGACAAGCAGCAGTTTGGAGATCACCTCAGAGGACATTTCACATCATTCTCCTCCCATCCTCATTTTTTGGGATGGTAGGTTTCCAAAAAAAAAAAATAGTATCAAAAATCTTCCCTTAGCTGAAAATAAAACCCAAGAGGGAGAGGGGAAGGCATCCCAAAATACTACAGGTTGGTGTGGTGGCCAGGTGGCTGCCCCATGTATTCTCATCACTAGAAAATAAGCAATTTCACTGCCAGCTTCTCTCTCCTGCATCCATACAGCAAGATGTCCAGCTGCAGGCTGTGGTTAACACCAAGGCTTTCAAGGCTCTGTTATTAGATAGCTCCATTGCAGTTCTGGCCATTGAGAAACATCCAGGAGCTGGAATTGCATGCAGCTCAATGAGAAAGCCTCTGAATGAGTAATTTCTGGCACAGAAGAGAATCTGGCTTTCAAAAGCCACTAAGAGCTCTAAAGGCTGGGCTGTGGGTTGGAGCGTGGGGGGGGTGTTGGGGTGCTGTTACTGTGTTTTCCAGATTTGGAACTGATTGAGCTCTAGGACCAAGCTCATGACATGCTGCCCTGACTGTTGAGATTAAGCACAGCAGGCACATCAAAATGCAAATCAGAAAGCTCTTATTTAAGGCTCAGAACTTGTGTGAGCAAAGCAGGACCACAGGTGGATTACTGGTAATTTGGATTTCACCTACGTCTGGAAATCTGCCCCTTAAGTCTCATCTAACATGGGATAACCAAGATTTGGAGAGCTGACAAGAACAATAGTTCTGCAACCAAAACCAAAGATATTATTTAACTGTTACTGGTCTTGCTGAATAGTCCAAAGCAATGGAAAACACCCAGCAGAGTTGTTTGGGGTATTGGTTTTATTTCCATACAAGCAGAGCTCTAACCTGTCCCCTATTTGAAGCCACTCAAATGAATTTTTATACTCTTCTAAAACCATTTTGAGAAAGCCCAAGCCATCATGATTTCACACTTTGTGTCTGCTACAGCACAAACCAGCCAAACTAAGTTAGATTCCTGGCCTTTCTCCTCTGGTATTTGTCAGTTCTTTGCCTAGGTAGATAGATCTGATATAGCCTGATGAAAACCTAAGTGAAGCCTGTAAGAAACAAGGGGATTAGAAGAGGATTACTCCTTCTGTTAAACAACTGATTCATAGAAAAATCACTAGAACTATATTGCTGTTTCACACTGATGGAGCAGGAACAGGAAAGGATGTAAGCCCAACTTCAAAGAGCAGACAGGTCAGTTTAGGGTAAGGACTGGCCAGTGCAAGAAGCATCCAGTGAGAACTCCATGAGCATGCTTTCATAAACATTGCTGTGGGCATTGAAGGGAGTCTGTGTCCAGAAATTATGATTTAGAACTGGAGAAGGAAAGGAAAGTCCCAGGAAAGCTTCATCTTCCAGACTTGGAGACAATGCAAAAGAGACTGTGATGTCCTGAGTCAGGCACACAGTCCAGTGGCCCTTGCAGATGGCTCTGCAATCTCCTCCATTCTCAAATCCATGACCAGTGTAGACCTTTTTATGCATTGTCCAGTGGAGCTGTTCCATTTGTGTTCTGGGAAATCCCTCTCAGAGTATGGTTCTGGGAAAGCTGAGAGGGGAGGGCTGGAAGCTCTCTGGACAGGGTGCTGCTCAAGGTTCCAAGCATGCAGAGGAAGAGACAGAGTCCATGGCAGAATCCAGATTGATGAGTCCAGAGGAAAAGACAGAGTCCAGATTGATGCACCCATCCCACAGACCAACCCACTATCATACTGGGGAGGGATGAGATTTTGTCTCCCTCTTTTTTTATAAACATGGGGCTGTCTGTTCATCCTCAGACCCTGGCTGTGATGTCCACTAGAGAAACCAAAATCCTCTAATAAGCAAAAATCTGTTACCCTGAGCTCCAGGCTCTCTTGGTGTGTAAGGATATCTCTTGGTGTGTAAGAATATCCCTCAAAATAGGAACAACAGCCCACTTGATGACTCTCCTTGTGCTTCCTCTATCCTTACATAAGCATCTGTCCCAGTGATGACAATGTCCAGGGAGAAAAAAATCATAGATCCATGTGGATTTGCATGGCAGAAACCCAGCTGAGGGAAGAGCTGCCTAGCAGACATCACTCACAGGGACAAATGATCCACAAGCTGTGTGGCCCTCAGTCATCACATACAGCAGGTACCCTTTAGGTTAAAAAAAAACCCAACCTGCAAGAAGCTACCTCTTAATGAGTGCCAACACTGTGTGGAGGACTGAAGAAGATCTCAAGAAGCCAAGCAAAAGGAACTTTTCAGAATCACAAGGTTGTAAAAGACCTTTAAGCTCATCAAGTCCAACTGTTCCTGTCCTGTGCTAAACCAGATCCCTGAGCACCTCATCTCCCCTCTGTTCAACACACCCAGGGCTGGGGACTCAGCCCCCTCCCTGGGCAGCCTGGGCCAGGCCCTGACAGCTCTGCCAGGGAAGAACTTTTCCCTCCCAGCTGAGCTGCCCCTGCCCTGGCACAGCTTGAGCCCATTGCCCCTTGTCCCATCTCCTGTCCCCTGGCTGAAGAGACCATCCCCCACCTCTCTGCACCCTCCTGGCAGGGCAGGGGAGGTGGATGGGGAGAAGGTCTCCCCTCAGCCTCCTCTTCTCCAGGCTCAACACCCCCAGCTGCTCCTCAGAGGATTTGCCCTCCAGCCCTTTCCCCAGCCTGGTTGCCCTTTTGCTGCTGGACAGTCCCAGGGTTTGTTAACAGTGAGGCAGGGAACAAAAGAATAGTGTCTTTGGAGAGGATTTGACAGCAGTCTGAAAATCAGCATTCTTAAAGGTCAAAATATGCAACCCATGCCTTCCAGGTGGGGTTAACAAAGGCTGCCAGAGCTGTTCTGAAACTGGACATGAGGAAGTGAATGTTATGTTTTCCTGAAGCTCATGAGATAACACAATTTACATTCCCTTTGCAGAAGGGTGAGCGTGCTATCAACCTCCTGCACGCTGCCGAGATGGTCACACTGACATCTCAGGAGCTTTTCATCCCACAAGACGTTGGGAAGTCACCATGGCGTCTTGGGGAAGGCAGCAGGCCTGCTCGCGGCCTAGCTCTCTTCTCCCGAGACATAGGCCCTGACAAGATTCTTCTGTTCCCATGAGACAGGAAAAGTTCCTCATGCTGAGAGGATCCTAATAATCACATTCTCATAACACAGCAGCCTTGTGATAGGGGTACAGGCTGCCCTGAACCAAGAAGCAGTTATGGGAAGGGATTTGTAACAGAACATGTCAGGAACCAGCCATAACAAGAGGGTCGAACAGCAGGTGTGGGGATGCTTTTAGGTATTAAAGGCAAACTAAGGATGTTCAGCTATAAGACAGGTTTATCAGAACTAGTTATAGTAACTAACCAATCAATATGGTGTGAACAGTGTGTGTAACCAATTAGCAGTTTTTTAGCTTGCCACATTTGCAGTAAGAAAGGTCTAGAATCTGGGTGATTTCACCTCAGGCTTCCTGGCTTCACCTGAAATTCATATGGAATTGTGTGTTGCTCTCTGCTGGTCACCCCAATGGCGTGTGGGAGCGTGGCTGAGGAAGCCAAGCTGCAGAATGCAGATTAGGCACTGGGTACAGCTCAGGGGAATGTTTCTCCTTGGCTCATTCCTCTGCCTTCTGGGTCCTTCAGGAGCACGCTTTGGGTGTTTGTGGATTCTCTTCAGGGCACTGGGATAGGATGTTGCTGAGCTTCACTAAGACCTGACTGTGCCTGGGGCACCTCTGCACATCAGGCACAGAAGATGAAAAGCTCTCCAGTAAAACCATGGCACAGGAATCTCCCTCTGCACCAGACTTCTTGCAGCTTTGTTTTCACATGAACTACTTCTCTGCCACTGCCAGCACACACAGCTTCCTTAGGAGGCAGCTCTGGAGGTCCATCTTCCCCAGTTGCAGAACCTTCTAGGTATTCTACACACTGCTTAGTTTTCTAGTTTGGGATTGAAGGCCAAGCCCATGGAAATAAGACCAAATTTTGGGATCCTTTGTAGCCAGAAAACAGAAATGCAACTTTTTTTTTCCAAGAATACCAACCAAGACAGACACCTAGTGTGTGAATACATGAAAGACACGCCTCCACTGTAGATGGAAGTCAGCCTGATGCTAGCCAGGAGTGAGCAAGCCATGCAAAAACAAGGAGAGAAGCATGGGAGAAAGGAGAGGGATCAAGCAAAGATTTCTTTCTGGTGAAGAAATCAAAGGTTACTATCACACAAACCTTTAGTTTCACCACCAAAAGGTGAAGACAGAGGGAAAAATCCCTCTTAAAAAATTTAAATCTGAAAAAGAAGTGTAAAATCCAAAATATGTATTATTGAAGCCTTGAAGAACTTGGTTTCAACTGGACTGCAGGAAGTTGTCTTGAGTCAAAATAACTGGAGAGGAACAGAGGAGCAGGAAGCTTGCACTATTTTCTATGCTCATAGCCCAAAATGGGTGATGTGCACACTGCTAGTGCAAACATCCTCCCAGCACAAGTGCCTGAGGAGCTGAACACCTCCAGCACAGGCAGGCAGGCACTTGAAGATGGCATTTCATGGGGTCAACAGTTAAAATTAAATCCCTTTTAAGACAAACAGCTGGTTTTATGGCTTGGTACTTTCATCCACCTGCCAAGACCAAAGCATCACATCTACTATGCTCAAGTCAAAATCAATGTAAAGGAATGGATCTTTGAAGTGCTAAGAGCTGGTGTTACCTCCATCCCCTCCACAAAGACACTGCTGGTCCAGTCAGGATTAAAGACCAGAGAAGGGATACATCCTGTCTGAAAATCTTCTTGGCTGTTCCCCACTTTCTCCCCCATGGGTTTTTAAATGAATCCATCCTGCAATCATTAAGCATTGCTTTCTGCCCAAAAGCTTGCCACATAATCAGGGGCTGAGAGCATAATTTGGCCACTGTTGCTCTTTCTTACAGGATGCTGAACCTCTGGTGTATAAACCTGAGGTATAGCTGTTGTGGATATAAAATGTATTGATTTATTTCTTTAAAAAACATATGAAAAGCCATTAAACTGGTTAGTGCTCTTAATTTAAATTGGACTGTTTCATATGGCTGTCATTTTTATATTGCACTTCACCACCTCTCAATTCATCAATGTCATTATTTGCCCTATCAGCACCTGCTTTGAATTTTTTAATTCACCAGAACTGAACATAATTGACAGAAAACAAATATACAAAATCACTTCAAAATTGGAATCAACAAAACAAAAGGCAGCAGCCCTTTCTCACTCCTCAGGATGGCAGCTATACTTACTCACCTTTAAGAGATTTGGGTTCCATGTGTACCCAAGAAGCAGGGAAAAGTTTATTGTTCAACATTTTGATTTGCATTTTTGGGCCCAATTATGGGAAATTATAATTAAGGGGAGTAAAAAAAAAAGCAAAGTTTTATGCATATGTCCAAATAAATTCTCATTCTTTCCAATAACCCCAGGATTTAAGCATAGCTGGGTATGACAAGAGTAACTCTAAACCCACCATGTGCAATTTACATTTTAAATGGAGGGTGCAGCTTTCAGGAGTCCAGTTCCACAGGCACTGAAGTCAGTAAAAGTTTAATCACTACCAGCTTTTACAGCAGAAGAGAAAGCCCAGCCACACTTCTGAGCCTCCTGCAATCATTAATGGCTCCTGAAAGATCTAATCCAACTTTCTGAGGCAAATTTGCACACCAACAGCTGCTGCAAAGCTCAAAGTTGTTTTCTATGACACCACAGCCTTTAGCATGGATTTTATGCAGCCTCCTTGGTTTATATTGTACATCCCAAGTCAGGTTTCATTCCAATACTCACACAAAAGCTGCAGTAAAAAGAATTCCCAACATAAAATGAAAGCTGTGTGCATTACCCCCAAAGTGTGGCAGACAGAATGTTATCTACTAGAAACCCTCTGTTCCTTCTCCAACAGCATTTCTCTGATTCCAAGCCTGCTGTGACTGAAAAAAACCCTGCTTTTAGTTTATTGCAAAAGCCAAACCACACATAAAGAGTGTAAGAACCAAATCTTTGCAGTTTACATCACAGTCACAAGCAATTATAACAAGGATTACTGGTGTGATACTATTAGCATCTATTCCCCCCCCACCCCCCTCTAAGATTTACATCACTTCTGCTTTTCTTCTAAGATTTAGGATGCTTTTTCCTTCCCTTTTGAAGGAAACAGCATGAACACAGCTCAAGAAATCAAAGCATGTAAATCTAATGCATTTAAGTGATAGAAGCAAACTAGAATTTAAAGCTTCCTAAGCCTACTACAAAAAAACCCCAAAGAAATCTACAATTACTGTACCTTGGGAACGTTTTCTCTTAAGACATGCAGCATCTGAATTCTCCTTATATCCTCTCCATTTGAACAAAGAAGGGAGGGAGAAGGGAGGGAGGTAGTAGAGAACTAAAAGTAAAAACACTGAGCTTCAAAGTAAAATTTTTAAAAGGGGTGTCAGGTCGTTGTGGTTTTTTTTCCATCAGTATTATCATTTTCAGGGAGAAAAGAAAGAAAAAGTGGCACATTTTCACATTTTTTGAAGAGGTACATGCACTGAAACTGGGTCTGTAGCAAGAGGGTCAGGTCACATTAGCCAAATTCAATGTGTTCACTCTTCATAAACAGTTACGACATCATGACAAAGCTGAAGGCATTGGTAAAAGGCAGCTGGAACACAGGAACCAGACTCACTGAGTGCCTTTGCTTTAACACCTATAGAAGCACACATCTGTTTGCACAGGGCAGGGCACAGTGACCCTTCTTAACTACACAAAACATTTGAAAAATAAACCAAACAACTCCATTTTAAGCACAGCTCTATTATTTCCCCCACATAATCCATGAGGATCATTAAAAGTTACATTAGACAAAATATCCTACTGTTACCCTGCTCTGAAAGTCATAGAATCCCAGACTGGACTGGGTTGGAAGGGACCCCAAGGATCACAGAGCTCCAACCCCCTGCCACAGGCAGGGACACCAACCTGGCCTTGAACACCCCCAGGGACGGGGCACCCACCCCCTCTCTGGGCAGCCCCTTCCAGCCCCTCACCACTCTCTCTGGAAAAAACTTCCCCCCAATCTCTCCTCTCCCCCTTCCCTCCTCCAGCTTCACTCCATCCCCCTTGTCCTGCCAGTCTCTGCCCTTGAACAAGCTGATTCCCCTCCTGTGTCTCTGCTCCCTCCAGGGACTGGCAGGCTGCAATGAGGTCCCCCCACAGCCTTCTCTTCTCCGGGCTGAACCAGCCCAGCTCCCCCTGCCTCTCTTCCCAGGGGAGCTGCTCCAGCCCTCTGAGCATCTTCATGGTCCTCAAGAAACACCAGCATGCAAGCTTTGATGGTAAGGCAAGCCTGTAAATGTTATCAGACTTTGAATCTTCTTATTTCACTCCCCATGAGGACACTGAAATGCTGCCCAGCCATCTGAAGAGAATATTTTACTGGCTGTGTCAATACAACCCTCAAGATTAATAAAAACAGGAAATGCACCTAAAATATAATTTTTAAAAATTAGGTTTTATGGTGAGGGTGATAAAATACTGGTACAGATTGCCCAGAAAGGTTGTGGGGGTCTCCACTGTTGGGAAATATTCAAAACCCCACTAGAAACACACTAAGCAACTTGCTCTTGTTGGCTCCATGGCTTTGAGCAGGAAGGTTGGACTAGAACATTCCCAGAGATCCATTCTGATCTGCATGATTCTCCAAGAATCACTCCAAGCATGACATCAGAAAAGCTGAGAGAGCATGGGATGGATGAGTGGGCAGGGAGGTGGGTGGAGAACTGGCTGTGGGACCGAGCTCAGAGGGTGTGATCAGTGGAGCAGAGTCTGACTGGAGCCTGTGACCAGCGGTGTCCCCAGGGCTGGGTGTTGGGTCCAGTCCTGTTCAATATCTTCACTGACACCTTGATGAGGGAACAGCACCCACCCTCAGACAGTACCTGATGATCCAGAGCTGGGAGGGGTGGCTGACACACAGGACACTGTGCTGCCATCCAGAGCCCTGGCCAGGCTGGAGAGCTGGGCAGGGAGACACCAGATGGGGTTCAACAACAGCAAGTGGAGAGTCTGGCACCTGGGGAGGAACAACTGCTGGAATCAGGACAGGCTGGGGGTGACCTGCTGGAGAGGAGCTCTGTGGAGAAGGACCTGGGGGTGCTGGTGGGTGACAGGGTGGCCATGAGCCAGCAGTGTGTCCTGGGGCTGAGAGAGACAATGGGATCCTGGGGGCATCAGGAGGAGTGTGGGCAGCAGGTCACAGGAGGGGATCCTCCCCCTCTGCTCTGCCCTGCTCAGGCCCCACCTGGAGTGTTGTGTCCAGTGCTGGGCTCCCTGGGATCAAACAGCCAGGGATCTCCTGGGGAGAGTCCAGAGGAGGCTGAGGAGATGCTGAAGGGCCTGGAGCATCTCCCCTGGGAGGAAAGGCTGAGTGAGCTGGGGCTGTTCAGCCTGGAGAGAAGAGACTGAGAGGGGATCTTATTAGTGTTTATAAATATCTCAAGTGTGGGCCATAGAGGGAATTGGCCAGCCCCTTTTCAGTGTCTGTGGGGACAGGACAAGGGGCAATGGCTGCAAATTGGAGCACAGGAAGTTCCACACCAACATGGCCATGGCCCCTTGTCCTGTCCTATTCTTCTGCAAGAACTTGTGTCCCCAAACACAGCCCTGATATATCCACATATTAAGAGTTGAAGTCTGTATCAAATATTTACAGTGCTGAACCTACAATTTTGGATCAAAACCTCTCCTTCCACCTTGTGTATTAGTTTCTGCTTGTTAAGTCTGAAGAATGAGTTCTTCTTAAGAAGGACAAGTCAAAGCTGAAGTACAAAACAAGCCTGGTGTTACCTTGATGTAAAACAACCCAGCACCAAGGACAAATGAATTTTGAGGGTCCCAGACGATCCCCAAAACTTTCTACCTATCAACAGAGCAGCAGAACAATAAATCAGACCTGGCAGCCCACAGATACTGTTACAGCCACCTCAGCATCTCATTGAGGGGTTTAAGGTGTCATCAGTCAACTGTTTTTAGCACAGGCTTGAGAAGCAAACACCAAGCTCCACTTCCCCAAGCAACTCTGACACAAAAATGCAATGCCTCTCATTTTGTTAATAAACAAGGAAATCCTAATTATGGAAAATTATGTAATGAGAAGACAGGAGATGCCTTCCTGAACCTGCTGATATGCAGATTTGTGTTTGTGCAAACCTGTGATTTGCCTTAACTCAAATCCAGGCTGCAAATGTTCAGTCACAACAAAGCAGCTGAAATACAGCCACAAGACCCCCAACTCCTCATCCTAAACATGGTTTCCTCCTGCAGCTGTCACCACTTACTGTGTCTTAAGAGACAGAATAGCAATGTCCTTCCCTGTGTCCATCAACAATAAAGTGAACTAATTAAAATGAAAAATGAGTATGGAATTTGTCCAGGAGCAAAGCAGGCTCTGGAGTGATGGGATGTAGGAAAGTGTGGCCAAGCTATGGAGGAGATCATCTCAGTGAGGTCCTCAGTGAGGCCAACAGCTGAGCAAACCACTCAAGAGGACCAGGCACCAAGGGGAGTAAGCAATGTGAGGCAGGAGGAATGCAGATCATTTTATAAGGCATGGCACTAAATACTTTACAGGGTGAAAATACAACTGGAGGCAGCCTGCTTGGAGGGCTCCCCTACAGAAGCAGCGGTCTCCAGGCTGCCCCACTGAAATCTGAACTGGAGAAGTTGTCTACCTAAACACTGTCGCATGTTGTGTTGTCACCTTCAGCATTTACAGCCTCCTATTGTCCTAAACAACACTGGAAGGTACCACAGGTATTGTGTAGCTTTATAGGTTATGGGCTGAAGAACCCTGATCTGAAACATTTTGCACTTTCAGAGCAAGGTTTGCTTGGATTAAGAGTTTAATAATTTATTCATCAACATCCTACCACCACCAAAAGCCCTGGATGAAGCTCAGTTATTCCCTTGTTAACATGTCACAATCCAGGAGCAGTGGGAAGTCATTGCAGTGGGAAATCACAGAGCTGTAGGGGTGGGAAGGGCCCTCCAGAGCCCATGGGGTGCAACCCCCTGCCAAAGCAGGGTCCCTAGGACAGGGCACACAGGTCGGTGTCCAGATGGGGCTGGAATCTCTCCAGAGAAGGAGACTCCACACCCCCTGGGCAGCCTGTCCCAGGGCTCCCTCACCCTCACTGGGAAGAAGTTCCTCCCCATGTTGGTGTGGAACTCCCTGTGCTCCAACTTGAGGCCATGGCCCCTTGTCCTGTCCCCACAGACACTGAGAAGAGGCTGCCCATGGCCCCCTGGGTCCCACCCTTCAGCTATTGATAACCATTGATCAGATCCCCTCTCAGTCTCTTCTCTCCAGGCTGAACAGCCCCAGCTCACTCAGCCTTTCCTCCCAGGGGAGATGCTCCAGGCCCTTCATCATCTCCTCAGCCTCCTCTGGACTCTCTCCAGGAGAAATCCTTTCTGTAGATGTCAGGGTACTCCCCTAACATGTTTCCCAAAACTAAAGATATAAGGAAAGAAGAGGGGCACTGCATGCTGAGCTGCACAGGTAACATACAAAGTGTTCACTATCAGCATTTGCAACTACACAGATGGCTCCATGTGCTGATGGGAAGCAGCACAGCTTGACCAGTGCTTAAAGAGGGTGACTCCCTGTGCCCCAAACACACTGGGTAGGCTGCTAAACACCTGGTCAACCTGCTCCCAATTCTATTTCCTTCACAAAAAAACTTCAGAGGCCAGCAAAACAAATAAAGGTGATTAAATGACAAATGAATTGTTAACTGAGTCTCAGGTACTTCTGAGTCTCTTAGCTTGTTGAGAGCAGCCCTGTGAGAAGGACCTGGGGGTCATGGGGGGTGAGACACTGAACATGAGCCAGCAGTGGCTCCTGCAGCTGGGAAGGGAGATGGGATCCTGGGCTCCATCAGCAGAGGGGTGGCAGCAGGGACAGGGAGGGGATTAAAGCTGGATTAAAGCTGAACGAGGGAAGGGTGAGAGGAGATATTAGGGGGAAGTTCTGTGCAGAGAGAGTGGTGAGGGGCTGGAAGGGGCTGCCCAGAGAGGGGGTGGGTGCCCCGTCCCTGGGGGTGTTCAAGGCCAGGTTGGATGGGGCCCTGGGCAACCTTGTGTAGCTCCAGGACTGAGGTTGGTGTCCCTGCCTGTGGCAGGGGGTTGGAGCTCTGTGATCCTCGGGGTCCCTCCCAACCCAGACCATTCTATGATTCTATGATACAAAGTCCCAAGATACCATGTGTTTTCCCTGAGTTAGGTGGTTGGAAAAGAAATTATTCAGCAGAGGAGCAGCAAAGTAGAACCTGCTCCTAATTTTTCATCACCCCACTGTCACCATTTAAGATTGTGGCTGGGGGGCAGGTTCAGGAGCTGGCAAGTTTGTCTACTGCATATCAACAAGGTGCTTGTTGAGAAGTTTTTCATTATTTAGGGTGCAAACCAGCATGTTCATATAGAAAAGTAATTATACTTAAGCACTAACAGACTGGTATAGAAGCCTCTATTAATTTTGCTGAGGAATTAGGTGAGATGGCCAGTTTTTCATCACTTACAGTGCTGTATCATAGCACTGAAATAGTCCCTTCACCTCCCAGTGATGTTTCCAGATCTATTCTAAACTTGCACTAGTCTGGAGTAATAACTACCTGTAAATCTTTCTAGGACCAAAATATGTTTCACACAGGATGCAATTAGAACAAATTGTAGCATTTAAGAAATTTATGAACTGCATTCAGCACTTCTCCAGCTAATTATGTTTACTTCACCAGTGATACTGCAATTTGTAAAGCTTCTCCCAGAGCCACATGCAGATGGCAACCCTGGATGCCAGCTGATCAGTTATATTGAGAGGCAACATTATAATGACAAAACCCCTTTTCACACTCCCTGGTAACTATCATTTTCCTGCAACTCTCCTATTACACAAAAAAAAAGCTCCAACATCTCTATTTAAATTATTTCATTATTAAAAGTTATGGGTGATTTTATGTGTGATTCTATGGGTTTATTACAAGTTATGGGTGATTTTATGTGTGTTCCATTTTGAAGTGACTGCAGACACAGCTATGTGGTTTTTTTAACTTTAGTTTGAGAAAAGGCACTGGTAAATGAATTTGGATTTTCTTTTTCTGATCTTTTATGTTCCTACAAGTATCAGGCACTGTATCTTTCTCACCACCATCCCTAATCTCTCCTACCTTAAATCTGGAAAGATCTGCTCCACAGATCAGACTACTTCTGAAAAAAACCCACCAAGCCCAACAAAAATCCCCCCAAAAAAGCAAACAAACCCTCTTCCTTACTTGTTAAGGAGAATCCAAGTACAGCTGAAGCCTTCCTTCCATGAGAAGTTCAGCTGCCAAAGCTGGGAGCTGTAAAGCTGTGCTTTCCAACTGAAAGCAGACAACCCTACCACAAACAGCACAGCACTCAGCAGGGGTACAGCTGTACTAACAAAGCTGAGCTTTGTAGCAGGACACTGGAACAATAAATCAGTACAAGCACACAGAAATACAGGGGAAAATGCCTTTCAGAAGGGCACTTGTACTGGCACAGTGCTGCAGGGCTCACAGCATTTTATGCATCTACCTGACAAAGATTTTAAGAGCACAAGATTGTACTGCAGGCTCAGATCGAGGAAATGATCTTATTCCCAGGGTCCTCACAAGCCTTGAGGGGAGTTAGAAACTTAACTACTCTCTGCACTGTTGAAAAAACATTCCCTAATCATCAAATGCTAGTCTGGTTTTCCTTGTTTCCTTATCACTGCCTTGTCCTGATTTCTTAACAGGCTTTTACTTGTGTGGGCAGGTAGTTCACATGTAAGAGCTCCTCTGTGTTCATGGCCAAACCATGGCCACTCCTGCATTGTGTAGCTGGTTTGGACAGAGTCATAGCTTAAAGAATATTGAAATAAAGTTGCTTTCTAAAGAATAACACAACCCAAGCCCTATTGAAATATATTGTGAGGTCTGAGCCTGCAGCTCTTGGTTTGTAGGTTGTTTGTGATGCCCAAACAGGAGTGAATGTGAAAGCCAGAAGTACTGAACCTTGGCTGAGCTATGCTTACCCTGAGCAATCAATTCAGCTGCATGCATTAAATAATAGAGCAGCAATCTCAAAAGGTTCTTTTTAAGAGAGTTAAATTTGTCTGAGATTCCCAAGAACTCTAACTGAAGGTCCTCAGCCTGGTCATTAAAATATAAGGACTTCTATAACTGAATGAAAGCTCCAGATTTACTGTAGCTGAAATCACCCCTAATAAAGTTACAGGCTGAACTAGAATGGAAAATGAAATGTGATCTGTAACAGTGATAGTCCCTTTAGGGCAGAATTAGGAATGCTGGTCAGGGAGCTAATAGCCAGCTTGCATTTGGACACTGACTCTTCTTGTTCCACCTAGAGATTTCAGTTTGAAGTGAGATTTCAAACAGAATTAAAAGATGTGAAACACAAAGCAAAGCAGGAACAAGAAGCCTACCCATGAACACAACCTTTACAGCATTAATCAAATATGCTGCAGCAGGAAAGCCTCATCCCACTGCAATGAAAAATGGGAGAGCAAACTGCTGCCTCTAACAACATCCCCCACGACACAGGGCAGCAAACCATCACAGGTCACATCCTTAAACCTAAGAAAAACAGACACCTCATGATCTAGAAAACATCCAATAAAACCAGTGATCTAAATAATCTTACCCTCCTTCCCATCAACAGGTTTTGATACTTCCATATCAAAGCTCTCCTGCAGCTGCTGGCCTCTGAAGCGGTTGAGATGCTCCTGCTCTATTAGGTTACTTTCCTCCTCTTCAAGAGGTTGCCAGGTGCCATCAATAAACCACTGCCCACGCATGACTGGGATCTTTTCTGTTTCTGAAAAAGCAAACAAGAGGGTTTTTAATGTATTTATTCTTTTGTTTTGTTTTTTTTTTAAATGCACTAAACCCCAAACTGACAGCAGGTGAAGAGGGAAAGGGAATTTTGTTTGGTGTTTTGATAAACAAGTTCTATTCCCCTTGCTGGGAATCACCGAATCGTAGAATGGCAAAGGTTGGAAGGGACCCCAAGGATCATAGAGCTCCAACCCCCCTGCCACAGGCAGGGACACCAACCTCAGGCCTGGAGCTACCCAAAGCAGCACAGCCACACCAAACTACAACAGGAGTACTGACAGTACTGTTGAGCTGCAAACAGCTCAGCTAACGAGGCCCAATTTTCAGAGCCTGTGTGAGGATGTGCAGATTCTACAGCATCTATTAAGGGTTAAGTTGAAACAACAGTCCAGCATTAATGGGATGTACTCCTCCCCACCCAGCTGCCTTGAATTTTCAAATAATTAGGAAACTTGTGAGACTCCTTTATAAAATGTGACTGATAACAAGTGCTGGTTTCAAAGCTATCAAGAGGATGCAGGAGGAGGAGGTGAGATAAAACCACTTAAGCTTACCCTGACTACACAGGGCCTTGTTTCCTCTAGGAACTGCACTTACAATAACCCAAATTACACATCCATTCACATGAAGGGTGAAATTTAAAGAGAAAAATAGTTTTTCTATAAAAATCAGTCTTTCACTGAGGGCTGCTTTTGGTCACTGTCAGTCTAGTTTCAGTACTCCCTGGGAGGAAGCTGTGCACCCAGCTTTTGTTCTCCATGTGACAAGAGAGGAAAATATATCCAAAAAAGCCCTGTCCTGGTGTCTATTCTTCATCCAGTCGTGCATGATGCCCAAAACCACTACTAGGGCTGCATGGAGAAAGGATTCTCTTCTCACAGCCATCACTGCAAGCAAGCAAGCTGTGATAATAATATAACTCAGCTCAGATGTTCTCCTCCTACACCTGGAAAATCAAGGAGAAATACTGTGGCTGTGGCTCTCTATTCCACAGGACCCCAACCTCCAGCAGTGATTTAGGTCTACTGAGACCCCCAGAGCAGTTGGACCACAGCTCTCCAGTGCATGCTAATGTGCACTGCTACATACATTGTATGTATGGAGAGATATGGCCAAATGCAAATATCCTGTGTGTTCACAAACCACACATGTTTAGATCTCCAAGGCAGCCAAGAACTCAACCACAAAGAAAAAGGCTCAAAAAAAAGGGTAGATTTAGAAAAAAGATGGGTAGATTTAGATTGGATGGTAGGAAGAAACTTCACTCTGAGGGTGGTGAGGTCCTGGTGTCCAGAGAGGCTGTGGAAGCCCCATCCCTGGAGGTGTTCAAGGCCAGGTTGGATGGGGCTTTGGGCAGCCAGGGCTGGTGAGAGGTGTCCCTGCCCATGGCAGGGGCTGGGACTTGGTGATTTTTAAGGTCCCTTCCAGCCCTGACCACTCTATGATTCTATGATAAAAAATATGCTTTGCCACTCAAGGATCCATTCCTACCCAGAAGGTGGGAAAAAAAGGTGGCAAGGACAGCTTAGAACATAAATTAAAAATGCAAAGAAACTGTAAAGTACAATTAGGGAAGAACTAACCCCCAAAAAACTATAGAGAGCACAATAGTTCAGAGTTACTGAGCCAAGGAAGGGAAAGCAGAGGTGCCCAACCTATGTCCAGACCAGCACAGAGGCAGCTGGGAAGGTGACCCAGCCAAGGGGGTCTGTGAGCACAGCTGTCAGCTCAGGTCATGAGAGCATCCGCTTCACAGAGCTCCACACTGGGATTCAGCACATCCCACTAAGCTTGATGGTGGTTCAGAAGTCTCTGCCCTGCCCTCATTGCCCTTGTGCCTGTGGGCACCAGCCCACACCAGAATTATTTTTCCATGCTGTTTGCAGACAAGAGTGTAACAGGGAATTGGAATCATCTCCTTCATTTACCTGGAACTACTAAACTGTTCTGAATCCTTCAGACCACTGCAGCTACAAGCTATGAAGGTGAAGGGGAAATCTCTTTAAAATAATCTCCCCACAGGGCAAGTACAGCTCAAAACATTTCCAAAGCCAATTTAGAAAGCTTTCCTGTAACAGATTTACTGGAAAATGTTGTTTCTACAGTAGTAGAAATGGTGATAATCTCCTAACACCCCATTTTGTAACAGAAGGAGGGCATGCTTACAGGTGATGGCATCCTTAAATTGGTCTTGCAGCTATCAGCAAGGAGAGGTGAACAGCAGGAAAACTCAATGTGAGGAGGGAAACAGATACTGGAGAGAGATGATGTGGAGCAAGGAGCCCAGATTACCATTAAACCTCTCTTGGTGCTGGCAGCCAGCCACCCAAGCATTCTGGTGACTGGGAAACCTGTAGACAACCCTCTAAAACAGCCCCTCCATGCACACATGGCACAGCTCAGAGAGCAGATTTCCCCAAACAACAGCTCTTGAGTGCTGCCAGCCTTCTCCTATCCCAACCTTCCACAGATCCTAGTTGTCTTTGGTGGGCACTGGGCACTCCAGTTCATCCCACCCACATCCCAAACTCTGATCCACCTGCATCCTCAGCTCTGCCTATACACAGCAGACAACTCATGTCACCTTGGTCTGAACAAAACAAAGGCAGAAGGAGCCTGGGGCCCAGTTCTGCCATTCAGTATCTGTTTGCACAGTAAAAGTAGCTACTCCAGACAGGAGCCAAGTGTTAGGTGCTGAATTTCTAATGTTTGAGATGCTGCTGATGTGACTGAGTGATGTAGCTTAAGAGACAATTAATTAATATAGCTTTAATATAAACAATACCTGCTTAATAGTCAACAGGGCTACTGAGTTTTGATTCTGGCTTTTCAAGGCTTCACAGAATCATAGACTGGCAAGGGTTGGAAGGGACCCAAGGGTCCCAGAGCTCCAACCCCCTGCCACAGGCAGGGACACCAACCTCAGGCCTGGAGCTACACAAGGTTGCCCAGGGCCCCATCCAACCTGGCCTTGAACACCCCCAGGGACGGGGCACCCACCCCCTCTCTGGGCAGCCCCTTCCAGCCCCTCCCCACTCTCTCTGGAAAAAACTTCCTCCTAATATCTAATCTAACCCTTCCTTCCTTTAGCTTTAATCCATGTTTTTCAGATGCATCAGGCTGGGGTGTTCATGGGGCAGGGCTCTTTAATGAATCCCAACAGAATCACCAGGTTGGAAAAGCCCTTTAAGATCATCAAGTCCAACCAGTCCTTTCCTGTGCTGAACCAGATCCCTGAGCACCTCCTCTCTCCTTTTTTTAAACACATCCAGGGAAGGTGACTCAACCCCCTCCCTAGGTGGACAATCAGAGGTCTGAGCAGACATTAATGGTTGTTACAAATGACACAGAAAACATAGTCAGCTATGAAAATTTCTACTCATTTTGGAGCCTGCATCCCACCACCAAAGTGTGAAACAAAAGTAGTCTTCCTGAAATTAAAAGTTAGCCACAGTGGCTTCAGCTGTCACCACACACAGCAGCTTCTCCTCATGTGCCTGCCTTAACCTTTGCTGCCTTCCCTGCTATTTTACACCTGTCAGAGACCCACATTTTTCAGTGGAGCTGCTACACACAGACCCAGCCAGGCTGCCCTTAGGAACAAAGCACTGTCTGTAGGGAAAAAATGAAACACCCATCATGTGTGAGTGCAGATCAAGGAGCCCATTGTTGCTGAAGCCATGACACAACTGTGTCAGATGTTAATCCTTACTGGGAAAATCTGCAAGAAGTTCTTTAATTCTTCACTAAGCAGTCTGATGAGGCTCCATTCATTGATTTTTTTTTTTAAATAATAATTGTATGAATACTATGGTGTACTCCAAGATGAATACAAAACACCTCTTCTTCACTTATGAGGGGCTTTACAGTTTTCACATGGGAATTTCCACCTACAGTTTTCTCAAATGTGTAACATAAACCAAATGTTTTCAAGCTCTTTTTGCCTGAGATAAACTTTCCCATAGTGGTTCTGCACAAGAGTAGACTGCAGAGCTCAGCAGGAGCTCTCAAACCTGAGATGGGCAGGACAGGCAAACCTAAGATGCCTTTTCCAGAAGGGCTCAGCCAGGGAAAAATTGAGGTAAGAACAAAATTGGACTGTAAAATCTTGATGGGATAGTTTCACTTGGGAATAAATGAAGATACATGGCTCTGGGTCTGGAAAGAGCATTTAGATGGAAATAGAATTCACTTCCACATCCACAGACAGCTTCGTTTTCTGACTTGGACTTTACAACCTGAACCAGGCAATTCTGTAAGGAAAGTTGGTTTTGTTTAAATTTATTTTCCCTTTCCTTCCTTTAAACCACAGCACACTATTCAGGAAGGCACAGCACCCTGAACTACAAGCCTGTCCTGTATTTCATCTCAATGTATTCATCTCAATCCATCATGAACTGGATGGCAGGTTTGATCACTGTGCAGCCAGGAGGCCTCAAGAGAAAAATACCTTGGGAGAGGAAACAAGTCAATGACATTTCCTTCCATCAGAGATACAGGTTGGTTTTAAGATAACTGAACACTGAGGGCAGAGCAGAGGGGGAGGATCCCCTCCTGTCACCTGCTGCCCACACTCCTCCTGATGCCCCCAGGATCCCATTGTCTCTCTCAGCCCCAGGGCACACTGCTGGCTCATGGCCACCCTGTCACCCCCCAGCACCCCCAGGTCCTTCTCCACAGAGCTCCTCTCCAGCAGCTCCCCCCAAGCCTGTCCTGATTCCAGCAGTTATTCCTCCCCAGGTGCCAGACTCTCCACTTGCTGTTGTTGAACCCCATCTGGTGTCTCCCTGCCCAGCTCTCCAGCCTGGCCAGGTCTCTGGATGGCAGCGCAGTGTCCTGTGTGTCACCCACCCCTCCCAGCTCTGGATCATCAGGTACTTTCTGAGGGTGGGTGCTGTTCCCTCAGCAAGGTGTCAATGAAGATATCGAACAGGACTGGACCCAACACCCAGCCCAGTGATGCAGAGGAGTATATTAACAGTAATTACACTGAATGCCCTGGCTGGGGTAGGGAAATGAGGTGACTGCAATACATATAATCTGTGTTTTCATGTAACCTGTGGACTGGGGGAAGGAGTAAAGGCACTCCTCCACAACCACATCTCCTCTGTTTAATCCAGGACAGGTGCTGTTATTTAAAGATCACTCTGATTCATCCAGAGAGCTTGATGCAAGCTACAGTAATCACCATTAAAAAGTGATGAAGCAAAATTGCTGGTTTAGCACCAATTCCACTCACTCCTATCCAGATTCAGATCTTGGCTATCCAGATGTTTTAGAAAGCTCCAGTGACATTCTTCCAGTCATTCTTGTTTTAGGGCAGTATTAAACACAGAGATATTTCCATCATGTGGTAATTTAACTTTTTTTTCTTTTCCTATACAGAATTCCAGATCCATATGATTAAGTGATGTTTATCTTTGTCCCTATCTTGATCCCTAGGAAAGGATTTGCCTTGATTTCTTTACTGCCTTAAGTCTTACACCATATAATCTGCAGTTGGCAGTGCTTCAGACTAAAAGATACCAACATATTTGGATGGTTATACACTTGCATGCTTTATTTATACAAGAATTTCTAAATAAATTTGAATGGCAGGGATTATGAACTGATGAAAGGCCCTTTATTTTAATTAGTCATACATATTTTACCACTTTGAGAGGAAAATAGCTAAAGAGATCTAGACTGCAACAAAGGATTTATTTTTATACCAAAAAAGATCTTTTTTCCCCCCATGAAAATCCAGAGAATAAAAGAATACAAGCACTGTGATTAATGGGACAAGAACATGAGCAACTTGCATTATGATAACCACCTAAATCCTCTGAATAACAAAAATTAAGTTAATATCAAACATTACCAGCGAGACCTGGCCAGGCTGGAGAGCTGGGCAGGGAGACACCAGATGGGGTTCAACAACAGCAAGTGGAGAGTCTGGCACCTGGGGAGGAATAACTGCTGGAATCAGGACAGGCTGGGGGTGACCTGCTGGAGAGGAGCTCTGTGGAGAAGGACCTGGGGGTGCTGGTGGGTGACAGGGTGGCCATGAGCCAGCAGTGTGCCCTGGGGGCTGAGAGAGACAATGGGATCCTGGGGGCATCAGGAGGAGTGTGGGCAGCAGGTCACAGGAGGGGATCCTCCCCCTCTGCTCTGCCCTCAGTGTTCAGTTATCTTAAAACCAACCTGTATCTCTGATGGAAGGAAATGTCATTGACTTGATATTTTGCTTAATAGACTTCTGCCACTATTAGGTACGAAGCCACATGTCAAAAACCAAGGTAAGGGTGGGGTTTTACCCAATGTGTGTGCAGGAGTGGAGTATTTTTATCCTTCCCTTTCCCAAATGGCTTTAGAAATGCACATTTTTGTTGCTGCTTTTCTCCAGGTATCACCAGATTCTTACAAAAGTCTTACTTCAGTTTTTTACATTGAAAGGTGTCTGATGAGGTGAATGTCCCCAACACACAATCAGAATTCAGAACATGCTGGGATGAAGACAACTACCTGGAGAGTGAAAGCAGACTGATTTATAGGAAAACACTGCAAGAACTAAATACAGGCTACATAAAAAAGGAAGGGAAAAGTAAATACCAGACAGAGTAAGAGCTGTGTGGGACAAACTCACAAGCTGATGAACAGGAGCCACCCAGAAGTCCACAGGCTGTGCATTTAACACTCACCCAGGACTCTGAAAACTAGACTGAGTAACACTAGAGAAAAATGGTTGTAAAGCAGCCCCCTTCAACTGGGAGGGCAAAAAAGGGCTGGATAATTTAAGAAGATTCAAACAGAAGACCCTTGTATAAAGTATCACTTGCTGTTATGCCCACAGAAGACAAGCAGCAGCCCAACTCCAAGTCACTCCTTCATCTGGAAGCCTCCACTAATAATTTCAGTTCTCATGTGCTGTCTTTGCTGGTTCTACAGCACTAATTAAATAAATCCCAGAGGTCACAAGGTAAGGATAACATTCTCAGTAATTAATCTGCTGAAATTGTAACTCAGCCTGATATTCCTGATGTTACAAACGAATCCTGGGATGAGCTTAAGGAGTGAAAAAATATTTCAGCACATGCCAAGCTCTCATCAACATCTCCTTGTCATTAGGATCCCAGAACAGCTGAAGAACTGTCAGGGTGCTCTGTACTGTAGCTGGAAGATAGCAGCCTTGCCTGAAGTACAGCTCCTATATGAAGAACAACAACAAAATGGGCAAGAACCACAAAGATAAAAAGCTTTTGACCTTTGCTCTGAAACAACAGCAGTTTCAGTACTCTTTAACATGCACCTCAGTGTATTTTAAGTCAGTTTACTCACTGTACTTCACCCTTGTGCAGTGAGACAGGGAGATTCTCCTCCCTTACTCAAGGGGTTTGCTAGTGTGAGATCTGGTTCGCCACCACCAGCCCACATTAAGGTAAACCAACATAGTGGCTACCCTTTGGACCTAGGAAATGGCAATAATTAAGGAATAATGAGTGCACCAAGGCCTTCAAAAGCATAGATGGGACTGAACCCTTGGGATCTGACCTTGCTGTTTTCTCAGGGCTGTACACAGCAGTTGGGAGGATAGAATGGAAGAGGGGAAGAGCAGAATGGAAGAGGGGAAGAGCAGAATGGAAGAGGGGAAGAGCAGAATGGAAGAGGGGAAGAGCAGAATGGAAGAGGGGAAGAGCGCTCACGTACGCAGGCAATGGAGGCAAGGAAACATGCAGGTGAAGGATTAGTTAGTCCAGAAGACACCAACAGACCCTTCAAACACCGAAAGTTTATCCCAGCCTTGTGAAGCAGAGGACTGGCTAATAAGAGATTTGAACGCTCTCCTTAATCAGCTTTGAGGACTAGAAAACATCCCTGTCATTAGTCTTCTCAGGACCCTGAGGTCATTCCTGCCCCACCTAGCACAGCTCCTGGTGCTAACCTCTGGGAATCTCTCCTTCCAGGCATCAGAAGTCTCTGCACAGCACATGCTGTCATCTGAAACATCTGCTTCTCAGGCTTAGCGAGACTGAATCAGCTTCCCAAATGGACAAGGCACAGGGTCAAGAAATTAAACCTTTAAGCTGCTGATGAGCACAGCCTCACGCTCCCATTACTGGGAGAAATCCTGCCTGGTGGCCTATTGAAAGGCACGCACTCCGGTTGGGGTGGATCGAAGACCACTTTAGTAACTACTGAGCAAACTTTTACCCCCTCTCGGTGGCTGAGGCAGCAGCCTCGAGTCAGGTTTCAGGAGTTGCCATCAATACAAGAACCACAACATCCCTAGACAAAGGTTGTCCCACCTTGCGGGGGCTCCTGCTGTGCAGCCCTCTTTCCTCTGCACCTTCCTTACCATGACAAAGCACACCGTGCACCCACCCTGCTTAAAGGACGCACACATTTACATCTCTAAACAGCCCTCTTTGCTGCCTTTCTCGGGCTTTTGCAGCTCGTCTCCGACAAGCAGAACTGTTTCTTTCCCAGGGCTGCTTTTCCACTTCCCACACTGACCTGACAGCTCGGGCAACTCGCTTCCCTCTCTCCCTATGGCACAGTTACAAAAGGGATGGCAGCAGCTTCCTCCTGGCTCGGATGACCTGCATCATCTCTTCCTAGTAACCATGGGATCGATGCATCAAGACCCAACAGTGGGGCTGCAGGATGGAGACACATCCACCTCCTGCTCAAGCAGCTCTGCCCAGGCTCTTTTAACTCAAGTCAGGCATGCTCCAAGCTCACTGCTCAAGCTCAGTGTCCGTCTGCTGGGGCAATGATTTGAAACACAAGTTGTCACACCACAATTGTACTACCCAGTATTGTCTTTCATGAATCTTCCTCCCAGAAAGACGCTGAGAAAGAAGAAACAACCAGAAGCCCTGGTTTTCCCATTTGCTGCTCCCAGAACAGCTCTGCTGCTGCTGCTCTCTGCCTCTCACCCGAGTCTCACAGGCACACAGAAGAGATGAACCTGTCCCTCCCTCTCTCCAGTCCATGCCAGGACAGTATCTATCACCCTGCATCTCACTCTGCTCCATGACATTTCCCTGGTTCCTTAAGGAGTGCGGTGGGAAAGCAAGTCCTCAGGGACAGAGGGTGAGCAGTGGCACAGCTTGTCTGCTCCAGGAGAGCAGATGCCCACTTGTGCAGCGAGATCTCGGGAGACATTCCCTCCAAAGGATGGGGCAGAAGAGCTGATGTGAGTGCTCCTCCATCTCTGTTCCCTGAGGTCCCTTCTCCTCCAGCAAAGGACACGTGAATACAAGCGGAAGGGTGGGCATTTTGAAGTTGAGGAGGTGAAGTAAATTCCCCTGTACTGAAAGGGAACCATGGAAGGCCTGTACATGTATCCCAGTTGCCTGTTGCATCCCCTTTCATGGAAAGAGGGAGAAGTCTCCTTTCACGCCCCCTGCCAGTGGACAGGTGATGGGGAAGGAAAGATGAAGCACACTATCAGCATTTGCTTAGTGGAGACAACAGGGGCAGCAGGGGGGAAGCCAGGTATCACCCTATCGTTCCTCAGTAAATAAGAGGGATCAGAAGCACGTGTGTGACAGGGAGGCAGCGGAAAAACAACTGCTGTCTCTACCCCTCTCCTTCTGAAGGGTGCCCATAGCCAGGGAAGGGGGAGAGGTGAAGACAAATCTCCACCCTCCCTTGCTCTTTGTTTAGGAAATGGGAAGCAAGAAGGTTCTCAGGCACCTTCCCTCCTCCCACTTTCTTCTGCACATGCTGAGAAATGAGAAGATGCCCAGATCTACCCCAGGGGCACACACAGGGGCAGCAAGCGGTGCCCAGTCCCCTCGGGTGGGTGGTGGGTGTGCGTGACAGGGGGGTGTGCGTGCTCGGACCTGTGTTTAACCTGTGGGGGTGCGCGGGAGGGGCAGGAAGGGCTACCCAGTGTCCCCAGCGTCCCTTTTCGGGGACAGCGGGATGCAGCCCAGCCACGCCTCCCGGGTGCCCCCACGGTCTCGGTACGAGGACACCGGGCTCCCCCGGTCCCCGCGGGAGGGGAAAGGGACCTCCCCCCCTCCGTGTCCCCCGCCGCAGGGACGGCAGAACTCACGGTTCCAGTAGACGGGGTAACTCTCCGCGCTGACCACGTCCACCTCGTAGAGCCCGCCCCGCACGCACACCGGCTCCACCGCCGCCGCTTCGCCCTCCCGTGACTCGGCCGGACCGCCGGGTCCGAGGGCTCGGTAGGCCAGCTCGATGCGGAGCGAGTCGTAGCCGATGAAAGGCTTCCAGTTCTTACGGTCTTCTCTGTAGAGCCAGCGCACCTCCTCGGCGCCCAGCTCCCGCACCACCTCATAGCGGGGCCGGCCGCCACCCGGCCGCCTCTTCTCGGGCAGCGCGGCGGCTGCCAGGGAGAAGCCGCTGCCGCCGCTCTCGCT
Source organism: Laterallus jamaicensis coturniculus (assembly GCA_022605575.1). Lineage (NCBI taxonomy): Eukaryota > Metazoa > Chordata > Aves > Gruiformes > Rallidae > Laterallus > Laterallus jamaicensis. The sequence continues at coordinate 1,429,286 of JAKCOX010000112.1, read as the reverse complement.
GCTCGCCAGCCCCGCTCCCTCGACCTCGCTGCCCTCGCCGCCCGTGCCCGTGTTGTGGCGCAGCGAGGCTCCGGACTCGGCCGATTCGAAACCGCCGCCGGCCTCGTCGCTCAGGCTGGGCTCCCGCGGCAGGGCGGCCGCCGCCTCGGGTTCTCCCTCGGAGGAAAAGGTGGAGAGCGCGGCGCGGAGCAGCGGCCCGGGGCGCTGGTGGGGGCGTCGGGGCGGGCGGGCGAGGGGATGCTGCACGGCGCAGCTGGCCGCTGCCGCCGCCTCCTCTTCCTCCTCCTCTGCCGCTTCCTCCTCGCCGCCGGCGGGCCGCTCGTAGCAGCCGCCGTAGCCGCTGACTTCACCAGGCCGGTCCCAGGCGCCCTGCGGCGAGCCGCGCTCGGGGTAATCCATGCCGCAGCGCGCCCAGCCCGGCGGTGCCGCCTCACCTCGCCCGCCCCCGCGCCGCCCCGCTCACGCGCGGCCCGCGGCTGCCGCAGCCGCCGCCGGCTCCGTCCGGGCGGGGGCGGCGTCGCATCGTCACGCGCGACGCGACGCGGCCGGGGGCGGGGCGGCGGCACGCGGCCTGCGGGCACGCGGCGGGGGAGGGAGGGGGCGTGAGGGGCGAGGTGGGTGAGACCCCCTCACACCGCCGGCAGCCCCGACTCCGTGTGTGAGACCCCCTCACTCAGCCTGCAGCCCCAGGTGTGTGTATGAGACCCCCTCACACCGCCGGCAGCCCCAGTTCTGTGTGTCAGACACCCTCACACGCAGCCTGCGGCCCCAATTCTGTGTGAGACACCCTCACACGCAGCCTACAGCCCCAATTCTGTGTGAGACACCCTCACACGCAGCCTACAGCCCCAATTCTGTGTCAGACACCCTCACACGCAGCCTGCAGCCCCAATTCTGTGTGAGACACCCTCACACGCAGCCTGAAGCCTCATCTGCATGTGCGGGGTGCCCCTGAGCACAGTCCCATTTCTTTGCGTGCGTGTGAGTCACCCTTGAACACAACCCTGGCTCAGTGTGTGCGACAGACACCTTGAACTACAACCCATGTGTGTGAAACCCTGAAACCATGCCCTGCTGCCTCACGGACATGAGCGATGGCCTCACGTGAGTGAGGCACCCCGACACACCGGCAGGCTCCCTAAAGCACAACCTGGGCCTTGGCGCGTGTGAGACACCCTAAAGCATAACGTGTGGCCTCAGGTGGGTGAGACACCCTGCTGCAGCCTGCGGCCCAATGTGTGAGCGACAGCCAGCCCTGAAAGGCAAACCACCTCTTGGTGTGTTCATGGCAGGCGCTCCTAAACCCTCTGTGAGTGTGACCAGCACTCCCAAGGCACAAACTACAGCCTCACGTGGGTGACAGATGCTCTTAAAATACATCTTGCACACTCAGATGTGTGTGAGTGAGAGAACGCACGTCCTGCAGCCACACAGTGTTGGTGTTTGTGTGTCAGAGAGCCTAGCACCCATCCTGCTGCCTTGGGGAGGGGGGTACCTGACACCCCCAGCACCCATCCTGCTGTCATGTGGGAGTGTTGGTCTTGATCTGTGTGTGCTGCTCCCTACAGCCTGCTGAGGGGTTGACTGGGGTTTGGGTGTCAAGTCCAGTGCACAACTGGTAACTTAACAGGGTGAGGGGGGGTACACACAAATTCAAGAGCGACAACCCCAGACAACACCCATGCTAGGAAGTACTTGGGGTTCATGTGAGGGGAGAGAGTGGACCTTTATCACACCCTAACTGGGGGGTAACCTGTTAATGTCCATGTGTGTTGGGGATGTGACAGCCTGCAGCTACCTGAGTGTGACAAGGATCCATGCCAAGGACACCCCACAGGCTAACGACTGATGGTCATGCACAGGGTGCTGCTGTGTGAGAGAGGTCCTCCTTATGCTAAAGACCCCACCGCTTGGCAGGGAGAGGTGGTCAGGTTTGGCCTCCACTTGTTGGTGTGACACTCCTTCTCCCTTCAGCCAGGCATTTCTCAGTCATGATGTCTGGGGGGGAGGGGGGTGTGTGGGACAAGGATACACTCCACCAAACGCCAGCTATGCCCCCCAAAATTGGGGAGACTGAGGCTCACTTGTGCTTGTTTGTGTGTGTGTGTGAGTGAAAAACACCTGCCTCCATGCCCAATACACACCTTGTAATCAACAGGAGAGGTGTTGAGATACGTATCTGTGTGATAAAACACCTGGCAGCCTGTACCAGGAAAAAGAATTAGGGAGGGTGCCCAAGCTTTACACCCATGCTTTACACCATGTGTTCCCTGTCCCAACACGCACTTACAGCTGAGTGAGGGGCAGTGATGGATCACCTCCTTGGTGCCAGTCCCACCTCTCCATCCTTTCTCATGGGTTGAGGGTTGTTGTGCATGTGGGAATGAGATAGACTCCCAGAAACACACCCTGGCTTACTGGGGTGGGGTCACCTGTTTATGAGACACCCCCCTGTTTTCGCAACATGCCCAGGAGGAAGGAGGCGGTCAGAGGGTATGGAGTGATACTGTTATCTCAGTTACACTGCAACAGGCAAGAAGGGAGCTGATACCCCCATGTTTGTCACATCTTGGTGTACAACATTCCTGCTGCCTTATGTACACGTCACAGCCTGGATGTTGGGGTGCTGGTCTGCATCCTCCAGACACGTACACCCTGCAGCCTGATGGGGGGATGTGACTGAGCACAGACTGTGTGTAATTCTCCTTGATTTAAAGCAAAACCCCTCTCACAGCCCTGCTATGATTGAAAAAAACCATGCGCCCCAACACAGTTCACATGTTCCCCTATTCACCCATCTCCTACACACCCTGCTTGTCTCCATACCACAGTCTCCAGCAACAAGAGGACTTCTGTGTATTGCATGGCATTGTGTGTCCAAAAATAGGCTTGTGCCCTACCTCCTACGCCTGCTTTCAGCCAGGGAATCCAGTTAATGGAGTGTATCAAAACACAAGAGAGGAGCCAGAGAAAGTTCAAGCTGGAAGGGTAGGGGAAGCTTTTAAAAATGTTCACTGTCGGTGCATTGTTCCCCCAAGTCATTAAAGTCACCGCACACAGATCTTCCAGAGCAACACTTTTCAATCCTAAAAGCTCCAAGAGCTCCTTTAACGTTCACCAGCCCCCACTCCAGGAACAACTTCTACCTTTCTGCATGGAGAAAGAGAGGAAAAAGAGAGGAGATAAACAAGGAGTTATCAGAGGAGGCTGCTCTAGGGCGTTTGACCACATCGCTCTAGCAACAGGGACATGATCTGTTTGTTTCACTTATCTTTGCATTTCTAATGAACTCCACAAGATAATCTCTCCATGAAGCCTGTCCCAGATTTTTCCCCATAGTGAGGAAGGAAATGGGAATGTTACTGACCTCGTAGTTGGCTTGGAAGACACAGGTTGTAGGATTTTCACTTTTTATCCTTATTTCCAGCAAAGCCAAGGGGGGTTTGCCATCTTTTCTCATTTGCCAAGTGTTTCACCCTTCTTCATGTCATCCTACTCAGATTCTCCCTCCTTTTGCACCTTGTTGGAGATCAAGGAATGTTTTTCAAATGGACAAGAGGCACTTGAAATGTTCTTTACGTTTTAATATGTATTAAAATTATATAATATATACAGTCCAACCCCCTGCCAGAGAAGGATCATCCAGACAAAATCTTGCCTGTCCCAAGACTTCCTTTAAGCCCATTTTACCAAGTCTCTTCACTGGGGGTGGTGAGAGAAGCCAAAATGTCTTTGACTTGGCATAAACATCACCCAGCAACACCCAAAATAAGTGTGCTATCAACACAATTCTCATCCCAAATCCAAAACACAGCACTATGCCCACTGCTGGGAAGACAATTAACTCTATCCCATCTGAAACCAGCACAAAGATCCTTCCATTAGCTATTTTAAAACCATTTATTATGCACTGATATTGATTTTGTTTGTTTCTCAAATCCAGGCGCAGCACTGAGTCAACACAGCTACTGCTGTCAACCCTACCCATGACTTTATTAAAGAGCAAGATGAAATTGGTTCTTTGACAGGCACCCATGGAAACTGCTGACTGCCCTTTCACTCCATCCCCACTCTCCACCTCCTTGTTAATTGATACAAACCACTTAATTACACCTAGGTCATTAACCATGCTGGACTAGCCATTCTGAAATAGGCTTATCTGGGTCACACCTTTCAAATATTGACACAGAATTTGTTTTCCATCTCAGAAGGGGGGGTCTCCTGGACCTTTTCTAAATTCTCCCATTCCCACCTGACTTGAGAAGAGTCATCTGAGGAACCAGCTCTTAAAATGCCACCGTGCAAGTCCTCGAGATGTGCTGCTCTTTATGATGTTGCTGTGCTGTTTGATGTTCTTTTCTAAGTCGCTTGAATAGGAAGTGTTTCATCATCATTATATAATGTGAAAACGGCATTCAACTTTGTCCCAAATGCAGGCAGGAAATATTTATCCAACACTTCTGCTTTTTCACTTTCACAGCTATCCAAATATATTTGGATACAACTGAGAGGATCAGTAATTGGACTACTCTAAACTATCATTCATCGAATTAAGCAGGGTTCCAAGAAAATCTTTGTGTGGTATTTTCTGCACAGGGAACATCAACTCTCTGGCTCTTTTAGAAGGGATGTTGGTCAGCTGAGTTAAGAATCTCCCTTGTGAGATTCTTACCCTGCTGTCAGACACAGGAGGTTTGCCTGTTTGTTTTTCTTTTCCTTGAACACCAGCACTCTTGGTACAAGCTCTTCTGCCAAGGTCAAAAGTGCCTTTCACTAGATTCGAATCATTCTTCCAAAGCCACAGCTCCTTTACCCCTGTTGAGAGCAGTGGCAGAGTATCCATCTAGCTCCAAAAGACAAGAATTAGGGGGCAAAGAGAGGGTAATTTCTGTGATACCAGATCATTGAATCATTGCATCATAGAATCACAGACTGGTCTGGGTTGGAAGGGACCCCAGGGATCACAGAGCTCCAACCCCCCTGCCACAGGCAGGGACACCAACCTCAGGCCTGGAGCTACACAAGGTTGCCCAGGGCCCCAGCCAACCTGGCCCTGAACACCCCCAGGGACGGGGCACCCACCCCCTCTCTGGGCAGCCCCTTCCAGCCCCTCACCACTCTCTCTGGAAAAAACTTCCCCCTAATATCTAATCTAAACCTTTCTTCCTTTAGCTTTAATCCATCCCCCTTGTCCTGCCATTGTCTATCCTTTTAACAAGCTGATTCCCCTCCTGTGTCTCTGCTCCCTTCAGGGACTGGCAGGCTGCAATGAGGTCCCCCCACAGCCTTCTCTTCTCCAGGCTGACCCAGCCCAGCTCCCTCAGCCTCTCTCCATTTCTCTCAATTCAGCATTGTTAAACTGTACAGTCTCTCCCTCCTCCCCACCCTTTCTTCTTCTTCTTTTCCCGTTGTTCCAGGGCAAACAAAGGTAGAAAGCAAAGTCACGATTCCTGGCAGAACTGGTGACGCTTTCAGACTTTGATCTGGCGAAGTCCTAATGTTGTGTTCACCGGTGTGTCGGGGGGACTGGCAGAAAGCCATGCACAGGCGGGTGCCTGGCAGTGCTTGCAGGGAAAAGGCTGAACTGGAGCTGGGATGCTGTGTGGGCTCAGCTGCCACGTCTTCCCCTGGCTCCCTTGCATCGCTTTCTGGATCTCCAAGGGTAGAGATTTTACCTCTCTTGCAGGAGTGAATGAGAATGGGGTAACTTGTTCACAAAATCACAGGATCCTAGAATGGTGGGGTTGGCAGGGACCTCTGGAAATCATCCAGCCCAACCCCTGCCAGAGCAGGATCCCCTTGAGCAGGCTGCACAGGGCAGTGTCCAGGATCACGGGGTTTGAATGTCTCCAGAGATGGAGATTCTCCAACCTCTCTGCCACCTGCTCTGCCACCCTCCCAGCAAAGAAGTTCCTCCTCAGGGTTAGGTGGAACTTCCTCAAGTCCAGTCTCTGCCCATGGCCCCTTGTCCTGTCCCTGGGCACCACTGAACACAGACTGACCCCTCCTCCTGAGCCCACCCCTCAAGTATTTTCAGCATTGAGAAGATCCCCCTCAGTTTTCTTTCCTCTGGGCTGAGCACCCCAAGTCCCTCAGCCTCTCTTCATCAGAGAGATGTTCTGGTCCCCTCAGCATCTCTGTAGGCCCTTTTTGCCCCCTCTCCAGTAGCTTCCTGTCATCCTTGAATAGGAGAGCCCAGCACTGTGCACAATATACTGGACAAGACAAAGTAGGGTTGATTGGAGTAAAGGAAGAGTTTCTGATGGTGTCTGTCTGTTATCATGCAAACCTTCAACATTCTTCTGCTGGGTATTAAAAACGTGTCACAAGGTAAGCTCACTTACTGAAATGAAGTTCTGTGTGTGCATGCATGTGCAGTCATGGAGGTGGATAAAAGGCCTCTCCTGTAAACATGTTTGCAACCCAGATGCATGTCCTGCACCAGGGGTAGTCCTCCAAATTCAGGTGCACCTCCTCACAGTACACTGACATAGTCCCTCTCCAAGAATGCCAACAGCTGCTCTGTGTACACACTGTCCTGCAAATGATGCCATCTCATTTCTAAGATATTTCCCTTCCTTCCAGAATACTCTTCCAGGAGAGTTTTGTCACATGTCTCTTGGCTCTGGGACTGGGACAGTTCCCAGTATGACAGGGGTCACTATCATTGATTTTTTTTTTCCCCTTAATATAGATGAGAATAATCTGGAATGGATGAAAATAGATGAAAATAATGTGGAAAAGGTATTTCTTGGGCTTCCCCCCTAGTTGTAATGGGATGCAGAATGTGCTTGAAGCTTCAATTTCTCCAGGTCTTTCATTTATCCAAAGCTATTAAAATATAATCTGAGAGTAAATGTTTTTCTTCCCATGATTTTTTGGTTTGTTTTGGGTTTTTTCTTCCTGAGGAGATGCTATAAGTGCAGGCATATGGGAGTCAAATGAGTCATGTGGATCCAAGAACAATAAAGTTGACATAGGTAATATTTAATTTTTTGGAGGGGTGGGTGGGGAGGAAGGCATGGAGAAGGGTGTTGCATAACATTCTTGTTAAGTGCTGATTGTGGACTTGGCCAGACCAAGGTTGAAAACAAGGGCTCTGTGTTCATACTGTGTCAACCACTAAGCCAAGAGATGAAGCCCAAAGACCTCCCAGAAGCAACCATCACAGAGCTTCAATGAAATGGAAACCTGGGTCCTTTCTGTAGGCGCTGAAGTAAAGAGGAGGCCACTGTCTCCCACACACACTTTAGTAGGTGGTCATCTGAAAGGTTGCAATACACACAGCACAGGCTGGAAGTGCCATGAGGAGAAGGAAAAAACCCCTTTATCCAGCACAAAACCCCTCTGGTGAGTGGCTGAAAAGCCAAGAAGAGGTGATTGCAAATTGTCAACATAGCCTGTACATCGGGATTACAAGGGGACAAACCAAAAATACTCACTCTGTCCCTTGGGAGAGGGGTTGGCACACACAGGGCAGGGTCAGGAGGGTTTTGCAGGGATGTGGGGCTGTGTGAGAGTTCACAGCTAAGGGTCTTGGGAGTGGGTTTGGATGGGGAGTGAGGGAACTGTAAAGCCCTCTCTGCCAGAGTGGCAAGGTCTGGAGGGTGACACACAAATGCTTCGCCTCATAATTACACCCGAAAGCTGTGCTGGAGTTGCAGGACCTTGGGAACACTTGGCACTAAAAGTGGCTTTGAGGTCACCACTGTTAGCATGATTGTGTGAGAAATCCTGGCTTTACTGGGACTGATATGAGTATTGCCATGAGTTTCAGCAGGGTTAAAAATTCCCCTCCTCACTGTGGTTCATCCCTTCCCCTTCCAAGCACTTGTTACTGACAACTGATCACAATCCACTGGGTGTATTTCTGGCTCAAACTTGACAAAAACTTTATGTGTGATGAATCATGAGGGATACAAACCATATTACCTAGATCTCCCAGGACACACTGTTCTAGGAAAGCACAGTAGCAACGTCATGGCATCCTTGATGGATGTACTAAGGGCCATACTTCAACACAAGAGCACTAATGGACATAGGTGAAGTCAGGTACTGTCTTAAATATCTTACTGAAACAGGGTCTGATTGAGGAGACCTCTAACCCAGCATGTATCTGCAGAGATGCAAGCACTACAACTTGGGGAGACGACACCTGACAGGAGGTGAGTGACCTTGGATCATCTGATGCAGTTGTACTGCCCTGAGGGAATGTCCTTATGGCTTGTGTTTTAGTAGGTAAAGTGGGATCTTTGCTGGTGGTAGGTTGTGGCATGTGCAGGATGGTTGTGGAAAGCTGCTATGGCAGCGTGCAAGGACACCACGCTGTCATCTGGCTGGAGCTGTCGGTCAGGTGACGGCCAGGACCAGCTCTGAGCTATAAATACACCACATTTTATTCATTACGTGGAAGCACTTTTGTCAAAAGGCTCCAGTTCCTATGGGCCTCGGGACACTCTGGGTTTGCTCTTGGCTGGATATTCCAACTACTTTGTTCTGGCTCCCTTGCCAGATTTATCCACTTCTCTAATGTACTGTTAAAAGGTCTCCTCTTTTATGTCCTGTCTGGCAGATAGATTGAACTTTTGCAAGCCTGGGGAGGAACGAAGGCCAACTGTTCCTTCAGCCCAGGCCAGAGGTGCAGGCAGGAGATCTCCTTTCTGTTTATGGGGGAAGTACTGTTATAGCAGGTAGTAAAGGACCTGGCAAGGAAAGTCAGGAGAGAGACCTCGGAGAACGAGCTCTTTCCAGTCCAACTTCTCTAGTCTTTGCATTATCCAAGCTCACTGCTGTCTTATGGGCTGAAATAAGATGACAGTCTGTACTTGTAAGGTACAGAGTGATCAAAAAAAGAAAGAACAAGCATCTGATGTGGAAAATCTTCCTGTGGTAGAAAATCTGACTCTGGTAGGAAATCTGACTGTGGTGGAAGTTTTCCAAGGACTCGGATTACTGCAAAGGCCACACAAAGAAATTTCCTCCCTGTTTCCCTGCAGAGGTAGACAACCACCTAACTGTGAATCACAGAACCATAGGGGGTGGAAGGGACCTCCAGAGATCATGGGGTCCAACCCCCTGCCAAAGCAGGGTCCCTAGGACAGGTCACACAGGTCGGCATCCAGACTAAAACATACCTTTTGCTTCCCAATGATTTACTTCCTTTTACACCAACTGACCATCCCCAAAATTCCCATTTACATAATGCATAGTGATAAGTAAGAGCATTTCCAGCACCTCCTGCCTGGGCTGTGTGGATGGGGATGCTGTGGGACAGGATTCCTCCTGCTTCGGGCCTGTGGATCTGTCCCTGGGCTGGCACAGATGCAGAAACTGAAACCTTTCATAATACTTTCCCTTCATCAGTGGGTTGAATCATACACCTTTCCAGAACATTCTGGCTTTCCAAAGACTGCCTGGGAAAAGGCTTATTGGCTATTTAAGGGTGCAGCCCTCTCACCCCAGGTGAACTATGAGTTAGAAGCTTGCAGCCATGTGCACTGTGTTTGTAAAGCAAGCTGTGATGGGTGGGTCTGCAAAACAGCGATGGCTTTAATGATCCTTGCCCTGTTCTCCAAACAGGTGCTTGCACTGCAAAACAGGTCCCTGCCCTCTCAAATTGGCACAGCACAGGTATGGCATTTTAGGTGGGTTAAGGGATGAGCAGATGTTTCGTGTCACTCTCCCCGGGTCTGATTTCACACCCTGATCTGAAGGTTTGTTTTTCCTCTGGGACTTTTATCTCTTGGATGTTCCATGGGATTTGTACATCATAAGGCAGATTCCAGTAACAGGGTCACATCTCCAAAGCCGGTGTCAGCACTGCGGTTGGCTTGCTGAGCAGCACGAGTAATGGCAGGTTTAATGCTGTGAACATCCATATTCAGACAGTAACGTCCCGTGCCTCGTGCTCTATTTTCCAGTGATTTTAAGTCAGCAGTTCCTGATGGGGGCAAGTAAAATCAGAACCATGTTCTGTATTGTCACCCCTCCTGGACTGAGTGGGTGGCTGGCATTGCAGATCATGAGTTGGGAAGGTAAAGTGCAATCAGGTAAAGGGAATATGCTGCAATTAAACCTCTCTGGGCAGATAAGACATCAAGCAGATGATTTATTTGTCGATCATTTTCACAGAATCACAGACTCACAAGGTTGGAAAAGGCCTTTAAGATCAAGTCCAACCATTCCTGTCCTGTGCTAAACCAGACCCCTGAGCACCTCATCTCCCCTCTGTTAAACACACCCAGGGCTGGGGACTCAGCCCCCTCCCTGGGCAGCCTGGGCCAGGCCCTGACAGCTCTGCCAGGGAAGAACTTTGCCCTCCCGTCTGAGCTGCCCCTGCCCTGGCACAGCTTGAGCCCATTGCCCCTTGTCCCATCTCCTGTCCCCTGGCTGAAGAGACCATCCCCCACCTCTCTGCACCCTCCTGGCAGGGCAGGGGAGGTGGGGAGAAGGTCTGCCCTCAGCCTCCTCTTCTCCAGGCTCAACACCCCCAGCTCCCTCAGCTGCTCCTCAGAGGATTTGCCCTCCAGCCCCTTCCCCAGCCTGGTTGCCCTTCTCTGGACTCGCTCCAGGACCTCAATGTCCTTGTAGTGAGGGGCCTAGAAATGGGGCCACACTAACACCCAGTCCAGGGGCACAATCAGGCCCTTGAGATAACAGAGGGAAGAACATTTCTGGGGGTGGGATGTGGATGGTAGTGAGTAGCCTTTATCATTGTGGCTTCCACATCCATGAAGTCTAGGGCCCCTGACAAGTATCTCGGTGCCAATACTGGCCCTTTCATTGCCTCATATATCAGACAGGCAAGAGTAATCCAGCAGAAGTGACATTTCTGCTGCTTATGCCCTCATCATTGCTCAAAATGAGAGACACAACTTCCCCTCTCACTACTCTTCTGAGGTTGTATCTTAATTACCTTCTCCATCAACTGCATACATTTTCCTTCTTTCCTTTCATAAGGCCCAGCAAAACTCTCTGAGACTCTGCATTTTGCTACTCTTTCAACTGCTGTAGCTGCTTCTGATGCTGGAAAAGCAATATGCAAGGATAGAGGCCAAAGCTAGCAAAAATGTGTGAGGTTTCAGGGCTGCTGCTACAGTAGGGAAAGTGTCTGTTTCCCCAGCAGCCACATCACAAACGACAACTGAAATCAAGCAGTGATTTCTATTTTTGTTCATCTTTCCCCTCTATATTACCTTGTGCTCGTCATACCTTTTTGTGAAAAGAAAGCAGGAGCCTGTTGCTTGTACTGCCTGGGGAAAGCCAGGGATCTGGGCTTTATCTTTCTTTTGCTGTGCCTCTGTCCTGTTGTGGGGCCAAGAACAGAAGCAAGGACATCAGCCTCCCCTGTGGATGACAGGGCAGATTAAACACCTCACTCTGATGCTCTGATTTTTGTAGGATTTGGTTAAGTTATGATGCTTCGCCTGGATCACATATTAGGGAATTGTTTTTCTCTTGTGGCCCAGATCAGTAAACATGCATGCTTTGGTACGAGTCTGAGCACCTTCTCCATGTGCTTTTAGGCCAAGAACTGGAAAAAAAACCAACCCTCTGAGCTGTGTCGACCCAGCAGTGGCTCACGGACATAGTTTTGGGCGAGGCACTGGCACACACTGCTCAAGGACTTGGTGGCTGCCCCCGCCCTGGAGGTGTTCAAGGCCTGGTTGGATGGGGCCTTGAGCAGCCAGGGCTGGTGAGAGGTGTCCCTGCCCATGGGAGGGGCTGGGACTTGGTGATCTTTAAGGACCCTTCCAAACCAAACTGTTCTGTGATTCTATGATTCAAAAACAGGTACTGCAAACACACCATCCCTCCTCCTCCATCACTCACTCCATGGTAATCCCTGGTGCAAAAAGCCTTCACCAAGCAGTTTTCCCTCATTTTTGTGGTCTGCTCGAGCTCGTTTATTCCATCTAAATTAACAGCCGAGCTGCGTGTAGAAAAAAACACCACTCTGCCTTGTGACTTTCTCTTAGGGCTGCGCTGCCTCCCTTTCTCTCACATCCAGCTTTTTCTCTTTATGTGGCTTGTGGATGTGCTGGGGGAACAATACCCAGCTCTGTCTGTGCTCGGCACGAACAGAACAGTCTCCATGCACAATTTAGCTCCCACTGGCGTAGGCTGCTGCTCGTCTTTTTGGTGGTGCCCTCTGACTCTGAGAAGGAGCTCACCCCCTTCACTCCATGGAGCACAGGTGGCAAGGGATGCGAGGTTGAGGGAGCAGGGCTGGTGATCAGTGAGAGCAGTGGCCCCACTATGAGGTGGTGCGGGAGCTGGGCACTGGAAGGAACTGGAGCACAGGATTGATTTTGAGCTCAGGGAAGGTCTCGTGGAGAGCAGATACTGGTCTGCAGTCACATCCCACACTGCCTATTGGTCATCCCTGGATATTGCTCTTTTCCTTCTAACCTTCATGTACAAACATGACCAAGAAGACACCAACAAATCCAATCCAGAGGCTGTTTGAAGTTGTGACTGGGGGGATGGGAAAGGAGATTTTAAAACCAATGGCACAAAACTCAACTTTGTAACTGTTGAACTGCAGTACCTGTGGCATGGAGGTTTCAGGTTTAAGTGCATGTTTGGGCTTGGGTTTTTTTTTCCCTATTTCTAAAGAGCAAACCTGATTTGTATTGGAAAGCACTTTCTAGTTTTAACCATTTTGCAGTGCTTAATTAGACCTGAAACGATTCCAAATCCTTGTTCACTTTGACTTAATAAACACCGGACTCCAGCCAGTGCAACCAGAGAATGAGAGCTGGACATCCCCATCCATCTGCATGGATTACCCCGAGCGCGGCTCGCCGCAGGGCGCCTGGGACCGGCCTGGTGAAGTCAGCGGCTACGGCGGCTGCTACGAGCGGCCCGCCGGCGGCGAGGAGGAAGCGGCAGAGGAGGAGGAAGAGGAGGCGGCGGCAGCGGCCAGCCGCGCCGTGCAGCATCCCCTCGCCCGCCCGCCCCGACGCCCCCACCAGCGCCCCGGGCCGCTGCTCCGCGCCGCGCTCTCCACCTTTTCCTCCGAGGGAGAACCCGAGGCGGCGGCCGCCCTGCCGCGGGAGCCCAGCCTGAGCGACGAGGCCGGCGGCGGTTTCGAATCGGCCGAGTCCGGAGCCTCGCCGCGCCACAACACGGGCACGGGCGGCGAGGGCAGCGAGGTCGAGGGAGCGGGGCTGGCGAGCAGCGAGAGCGGCGGCAGCGGCTTCTCCCTGGCGGCCGCCGCGCTGCCCGAGAAGAGGCGGCCGGGTGGCGGCCGGCCCCGCTATGAGGTGGTGCGGGAGCTGGGCGCCGAGGAGGTGCGCTGGCTCTACAGAGAAGACCGTAAGAACTGGAAGCCTTTCATCGGCTACGACTCGCTCCGCATCGAGCTGGCCTACCGAGCCCTCGGACCCGGCGGTCCGGCCGAGTCACGGGAGGGCGAAGCGGCGGCGGTGGAGCCGGTGTGCGTGCGGGGCGGGCTCTACGAGGTGGACGTGGTCAGCGCGGAGAGTTACCCCGTCTACCGGAACCGTAGAGTGCTGCCGTCCCTGCGGCGGGGGACACGGAGGGGGGGAGGTCCCTTTCCCCTCCCGCGGGGACCGGGGGAGCCCGGTGTCCTCGTACCGAGACCGTGGGGGCACCCGGGAGGCGTGGCTGGGCTGCATCCCGCTGTCCCCGAAAAGGGACGCTGGGGACACTGGGTAGCCCTTCCTGCCCCTCCCGCGCACCCCCACAGGTTAAACACAGGTCCGAGCACGCACACCCCCCTGTCACGCACACCCACCACCCACCCGAGGGGACTGGGCACCGCTTGCTGCCCCTGTGTGTGCCCCTGGGGTAGATCTGGGCATCTTCTCATTTCTCAGCATGTGCAGAAGAAAGTGGGAGGAGGGAAGGTGCCTGAGAACCTTCTTGCTTCCCATTTCCTAAACAAAGAGCAAGGGAGGGTGGAGATTTGTCTTCACCTCTCCCCCTTCCCTGGCTATGGGCACCCTTCAGAAGGAGAGGGGTAGAGACAGCAGTTGTTTTTCCGCTGCCTCCCTGTCACACACGTGCTTCTGATCCCTCTTATTTACTGAGGAACGATAGGGTGATACCTGGCTTCCCCCCTGCTGCCCCTGTCGTCTCCACTAAGCAAATGCTGATAGTGTGCTTCATCTTTCCTTCCCCATCACCTGTCCACTGGCAGGGGGCGTGAAAGGAGACTTCTCCCTCTTTCCATGAAAGGGGATGCAACAGGCAACTGGGATACATGTACAGGCCTTCCATGGTTCCCTTTCAGTACAGGGGAATTTACTTCACCTCCTCAACTTCAAAATGCCCACCCTTCCCCTTGTATTCACGTGTCCTTTGCTGGAGGAGAAGGGACCTCAGGGAACAGAGATGGAGGAGCACTCACATCAGCTCTTCTGCCCCATCCTTTGGAGGGAATGTCTCCCGAGATCTCGCTGCACAAGTGGGCATCTGCTCTCCTGGAGCAGACAAGCTGTGCCACTGCTCACCCTCTGTCCCTGAGGACTTGCTTTCCCACCGCACTCCTTAAGGAACCAGGGAAATGTCATGGAGCAGAGTGAGATGCAGGGTGATAGATACTGTCCTGGCATGGACTGGAGAGAGGGAGGGACAGGTTCATCTCTTCTGTGTGCCTGTGAGACTCGGGTGAGAGGCAGAGAGCAGCAGCAGCAGAGCTGTTCTGGGAGCAGCAAATGGGAAAACCAGGGCTTCTGGTTGTTTCTTCTTTCTCAGCGTCTTTCTGGGAGGAAGATTCATGAAAGACAATACTGGGTAGTACAATTGTGGTGTGACAACTTGTGTTTCAAATCATTGCCCCAGCAGACGGACACTGAGCTTGAGCAGTGAGCTTGGAGCATGCCTGACTTGAGTTAAAAGAGCCTGGGCAGAGCAGCTTGAGCAGGAGGTGGATGTGTCTCCATCCTGCAGCCCCACTGTTGGGTCTTGATGCATCGATCCCATGGTTACTAGGAAGAGATGATGCAGGTCATCCGAGCCAGGAGGAAGCTGCTGCCATCCCTTTTGTAACTGTGCCATAGGGAGAGAGGGAAGCGAGTTGCCCGAGCTGTCAGGTCAGTGTGGGAAGTGGAAAAGCAGCCCTGGGAAAGAAACAGTTCTGCTTGCCCGAGAAAGGCAGCAAAGAGGGCTGTTTAGAGATGTAAATGTGTGCGTCCTTTAAGCAGGGTGGGTGCACGGTGTGCTTTGTCATGGTAAGGAAGGTGCAGAGGAAAGAGGGCTGCACAGCAGGAGCCCCCGCAAGGTGGGTCAACCTTTGTCTAGGGATGTTGTGGTTCTTGTATTTGATGGCAACTCCTGAAACCTGACTCGAGGCTGCTGCCTCAGCCACCGAGAGGGGGTAAAAGTTTGCTCAGTAGTTCCTAAAGTGGTCTTCGATCCACCCCAACCGGAGTGCGTGCCTTTCAATATGCCACAAATGCTGCCCAGCGTTTGGGCATTGAAACGACTCGGTGTCGAAGCTCAGCTGAACTCAGGGTAGGAAGCACGCTGAAAGGAAGCGTTACCGGCCGCTCCATTGCCTTTCACGGGATGAATGTAAGCAGCTGAGAGAACTACGGGGATGAATCTAATCAAGATTTTGAAGGAACATGGGAAGAAAATGAATTGTGAAGAGTTACAACGAATTTTTCTTTGGACTTTTAAAAGTGATCCTTCCACAGGCAGTCAGTGTTCATCATCCAGAAGTAGGAGGTAAAGCTGGGGTCAGACTTCGGGACTGCACCACTAAAGTGGCGGCTGGTTTGTTAACCTCTTGGTAGGTTATTTTCGAGACCTTGAAAGACGCATTTTTGTTTCTCGGGTGGGTGACGGGCAAAAGCAGTCCACACTGCCGTCAGCCCCCCCCCTCCCCCCCCGATGCCCTCTTCCACGGACTGTACTGTCAGCCCTCCTAATAATACTGATGCTGATCCGTTTGATCCGGCGCGGATAGACCTCGAAAAAGAGCCTGACTTGTATCCCCCAGACTTGCACGATAAATGGGCATCCGTAAGAAAGGAAGCAACAGCGGCGGGGGATGTGGACATTTTGGGTGCCTTCACGGTTATACATGCTCCTGAACCAGAACCACAATGGGAGGGTCTTTCTTACAGCCCTCTAAAAGCCCCCAAGCGTGCGGTAACTGATCATGGACTGGGTGCTTCATATACCCATTGGATCCGGTCTCTGTGTGATAGCTCTGTTTTTACCCCACAGGATTAAAAAACCCTGTTTCGGCTTATTATGACTGATACGCAGTACACTGTGTGGGGATCAAAAATGAGACAGTTTGCTAGGTCTCAGGCTGCAGAAAGTCAGGCGCTGGGGTCAGCATCCTCCTCTGCGGGTTGTTGATGTGAATTTGTTGCTGGGAAAAGGCGATTATAGCACAAGTGCAGCTCCAGCCAGAGTCCCTCCTGAAGGCTTGCAGCAGGTCAAGCAACTTGTGCTCTGAGCTCTTAAAAGCGTTCCTGAAGCTGGAGGACAATGTTTTGTTCTGTAAAGCAGGAACCGGGGGAGCCATTTATCATATTTTTGGATAGGCTTAACGATGCCTTACAGAAGCAAGGTGAGAATGAGGCTACTCGGGATTATATTTTGAAGCAACTCGCCATTGAAAACGCTAAGTCGGAGTGTGAAAAGGTTTTGCGGCCCTTGACAACCCCCAGTGCTGATGACATGAGCAGGGAGTGCATGGATATCGGTACTCGACAGCACGAGTTGTCTTTTGCTTGCCGAGGTGTTTGCAGCAGCCATGTTGTTCCTGTGGGCACTGTGGGCACTGCCGAACAGACTGCCTGAAGCCCTCCCAGGGGGAGGGCGGGGTGTGTGCCCGCCCTGCCACAAAGGACGGCACCCGGCCAATCAGCGTCGTTCCTACACTTGACAGACACGGCCAGCCGTTGCTTTTGGCGGGAAACCCCTTGCGGCGCGCGGGGCGGGGCCGCGCTGTGGCAAGCAGCCCCCCCCCCCCCCCGATTTGTATTGGAAAGCACTTTATAAGTTTTAACCATTTTGCAGTTCTTAATTAGACCTGAAACGATTCCCATTCTAGTTCACTTTGACTGTGTAAAAACCCTGTCTAAACGACTTGTGGCAGGGCTGTGCAGTGTGCTTGGGATGTCATGAATACTTCTTAATCACCATAACTGCTATTAAATTCATTAAATTATAAAAGATTAGTTGATTTAAAAAAACACCCAAACATAAAACACACAAAAAACCCCTAAAACCACCAAAACACTAAATAAATTTCCATTAACAAAAAATATATGTTAGATACAAACCTAAAACTGCCATATTCTGATGATTTCTGTATTGGTAAATAACAAACAGCAGTGTCATTTTTCTAGGACTTTTATTCAGCTCCACATCCAATTATCCACAATATCATTGAAAGGCCATTCTGACTGCTGGCTTCTGAGGATGTATTAGACTTGGCACATTTAGGAACTAATGCTGAAAAAGAAGAAAAAAGCATGAAGCAAAGGTTGGAAATACTGTAATTATAATTTATTATCCTCTCTAATAGTTTCATTTTATTCCAGTGTATAAATCATTACTTTTTTACTGGTTTCTACGATTCTATGATGTCCTAAAGACATCACCTGCAGCATATGATAATGAGAAATACATATTAGTCCCAAGGAATTGGAACTATGCCCAAATCCTCGCTTTGTGAACAGCATAGAGCTTGCTTTCAGGACAAAAAGCATCTCAGCTGGGATTTCCTGAAGGTCAATGACCGCAGATAGAAATTTTCTTATTAGGCAATGTTAATCAGATTGAAGCTGATCTAATCAAAGATGCGAGGAGTCGGCTTTGGCTCTGCTTGGCAGCACGAAGCCGGCTAATCCAAGTGCCACAGATGCTGAGACATTCCTTCGTACTGTACGAGCCAAGTCCTGCTCGCTGCCAAGAGCTTCCTCTGAAATTCATGGGAACTGGGAGTTGTGTGGCATCTGGCAAGACCAAGCGTGCTACAAAAACACTTTGGAAAGGACTGGGCTTGCATACCAGAACCTGGCCTAGTAAACTGACTCTGTCCCCAATCTCACTGGTTGTCAGCACGAGCTGAGAGCAGGTTCATGGTGTAGGAAAGCTTGTAAACTGGGGTGGGGAGCCTACAACCCGAGCATTTGCAGTCTGGAATTTCATTCATACAGCTCTGATCACATGGCTCATGCTTCCACAGTTTTACAATAAAATCTTGGCTACTGTGTTAGTAAAGCCTCTTCTGCCCTGAGAAAGGAAGAGGTTCCCCACCATTATTGCTGAAAAACATCAGGCCCATTGCACAACTCTGCTGGGAAACACGCAGAGGAGCTCAGCAACTACTTCACCAGCCTGTGCCTAGACTTGGCTTTGACTTTATAGGCACCACAAGAGGCCTGAACTTGATTAAACCCTCACACCAAAGCCAGACAGAGAATGGAAGAAAAGGCAGATTTTCCCTCTTTCACCTTTTTAAACTCCACACTCCAGATGCACAAAGCCAAGCATATCGATGGGATGTGTGCCCACATCTTAAAAGAAGGTCCCAGCAGTTCACTAGCACCTCAGGTCTGTAGAAGGGTAGCTCAGATATTGCTGGAGTTGTGGTATCAGCTAGGAATCACTGGAGAGGATGAGGTCTCATGTCCAAGACCAATGGCAGAACAAAAAACCCAAGGGCAGAAATGCCCTGTGAAACCTTTTTCTCTGATATTTTATGTTTTGAAGCTCATCTAGGTATTGTCCTGAAGCCAAGCTCACTGCTGTGAGGGGCTTTTTAATAATTCCTGCAGCACAACGCTGCTACAAACTCGGCTTACTTGGCAGGTGACATCCTTTCTTACTGGTGATTTTCATCTCTGAGTTGAGCAAAGTACATGAAATATGCTTTCATCTGATCTGGAAGCAGGTTGAGCTAAGAAGGAACTGGTTGGCTGGTGTGAGATGCAAAGGAGATTACAGGAACCTTGCAGCAGCCCTGCACAAACAGCAGCCTGGCTGATTGAGCCTGCAAGAAGCAATAGTCAGGGCTCACCCCAAAATATTTGGTGCCCCTGGTTTGCCAGGGATGTGACTAAACCTCTGGCACAGAGGAGATGATGAGCTTTGGAACAGATCTCCAGCTATTCTTCCAGTGCCCAACTGGGTCCTGGCATGTGAAGCTCAGCCTGGGGACTATGCTCTGGATGCAGTTGGGGGGGGACCCGACTCCTGACAAGGGGGAATGGACTAAAGTTAAAGGAGAGAAGGGTTAGAAGAGATATTAGGGGGAAGTTCTTTACAGAGAGAGTGGTGAGGAGCTGGAACAGGCTGCCCAGAGAGGGGGTGGATGCCCCATCCCTGGGGGTGTTCAAGGCCAGGTTGGATGGGGCCCTGGGCGACCTTGTGTAGCTCCAGGCCTGGAGGTTGGTGGCCCTGCCTGTGGCCAGGGGGTGGGAACTGTATGATCCCTGGGGTCCCTTCCAACTCACCATTCTATAATTCTTTGATTCTATGACCCTGATCCTGCAGAAGAAAGCAGATATTTTGGGGTGGTTCCTCATGGAGTCAGTGTGGATTCATGCAGCGGGCCCTGTGTTACTGGAATTTCCCATTACCTTGCCTACCCAAGTCCCCATGAGCTGGATGATGGAATTTGATCTAATACAAGTAACAGACTCTAGGCCTCTGGATGTTAGAAGTCAGTTTAAATGACCTCTTATCTCCTTACACATTTACTGCCTGTAGATCCCATGATTTTGTTGTTTGCACCCCCACAGTTTTTCAGGGGAAACTTTTGGATTATAGTTTTACTACCATATAATGTGAGAGTTTGATCCAAAATCTACTCTACCTAAGAAGTATATTGAAAGAAAGTGGCCTCCTCTGATGTGAGGACCTTACACAACACAGCCATCCACATCGTGTAGCACAATCTGGCCCAAGGGTCGTATAGGCCCACAGTCCTTGCTTTGCTTTTGAGACACTCAGAATGCAAATGCTCTTTTGAGGATTATTTGCAGGCCTGCATTGACTGCCAGGAGATGTCAACTTAAATTTGGTGCTAGCCCTTAGCCCTTGGCATCAGAGAAAGTCCCAGGAATTAAGTGGCACTTGGACAGCTGTTACGTGACTGACCATGCAGCACTGTTTAATTGTCTGTATTGAAGCGATGGTTGAAAATGGCAAATGACAGTGCCTGGCCACCAGACATCACAGAATCACACAGAGTCATAGAACATGAAGAGCTGGAAGGGACCTCAAAATATTATCTAGTCCAACCCCTCTGTTAAAGCAGGATCGCTTGGATGTGGTAGTTATTCACCAGAGCAACTTTGGGAATGTATCTTTATGCATAAAGTAATCCCCTGAGCATCTGTAAGTGCCACTGACACTCTGCTCATATCGAAGGACCTTGGAAAAGAGGACAGGGATGCAAGTTTGGATCTGCTGAAAAGAAGCAGCCATACTCCCATCAGCTTCACTGGAGCCAGGATGTTACCCTGGGACTCTGTAGCACAAGCTGTTCTGTGCAGATGGACTTCTGATTTTGTTCAAAGGTTCGCTGGTTTTCCTGAGGGTGCAGATGGCTCTGAGATCTGCTGCATGGAGCAGGGATGTAGCAAGTGCTCAGAGGGTGGAGCCAACAGTCTCCGACTCAGAGAGGCTGCAGTGTGCTGTAGCTTGGCCCGTGGCTTTGCAGATCCTGCATCCATCTGAAGCCTCCGTGCCTGGGGTAGAGGATATTAAGCAGGAGCCAGGGAAAGACACCAGTAAAGTTCAGACCTGAGTGTGTTCCTGAGCACTGCTTGAAATTCCC
Source organism: Laterallus jamaicensis coturniculus (assembly GCA_022605575.1). Classification (NCBI taxonomy): domain Eukaryota; kingdom Metazoa; phylum Chordata; class Aves; order Gruiformes; family Rallidae; genus Laterallus; species Laterallus jamaicensis. The sequence continues at coordinate 1,408,507 of JAKCOX010000112.1, read as the reverse complement.
TGGAGCTTTCTGGGATGAAATGTTAAACACCTCCCTTCCTTAGAGTCTGCCTTTTCCAAATGTCACTCAGGGGAAAATAAAGTATCCACTCTAATGTGCAGAGCAAAGGTCAAAACCACCTCAATTTGGGTATGTGATACTTCCAACTAGGGCTTTCCTGGGGAAAACGTTTCACAGAAACACAGACTCACAGAGCTGTAGGGGTTGGAAGGGACCCCCAGAGCCCATGGGGTCCAACCCCCTGCCAAAGCAGGGTCCCTAGGACAGGGCACACAGGTCGGTGTCCAGATGGGGCTGGAATCTCTCCAGAGAAGGAGACTCCACACCCCCTGGGCAGCCTGTCCCAGGGCTCCCTCACCCTCACTGGGAAGAAGTTCTGCCCCACATTGGGGGGGAACTCCCTGTGCTCCAGCTTGAGGCCATCACCCTTTGTCTTGTCCCCACAGTCAGTGAGAAGAGGCTGCCCATGTCCCCCTGGGTCCCACCCTTCAGCTATTGATAACCATTGATCAGATCCCCTCTCAGTCTCTTCTCTCCAGGCTGAACAGCCCCAGCTCTCTCAGCCTTTCCTCACAGGGGAGATGCTCCAGTCTTTTAATAATCTCTGTAGCCTCCTCTGGACTCTCTCCAGGAGATCCCTGTCCCTCTCATACCAGGGAGCCCAGAACTGGATAAAATATTCTAGGTGGGACCTGACGAGGGCAGAGTAGAGAGGAACTTTTGATGTTACCAACCCTTGGAAAGTGCTGCTTGGGCCACGAGTAGTGGATCAGAAGTTTAAAAAAACAAACAAACAAAAAAGGAAGATGTTTCATACTACCACGAGATGGCAGCTGGAGTCTGGGAAGTTCTCTGCAGCACGGTAGCTCCGAAGGAAAACTGAGTCATTTGCCAACCCAGCTTTAAATTGCACAAGACAAGAGTCAGCGTTTGGGAATATGCACCTGCACCGCTCTGGCTTTGAACCCGGAATATCTGATTCCCCCTTTCATTTCCCTGCTCCTCTGAGCCTTCCCCGTTTAGTCACTATCAAATCAATGGTTTAAGCGCTGTAATCACCGTTGATAGGAAAACAGCGGCGCATCTGGTTTAACGCTGCCGCTCTGTGCCAGGCTGCTCCAACACCTAATTCAACAGCGATCCGTAGCCAGATGCTCTGCCCCCCCTGTGCCACAGCAGTTTCTCCTGGATCCATACTCTTCCACTTGACTCTTTCCATGGCTGGTGGTGTGTGTTGCTACTCGGTGGCCACGTTTCATTCCAGAACAGTCCACGCATTTCGGTAGCAGTTTAAGCGAGCCCTAGGATGCCCCTTTTGTCTCTGCAATTTGATTCACAGAATCACAGCATGTTAGGAGTTGGAAGTGACCTCAAAAGATCATTTTGTCCAACCCCCCCTGCCAGAGCAGGATCACCCAGACTAAATCACACAAGTTTGATGTCATCAGACTTCTAGCTAAAGTTCAGACATTAAAGCTAGCTATGCTTAGCTAAAGCAGAGACACCAAGGCAATTAACATTGTAAAGCTGTTCATAAAATAGGAATTTATTATTTATGCTTTTTCATCATTGTATAGATTCTGTAGTGCCCATTTGTGTTGAGGTTTTTTTTTTGATGTTGTATGTTTAACTTACCTGAGCAAGTTTACATTGCTGAATGACTAGAAACATAGATTAAGTGAAAAGTCTGCATCTTCATCTTACTCTTACATATATAGCATTGGATATTTTGTTGTTGTTTTGACTAGCAAGTTCCCTCTGACTTTGTTGTTTATCATACAGGCAAAGATTTCACTTTTTTTTCTTGTTCTTACATAGAAAATCTTCAGGCTTGGTTCAGAGAAGTCTCCAAGGAAATCATGTCTCTAAACTACGATGATTCCACTGCAGCAGGCAGAAAAACTGCAGCTAATACAGGTACTGGAGGAGGTATGGCAAAGAAATTTTGAGAGGAATTACCTCAGCCCTTTGAAAAACAGCATTTGATGGATATGCACTGACCCCCAATAAGTGAGTTACAAACCAGATCTGCATTTTAACAATTGTTTAAGCCTGTAGATCTTCCCAGTTTTATATATACAACCAGCAGGACTTGCTTCGGTTGCACTCTGGCTCTGCAAAGGTCTGTCATGCCAAGCTACCCTCACCAAGGGCTGGGAGATGATTCAGGTTCCCATGCAGAGTTAAAAACCCCCAGACACAGGCAGAGTGAGGCCTGAGACTTCTCAGCCCTCTTAAAATCCTCACGGAGGAGGCCAGAGAAATAAACGTGAACTGGAAAGCGGAGGCTTGGGTCAGAAATTAGTTATTCCTGTTAGAAGAAAAGAAGGAGCATTTACATAGATGGTTTTTTAAGACTAGAGAAGCACACGTGGCGGTCAGGGTAGTAATTTGGAAGTCCTGCTGTATGCTGGTCTAGAGCCAGCGTACATGACAAGTGTGGATGCGTTTGGCTGCTTTCCCCAGCAGTGACAGCATGGTACACTCCATCCCCGCCTTGCGCAGCTGCTCGGCATATGCCAGTGCCACACGGGAATCCTGTTCTTTGCATAATGGAAAATATGCTAATATTTCCATCTTTTTGCCTGTGGGGGATCTCCACATGATGTGTAGCTACATTCACTCCGTCTCAGCTCTCTATTTCCCTGTCGATCCATTGTTTTCCCAGTTGGGGTGGTGACAGTCGTGACAGAGACTGCTGCAGTACCAAGCCAGGTAGCCACCCCTGCTGCTTCAGCACCACCGTAAAAAAGCAAAATAAAAAGGGTATTCTGTTTATGATTTGAGTTATTGTGGCACTTTGGGATGCTGGTTGACACATCCAGAGCTAGAGGAAGGTGGAATTGATTGACACATCCAGAGCTAGAGGAAGGTGGAATTTGTTGACACAACCAGAGCCAGAGGAAGGTGGAATTGGTTAACACATCCAGAGCTAGAGGAAGGTGGGATGTTTCACCCACACCCCAAGCTAGGACAAACCTGCTCCCCTAAAGCTTGGTACCTCCCCAAGCCGGATAGGTTGGCACACGATAGAAGAAAACATACCTGCTCCTCCTCCTTCCTCCCTGTACCTCTTTGCTTTTTCATGCCAGGAGCAGGGATTTCCTAGGAGCTGTCATGCTTCTCACAGGAGCAATTTCTTGGCAGATCAGGAGATGGTCGGAAACAGTCGCAGTGGGAATGCTGAAGAGAGCAATCCAGAGATTGTTACCAGTGGTGGAAGAGGGTGAAGGATCATCACAGCAATTTCTGTGCTCCTTGAATGGCTTCGTTTGTGGAATGGAAACTACCACTGCTCTGGGTGACTGTTCAGTGAGCTCTCCTCTTTCTTATGAGCATATGCTTATTTTATAGGATGAGGGAACACAGCCAGATATGAGCTGCCAGCTTCTTTTTCCCCCTGACCTATCGTGAGTTTAAACAAAGGTTTAGACTGAGCTAAAGCAAAGATGAATTTCTGAGCCCGATGTTTAATACCTTGCAGCTGCTCTTCTGAGGCCTGATGTGAAGACTGGTAATGTTACCAGGCACTTTCCCTCTGACATCAGGGGGCATTAGGATGGGATTTATGCCTTTGGCAGAGGTTTTCTAATAATTTATTGAAACACTGAAGAGAGCAGCGGTGATTCAAGTCAGGTTGACACTTCAAGACTAGAGCTGCATTGAGGGCCAAGTCTTGTGGGTTTGCATCTTGCTTGTAAATGGGGCACTAACCCTGTGAATGACATGGTCCTTGTGAGGAGACAATTGCTGTCCCACTCTCACTTTGTCTTTAAAGCTGTTGTATCCTGATGCTGTCCTTGGGGTCTGTAGCTCTCACAAGCCTGGTAGTAGAGCTCATATGCTGATGGACTCACAGTGGTCCTGCTTTCTGAGCACTATCTATAACCAGCAAGCTAACTGTCTGTGGATGCAGGCAAACATCAGCTTCTTGAGGTGATTGACTTGTACATTTTGGGACTGTGTGTCTTGATATGAAACTGGCTCTGCAACCAGGAGTTAGAACACCAACTGATGTACCATGCAGGAGAAAGTGGGAATGAAGAGAACATGGATGGTGAACTGCAAAGATTGAAAGCTAGGAGGGGGATACAGAAGCAATGTGTTCAATGGACAGGAGATTGTGGAGGTTTGGGCAATGTGAAGGTTAAAGGAGACATTGAGGAAAGTTACCCAACATCATCTCTTGGACAGTGTGGAGGCTAGTATCTCCCTGCAGTACAGCTGCTGCAGTAATGTCTCTGGGAATGCAGCTTTTCTGCTTGTTGGGCAGTGCCTGCGGCAAGGTGGGATGCTGGAGAAGGAGAGGGCCTTTGCTCTGCTAAAACAGACTTTGCTAAAATGCTGAGGCCTTTGGGTCCCTCTCAGCATCCTCTAAGCCCCCATCCCTTGCTGTTCAGTACGAAGAGACACCCATGGTGACTTTAAGAGCAGCAAAACCATCCCAGCTCTGCTCCCACAGCACAGATTCAATGAGCAGATCATGGGAAGAGGTGTTGGCTGTAATGTCCCAGTTACACCCGCTGCTGGAGAGGACCCAGCATGAATGAGACTGCTGGAGTTCTTTTTCCCTTCCCATCCTGGTAGAACCTGAGCTGAGGGTCATGAGCAAGCATGAACCTGGTGCAGAATGGGTGTATCCTTCACAGACACAGTGCATGCACATAACCTCCTTCCCCTCACACACAACTGTCCCATTGGTGTGACCATGAATTGAGCACGGATTTGGCAAACCAGCTGGTAGAAGGCCTGTGAGGACCTCTTGTCTTTAAGACCCTTGAGCATGCAAAGAGCAAGTCTTTCACTCAGCATGATGACTTGTAGCTGTTTTCAGTCACTAGCATCTGTCTCTTGCTGGGATGTCACTTCTGCAGCCTGGCTAAGGGAAGAGTTGCACAACTGCCAGCCCATCCTTTGGCCCGGTGGGCAGAAGCTGGGCTGCTGTGGGTGCTGCCTAACCAGGCTTGCAGCTGTGCCCCAGTTGTTTAGAGGCACTGGGATTGTAAACAGAGCTGAAAACTGGGACATCCCTGAGAGTCTGTTTCCCAGCTATAAATGTGATTTAGAAATCACAGCCTCCAGATTTCTTTCTTGGGGGATGTTTGGGTCCTTTTCTCAGTGCACTCAGTTTCTCAGTGCCTAGTGACAAATTCCTGTGCACAGCATGGGATGAGCACGTAGACCCAGGGTCTGCAGTGAACAGCCTCATGTCACCCAACACAGTTTCGAGGGGCTGAAAGCAAGAGGAGCCATTCCCAGTCTGTCTGGGAAGCTGCTCTCAGTTGATTTCTTCTCCAGAGACGTGCCCTTTGGTGCATCTCTCTCATCTCTTCCCAGCAGGAAAGAGAAATCAGTGTTTTTTTCAGCCATGCCCATGGCTGGAGTGAGGTTCCCAGTGTGTCTTGTCCCTTTGGCCATGGGAGGAGAGTGCGCTCCTGCCATCTCATGGACATCTCGGAGAACAAGTAGGAATTTCTCAACAGGAAGAGGGAATTATGATGAATTCTTCTTCAAATCTATTTCAACAATTGAGAATTTAGCTAAGTATTAAATAGATTAATTCCCCCCCCCCTTGCCTTTATGCAGGCTTTTGATTATGCAGTTGTAATGAACTCAATGTGGTTGTTTCCGATTTGGCCCTGTAGCATCTGGCAGGGAGCCTCTGTCTGAATGCAAGCCTCTCTGCATCCAGATTTGATTCCTTTTCCTTGGCACAGCTTTCCCTCCTGCTGATGGAAGCTTTAAAGTGAAAAAAAAAAAATTAAAAAAATGAAAAAAAAATAAAATACCATGACATCTGAAACACTGCCAAAAAACATCAACATGCTTTCTGGCTGCCATCTATTGTGCAATGCAAACCTCTGAAGATTTAATATTTCTAAAACTGCTGTGCACCTGCTTGCAAGAAAAACTACCTTGTCACATGGTGACATGTTTTGGTAAATCACTTTTTATTTATTAGCTTCAGAATGAGGGGGGTTCATCCCTTTCTCCCCATTTTCCTCCTCTTTTGCCCCAAGATTTCTCCATGAAATAATACTTTCTGCTTGAACTGTAATCTGTAATTATATGAAGTTCTGCACCAGTATAGGGAAGAACTTCCTCCTGGTGAGGGTGACAGAGCCCTGGGACAGGGTGGGTGTGGAGTCTCCTTCTCTGGGGATATTCAAGCCCCATCTGGACACCAACCTGTGTGCCCTGTCCTACGGACCCTGATTTGGCAGGGGGTTGGACCTGATGATCTCTGGAGGCCCCTTCCCACCCCTACAGCTCTGTGAACCTGTGATTCTGTGATGTGTTTCCGACCCTCTGATTTTGCCCAATCCTTGTCTTCTATCTACGATGAAAGCCTCAGTGCCTAGGTGTGTTTGGCTGTGTCCCAAAGACACTGCTGCCCACTATACCCAAGCACCAGATAAACCCCAGTTTGGCCCAACTGGGAGATTGCCAGTACCTGCAAGGTCACGTTGGTTCACCCAGTTCTTCACTACCTACCACTGGACTGAAGAGGGCTCTGCTGTCTGGCCAAAGCAAGCTCTTCTGGCTGCCACAAAAGACAATTTCTTTTCTTCTTTGATTTTTTCCCCCCACTGGTTGTTTTTCAGGGTAGGTTTCAGGTCCACAGGTGCTTTACCAGGGTGGGAATCTGAGACGGAGCAGGATGTCACAGGTGGGTTCAGGTGGGCCAGAGGAGCTCAGAGTGGAGAAGTCTCTGGAGAAACATGTGGGATCCCTTCATTTTTGCTCCCACCTGGTAGATCAAAGTATTGCTCAGTGATAAGGGCTAGCAAGTCGCCTTCCAGGTGTCACAGAGAAAAGGTGCTTTGCTCAGGTTACACTTAGCTGTTGCTAGCGCTTGCTGTCACTAGAGCAAGCACAGGCAGTGTGTGCTCACTCTGGGGATCCTTCTTGAAAGACCCTTTGCCAGTTTTCAGAGGGGTGGCAGCATGGCATCACCTCCAACTCCCTTTGCCCAGTTATTTTGCAAGACACTTCATGGTTCTTGTGCCCTTAGAAGGTGACATGGAGGGGGAGGTTCTCCATAAGTAACCAAAAAGCCGTGTTGTTTAGCTTGTCTGACCCATGGAGCTGTTGAGTTACAGCACCTAGGGATCTCTACCACCTTTATTGTCACCATTTCCTTCATTGCATTTGCCTGTTGCACAGTGGCAACAAGCAGAAATCCCCTGGGGAACAAACACAGCCTCTTTTCTTGCATTTTTGGTCCCTCTCTGGAGTGTTTAAGCAGTTGAGACCATGGTGGGACACTCTCAGGGGAGTGTAGGAGCTCTGGGCATCTGGCCCCTGGCCACCGAGCTCCTGGCTTACTCTGGTCTGTCAGCTCCTACCTCCCACAAACTGCTTTTGATTGTCCACAACCAGAAGGACAAAAATGTTTGTTCAGGTTTCTTCCCCTCTCTGGATCCCTGGCCTCTGGGAGAAAGATTTTGGGTTGGATGCCTGCAGCAGCTCCAGGTGGAAAACAAAAAATCAAGGTTCCCTGTTGCTCAGAGGTTCTCCAGAGCTCCAGGTGGCCTCAAAGCTAAACACAGCAACCACAGGTTCATTTGGATGGAAAGAGGTCTCTTTCCTCTGCCCATTCTACAGATGTGGAGGTGAGACACAGAAGGGGAAGGAGATTTGCCCAAAGTCCTGCAAGAAAGAACCCATCAGTAAAATTTGATTCTCCAGTCCCTCCTGTGTAGGTGTTAGCAGCTCCCAGGGTCTGATCTCTAGGAGCAAACCGAGTCAAGGAGGAGATCACACTGAGCCTGGTGTCTGTTTTACCAGCCCCTGTGATATTTAATTAGAAGAGAAGAACACAGGCAACTTCCTCCTTGCTCTTGGCTGTGAGCTGCTATAGGGTTGGGTGGCAGCTTGTGGTAAGAGACAGATGCACCAGGCTACCAAACCACCTGGTGCTTTCAGCAGCTGCCGAATAAACGGAGACCCTTGAGAAGTTTGTCAATATTTATCCTTCCTGCATATAGCAGATGAGTGTCAGCTAATTACAGGCTGTGCCACCACAGACAGGCAGGCTCTGGTTGCGCAGAGCCGGGCTTGCCAAGTGTCCTCATTGATGTCGCCTTCATCAGCTGTTCTTGCTAGTAAATCAGCCACTTCAGCTCGCTGCCTGCCTCTGTGGAGGGGCTGGGAATGCTCTCACATCGCTGCAGAAGTTCTCATTCAATCCAGAGCAGCGTGGTGATACAGAGATTGCTCTAGGAGGATGTGACTTACTTTTCAGTGGTCTGAAAAACCACACTGGACCTCCAGAGAAGTGCAGCCTACCCTTGCTCATGAGGCCATTTCTTTGAGTTGGCCAGATTCTCTTCCACAGGCTGACAGAGACCACTTTTGTCCCAAACAAGTCCTTCCTGTTTTCTCCTCCATAGAAGTGGAAAGGCTCTGTCTAGGTCCATGCTGAAAACATGTGTGGTGTATATAATGGGCTATGGAGATGCCCAGACATGAGAAAAGCACCCATTTTCCCTATGACCAGCTTCGGTCCCCCAGAAGACCTCCTATCTTCTCCCTCCACCCTACCTGTGGAGATCATGTTCTGCTGCTGATGGTGGGATGCTTTGGTGGATCACAGAATCATAGAATGATAGAATTGTAGGGGTTGGAAGGGACCTCAAGAGATCATCGGGTCCAACCCCCTGCCAAAGCAGGGTCACTAGGACATATCACTCAGATAGGCGTCCAGATGGGTCTTGAATCTCTCCAGAGAAGGAGACTCCACCACCTCCCTGGGCAGCCTGTCCCAGGGCTCCCTCACCCTCACTGGGGAAAAGTTCCTCCCCATGTTGGTGTGGAACTTCCTATGCTCCAACTTGCAGCCATTGCCCCTTGTCCTATCCCCACAGACCACTGAAAAGGGGCTGGCTGATTCCCCCTGCATCTCCAGCTTCAGATAATTATAGACTTTAATTAGGTCCCCCCTTAGTCTTCTCTTCTCAAGGCTGAAGAGTCCCAGCTTACTCGGCCTATCCTCATAGGGGAGATTCTCTCTCTTGCCATCCCATGGGTGTATGCCTGACTCCTCTTTGTGTGCTTCCTGTCCCAGAATCAGTGCCTTCAAATGGCAGTGAGCAAAGGGGATCACAAAATCACAGAATCACAAGGTTGGAAAAGACCTTTGAAGATCATCAAGTCCAACCAATCCCATCCTAAGCTAAACCATATCCCTAAGTACCTCACCTACCCTTTTTATGAACACATCCAGGGAAGGTGACTCAACCACCTCCCTGGGCAGCCTGTTCCAGGCATGGGATGATCTCTCATCCTGCCTTTTCCATCCTGCACTTGAGTAGACACAACATTTCTCCTCGTCCACCACAGAACAGCCCAGGTCCCAGTTCCCATATTGTGAAGCCGCCTGCCATAAATCAGCCTGATAGGTTTATTCTCTACGTAATGGGAAATTATGACAAATGCAGCTGTATAATCTAGTTAGTAACTCACCATAATGACTACTTCTGGGGTGATTTATGGGTTTTGTCATATGTGAGCTTTCAGAACATTAGAGATTACATTTTTCACACTTTTTTTTTTTTTGGTTGGAATCTCAGTTTATTAGACTTCACTGCAGCATTAATCACTTGCAGTACAACCCTGGACTTCACAAATGCATCAGATCAGCATGAAGAAAGCAGAGAAAACAAGAACTGTTGTGAATTAATGAGCCGGGTAACACATGTCTCACAACCAGTGATGAAACAACCTGTGTTCTTCTTCAAGCTGCAAGAGAAAACCCTGAAGTCTGGGATTTTCTGATATTCCACCCCCCCCTGTAAGGCGAGCAGCGGCAAAGAACCGAAACATCACAGCCAGGCTGGAAACCTGAAAGATCTGTGAGGCTGAGTCTATTTTAATTAATGGGAAAATGATGTGTGAATCTGTCCTAAACGTTCAAATAAAGAAGATTGATTCCTGGTTATAATACAGCTTATAAGCAAAACACTGGGATTATATAGGAGAAATGCATGTGTCGTGAAACAACCGATAAATCAGAGAGACAGTTCCAAGGTCTACTGGAAGGTCTGGGAAACATTCACTGTTGCCATCTATGGAGTTTGGTGGGGGATAAACCAGACCAAAAGGCCATCGTTACCCAAATTGCTTTGCTTTATGCTGTTGTTTTTTGGAAGGGGCCCGTTCAGATAACACTTCACAAAACTCCAGGAAATATGTTGTCAAGGTCACCATGATCCATTAGAAACAAGCAGAGGGGAAGGCTGGGGGTGATGCAACGGGGTCCTCGTGCTTGGAGAGTGAACAGCAGCCCTGTTTTGGGGGAAATCAGCCTGGTTCAGGGAGGTGGCTCACAGCCCAGCTCAATCCTTGACTGGCAAAAGGCTTGGCGTGTGCTGATGGGCTGCGGCACCCAGCTGGCTCTGGTTTTCAGTGGGTGGGTAAGATGATCTGGAGGTGGTGAGGAGTATCTCTGTTCTCTGAGCACCTGGAGAGCTGCAGACACTGATAACTGATAAAGCCAGGGCCAGGGAGGTGACCTGGGGTTGGTGAACTAGTCCTGGTGTCTCCTTTCTGCTGCTTCTTACCGCTAAAGATAACAGCCTGTTACCAGGCTCTTCTTGCTGAGGTGATAAATGATTGGTGAGATTTGGTGCTGTGTGTTCTTTAGCTGTGTGTTTTTGCCTGCCTTCCATGCTCAGTGCCAGGCAGGATTGGGACAGGATAGAGAGGGGCTTGGGGTCTCAGAGCTGGAGTTGAGATGGATAGGTGAGCATGTCAAAAACCCTCTGCCAAAATACAGCCCTGGTCCCTTAATGCAAGAAGGGGACACTGAGCCACACCATGAATCTACTGGTATTAATGGGATGCCACAGTGCTCAGGGCAGTGTATCTTCAGAGGAGGCTCCTGGCCTGGGTTGAGCTTCTTTGGGTACTTAAGAAGCATGGCTCAGGCACAAACATTTGCATCTTCTGTGAGCCAGGACTGCTTTCTTAGTCCCTTTCTCCTTTACTACAGGAGCACCAGAGTCATGGGGCTGCACAGTCCTTCATCCCTCTGTAAGACTGCTAGTTCCATCGTAGGTCATGGTAAACCCTCCATGGCTGCTGACCCTATGGATGTTGAGGTGTTGAGTCTTTTCTGGGAGAGGAAAATGTGTAAAATGGAAGCTCCTGAGCATGGACAGTCATTTGTGGAAATGTGGTCAACCATTGTTGAGCCCAATATCCAGCCTTGTACTAGCAACTGCTGGGCTGAGCCATCTTTAAAACAAGCCCCAGGTATGAGTCTTGGCTGTCAGGAGCAAAAGACTCTGTGCTTCATTAAGCCAGAGCCTTGTTGTTCTTTTTCTTTTGGGGAGCACAAAGGACCATTCTTGTTTATTTGATCAGCAGTTTTACTTTGTCTTGCTTGGGTAGCACACAGCACCCATTGCATGAAGAAACATGAAACATTCGATACAGCCAGAGTGTGGCACCTGTGATTAGATGTAAGAATCTCCTTTTGGAGAACTGGAGATGAGGGAATCAGAGGCTCAGGTCCTCCAGTGACCAGCAGGAGACAGGACACCACCAGAATCACAGACTCACAGAATCGTAGGGGCTGGAAGGGACGTCCAGAGATCATCAGGTCCAACCCCCCTGCCAAAGCTGGGTCCCAAGGACAGGTCACACAGGTCGGTGTCCAGATGGGGCTGGAATCTCTCCAGAGAAGGAGACTCCACACCCCCTGGGCAGCCTGTCCCAGGGCTCCCTCACCCTCACTGGGAAGGAATTCTTCCCCAGATTAGTGTGGAAGGTGACATACACCATAGCAAGATCTTCCCCAGCAGGTAAAAGCAACTTTGCTTGTTCATGTCATTTTAATTTTAAAATCCACAGAAGGAATCAAAACTATGGTCCTATGAGTCCATCATGAGCTTGGTGCCAGCTGGGAAAGACTTCTTATGTGAGTTTGATGCAACTGTTCCAGGCTTCATGAGCCGATTCTGGTCCTGAGCAGAAACCCAGGGATGAGGCAAGCAAGAACATCCCAGTGACTGCAAAGTTGGCAGGTGCTCACACAGGTATTGCCTTGAGCCCAGGGCACCACACAGCCCCACTGCAGCCTGTCTCTCACTGGTGCCTGCCCCTTTGCACGGTACTCAGCAAAGCCTTGCACCAGCTCAACCCTCCTCTGCCCGCACCGGCTGTAGCAGGTCAAAAATATGGTCAGCGTATGTGTGAGGAGAGAAGTTTTTGCCTTGATTATCACAAGCACATGATGGCTCAGAAGTCCTATAGGCTTTGCATCCAGAAGTGACTTACAGATGCAGAATGCAGGACACACACAGAGGAGAAAACAGAATCAGAGAACTGATAGGGTTGGGAGGGACTGCAAGAGATCATCGAGTCCAACCCCCCTGCCAAAGCAGGTCCCTTAGGACAGACACCCCCAAAAGCACCTTGCAGCATCAGACCTTTAGGTCCAAGTAGTGTGGGAGGCACAAATCCAGCTCAGAACTCGTCAATCTGTGCCTGCTGATCCTCAGGAGGAGAGTCAGGGCAAGGATGGGGAGTGGGGGAAGATCGCAGCGTGCTGCCCTGCTTGCTGCCGGTGCAGACGGCCGTGCCTGCACCTCCCCAGCTCTCCCTCGGTGGCAGGAGCCCACTGCTCTTGCAGTACTCTGGCACAGGCATCGAGGCCTGAGCTGCTTTGGGCAGCTGCCTGCTTTGCCTGTGCCTCAAGCCATCCCGGCTGGATGCTCTCAGCTCCGACACGGACCAGAAGAGAGACAAGAAGAGGCATTCCTGCCATGTGAGGGGGAGCAGGGAGCCAGGCCGTCACACAGCGCCGTACGTCATGTCCCGCTGACAGATACTGGCTGCAGCAAAGAAGCTGTAAACCAAAAATAGCCCCTTTCCTGCACACATGACATGAATAGATGGGAAGGCGTATGTGCACCCAAATCTCTGGGTGTGCTGTGCTGTGCAGTGCCCTGGTAGTGAAGCTCAGGGCCGGGATGGGGAGGGGTTGCACTCATCCACACCCCAGGATGATCAAACATCTCCATACCATGTGTTACAGCATAGTGTAGGCCAGCTCTTGGTCTAGCAGTATAATGTGCATCTCCCATCTTCCTGGGGCCTGTCTCCATCATCTCAGACGGCTCCCTCTGCTGGAAGGTGTTGCTAATAACTCTCAGGCAATGTTCTACCTCTGTTTTCCTTGCAGCACAGAGCAAAATGTCCCCAATTTGCTGGCATCTTGCTGTTGATCTACTGAAAGCCTGTTTCTGCCCCACTTCTTCTCATCTTGCTTGAGGGAAAACTGTCTTTTATTTACAGCTAGGGAAAACTGAGACCAGTCTTCATCCCCAGTCCTGGGGAGGACAACATAGGTGGTGGCTTAATGCCATTAAACTGGCTTTCTCCCCGTGCCTATGGTTACACGTCACCCATCTGCTCCCAGCCCAGGGGTGCTGGGTTACCTCCTGGGGACCACCTCACAGAAAGGAGTAGAAAATTAGAGATGAATTAGTGAAAAGCAGGGACAGGGAGGGGATTGTCCCTCTCTCGTCTGCCCTCAGGAGGCCCCAGCTGGAGTCCTGTGTCCAGAGCTGGGGCCCCAATACAAGAAGGATGTGGGGCTGTTGGAGAGGGGTCAGAGGAGCCACAAAGATGCTCAGAGGGCTGGAGCAGCTCCCCTACAAAGAGAGGCTGAGGGAGCTGGGCTGGGTCAGCCTGGAGAAGAGAAGGCTGTGGGGGGACCTCATTGCAGCCTGCCAGTCTCTGAAGGGAGCAGAGACACAGGAGGGGAATCAGCTTGTTAAAGGGTTGGGGGGACAAGGGGGATGGGTTAAAGCTAAAGGAAGGAAGATTTAAATTATATATTAGGGGAAGTTCTTTACATGGAGAGTGGTGAGGGGCTGGAACGGGCTGCCCGGAGAGGGGGTGGGTGCCCCGTGTCTGGGGGTGTTCAAGGCCAGGTTGGCTGTGGCCCTGGGCAACCTTGTGTAGCTCCAGGCCTGAGGTTGGTGTCCCTGCCTGTGGCAGGGGGTTGGAACTCTGTGATCCTTGGGGTCCCTTCCAACCCAGCCCAGTCTGTGATTCTATGATTCTATGAAAAGTCTGCGCTGAGGCTCAAGTCAATAGACCCGCTCCGAGGTCAAGGAACTGGAGCTTTTGCCAGCAGAAAGAGCCCAGATGTTTTTCAATTTACACAGCCAAGCTCTCCAAGACACAGGTTTAGCACTATCAAGCTGCACGTTTGCAGGGGTAGGGACCCCCCCTCTTCACAAAGTCCCCAGCATAAAATACACGCCGCGAAACGGGAGGTCGGAGTTGCTGAAGTGATTTAAGAGCCTTTGCTCCCACTCGAGGATTTTGAAGGGGGAGGGGGGGTGTCTTGGTGTTTGTTGTGTTTCTGGGTTCTGATATCAAATGAGAGAATTAAATCATTATATTAAAACATCAAAACACTAATGCTTTGTTTTCCTTGGCATGAACCAAAATGATCTAACTCAAAAGCCATGAAATATCAACCCCCTTTTTCTTTCTTTTTTTTATTTATATATATATATATATTTTATTTTGCCCATGAATAATAAGATCTCTGACTGCTTATGATAGTAAATTTAATAATGTCTGTGATTTGAAAGGTTTGAGTCCTAAACATGAAGAAATGTGTTTTACCCCCTCCACCCTCTGCCTATTTTTCTCCTCCCCCCCCTCCCCTACTACTGTCGGGAAGTTTTGTGGTAAATAAGCCAAAATGAATAGATTAGAACCCATCAGTCTCATATACCAGGTGAGTGCCAAACTCTACATACCCAGTGCAAACCTCCATCTCCCAGGTGGTCTGAATTTGCTTATAGCTGGGTCCTGTAAGCAGATTTAATATTTCATAAGCACTGCTCCATCTCATGCCTATATTATTGACACCACATGGAAGTCAGGAAATTGGTTCTTTCTGGGAACAGTTTGCAGAAATATGCAGCCTGTCAGCTCCTTTCTCATGGGGTGCATTAACAGAGGGGCTTGCAATTACAAGTAATGAACCTTCTCCAGATGTCTGCAGTGACTCAGCTCCAACTTTATCTCCAATGGAGGAGATGGGCTTGACAAGATGGATTATTTGTGGATATAATATCATAACTTTACGAAATGTGGAATTCCCAATTATTACAAGGGGAGGCAAAGTATTCAGTAGGAGAGGCAACACTGAGGTTTACCCACTGGATAAACAACAACCAAAAAGGAAATAAGCCATGCCATTCCCCCCCCTCCTCTTGAAGCTGCAAATGTTGCCATGCTGTTTTAATTCTTCCTCTTTACGATGCCGTTTATGTTACACACATTAAAGTTAAGTCATGTCTTTAATAAGATGGAAACTGGAAGTGAGATTTTGAAGGAAAAGGAGCTCAGCGTCCCTAAATTTACTCTGCACTTGGAAAGCGCAGGAAAAAACAACAGAAAGGATGGGATATACCAAAGAAAGCAATTTTAATTGTCATTCTTCCATGGAAAATTGAATCCAGTCATTCCCCACTGCTGTGAGTGCCAACCTACTGTGCTATATATGGCTGGGTGCTTATTTTAGCAGTTCAGCTGTACAGAAAAAGTGTAACCAAAGTGAAATTTCTTGGGTAAAGCTCTAGCTGGGAACGTTGCACGGGGTTTCTTGGTTATATAAATGTTCAACTGGGTATTTCCAGGCCTGCATCAAATAACTGGGACAAATCTGGTTTACTTTGGGCTTGAGGAAGAGCGATCATTCCAGGCGAATGCCCTCCGCTGGTGGATTTGTCAGGCATGGAGAAAGAGATGCTGAATTATCTTCCTTTTAAATCACAAGCCTCCTGGTACCCAAGTTGTAAGGCTGGGGTTCTCCTTGGGGAAGTATTTGTAGATCTTCTTGGGCCAAGCTGCAGGTTTGTTTGATGTGGATCTTCAAGATAAAATGACTGCGCTCCAGATGTTCCAGTTTAAATGTTTGTACATAGGGATTTCCTTGGTTGGTGAAGAGAGGAGACTCAAAACAGACTTGATCATTCAGGCATCTATTTCTAGCACATGCTTTGCTATGGTTGAGGAGGCGAATGTCAGGAGGAGCTTTTATAAACAGGCCTTTCTTTCTCAGAGCACGGTTTGTTTACTGGGGAACGTGTGGAGAAGGCTTCTTCAGTGCTAACAGCAAACTGTTGATTTAAAGTATCATGCCTCTCCCACCAGCTCCAAAAAAATCTTCCTTTCTCTGCTCAGGATGAGAAAATAAAGGGGGAGATTCTACTCCCAACCTGTTATCTGCCAAGGGTGAGATGCGCTCTGCCTGCATCCCCCCTTCCTGCAGCTTCTGTAGTGGCTTTTTCCAGGTGTGGGAAAGGCTAAGCTCTGGGGATGCTGGACTGTGCCTGGCCCCAGGATGTGTTGATCTGAGAAACACTGCTCTCATCCTTGCTGCTGTCAGGCTCTTTCCTCCCCTCAGGGTCTTCTTGTGCTCCCCCCATGCCCTGACACTGTGCCAGCCCCATGCCGTGTGCTGCATGTCACCAGTGTAGTGTGGGAACCTGGATGGGCTCCCAGGGCCAGGGAGCTGCTGGAGGGGGGGACAAAAAAGGGCTACAAAGATGCTGAGGGGACCAGAACATCTCTCTGATGAAGAGAGACTGAGGGACGTGGGGCTGTTTAGCCTGGAGAAGACTGAGGGGGGTCTTCTCAATGCTGATAAACCCTTGAGGGGTGGGCTCAGGAGGAGGGGTCAGTCTGTGTTCAGTGGTGCCCAGGGACAGGACAAGGGGCCATGGGCACAGACTGGACTTGAGGAAGTTCCACCTAACCCTGAGGAGGAACTTCTTAACTCTGGGGAGGGTGTCAGAGCCCTGGGCCAGGCTGCCCAGAGAGGTTGGGGAATCTCCATCTCTGGAGACATTCCAACCCTGTGGTCCTGGATGCTGCCCTGTGCAGCCTGCTCAAGGGGATCCTGCTCTGGCAGGGATTGGGCTGGATGATCTCCAGACAACCCTTGCAACCTCACCATTCTAGGACCCTGTGACTGTGGGGGGGTGAGTGGAGCTCTGTGTGTGTGTTTGCTAGCTGCATCCTTTTCATTTCACCAGTCTTGCAAAGCAAACCACAGCTGGGATATCAAATTCTGAAATGCCAAACACCATGCCATCAGCCAGCTGACAGGAGGGAAGGGCTGATGTTACAGGTTTCTCTGCAAGAAGAGCTCACTCAGTATCATACCTGCAGGAGACAAGCACTGTTGGTACTGGTTGGGAAACCAGTACCTCTCTGGGAAGGAGCAGAGACCTTCTCCATGCTGCTTTGTGGCAGGAAGGAGATTGTTCATGGGTGTCTTCAGCAATTTGGGACAAAAACATATCTCAAAGCAGCAGGAAGAATCTGTGGAGATACAGATGACTTCAAAGGGAACAAAAGCACATCAGTGTGGTTGGTAATTATCAAAAGGAAAAGCCAACCCTTTGTAAAGAAAAAAAAAACCCCAACCCACTGCAGGATGGGGTCTATACTGGCACCAATTTTGGTGGCATTGCATGCACAGTGGGGAAGCAGGGCTGGATCCCCCTCTCTTGGGTGTCTGTAGAAGTCAACTTAGTGTTGTGCTGCTTACATGGGAGCCTGGGGCTAGCTCTGCAGTCATTATTCTCATCTGGTCTTCTGGGGTGGCCTTGACATCCCAAATGATGCCTTTAACAGCATGGAGATGGGGAGAGGGGTTAACCTCTTCACTTCCACGTGTCCACAAACCCTGCTTTTCAGGGGAGAATAGACAACCCTACTAAACAGCAGGGCAGAGAAGTGGCAGGAGCAGAGGGATGAAGAACAAAGTGGTGGAAAGGACACCTCCCCTGAAGTCAGAACCGATTATCTGTACCCTGCAGCAAGGGGGGGGGAAGGGTCTGTAAAGGTGACTGCACAAAGTAACCACCCTTCTCCCCATCTTCCCAGGAAAGAGGGAAGGAATCCGAGTCTGAGCATCCCATGGACCTGCAAAATGCATCCCTGCAGCAGCAGCAGCAGCAGCAGGCTCCCACCTCCCTCCTGTTCCCTGCACACAGCTCCGAGCCAGCCCAGCCGAGCCTGCTGCCTGCAGCCACCTGAGCCCAGCGCCCACGGGAGGCTTCCAGCCGGAGCATCTGAGGCTCAGGCTGTCTCCTTCCGGGCACCTCATCTCTCTCCTTCGATGGTGGTGGTCTGGGATGAGCCTGCGGCTCGGCCGTGCAGCATCTGCCGGCGAGCGGGGCCCTTGCTGCTGCCCCCAGGGTGCGAGCGGGTGGACCCATCGGATGTTTCCCAAGCGGCTCAAGGCGTTTGTAGTGAGAAAGGAATGTTCTTCCTGTCCCGCCCCATCTCCTTTCAAAGCCCTGCATTTCCCAGCCAGCCATATGACTCCCTTCCCAATATATTCTTCCCTTCAGCTGTATTTTACTGTTTTTAGTGGGTTTGCCAGCCTGTAGTGATACAGGCAGCCTTTACGATGCACTCAGGAGAGACATTCTCCTGCAAAAACCCAGGGAGGAGAGCTCCTCCTCCTCCTGCCATCTTGCCCAGGTGAGGGCTTCACCTGCAAAGCTCATGTGGACACCTTTGTGACCTTTTCAGATACAGCCCTTTGCTCATCCCTGCTCAGGCAGGTCCAGATAGGCATCTGAGATGCCATCATTTCCCACCAGAGTGGCGGGAGATCTGGTGGTTTGTTTGATGGTGTTTTAAACGATGCTGCAAACTAGACACTGTGATCTTCATCCTGAGGAGGAAGGACAGTTGAGACTGTTTGGTTTTGTTGTTGTTGCTGCTGCAAAAAGTTTGCACCCTGCTTCTTTGCAGGCAGAAGAAGACACACATCAGTCAGTCAAAGGGACACACATCACTCAATCGAAGGGACACACATCACTCAATCAACACACATCACTCAATCAAAAGGATAACACGGAGGGCAAGGGGAACAGCAGCTGTGTGCTGGTGACTGTCCTCCTCCAAGGGGACCTTGTGTGCATCATGATGTCTGTGCTCCAGTCCTGGAGAGCTGGCCTGGCCATTGCTGTGAGCTCCTGGGTTTGGTCCTGGATGTGGTTGCAGGGTTGCTGCGGTGCTATGGATGTCAAGTCCTGGCTGTCTGGAGGATGTGATTGATAGATCGAAGGCCTGAGGAAAGCAATAGGTCAACAAAGAAGAAATAAAAAGCAGGAGGAGGGCCATAGCCTGGAGACATGAGCTTTTCCAAGCTGGGCAAAGAAAGCCTGTTGATGTTGCCAGATCTCAAACTTACCAGGGGGTGACAACAAGAAGTCTTTTTGTTTGGTCTAATTCTGCCTTTTGCTTTCAGCTTCTGATTATTTTTGAAGCAAAAATATGAAGAAACTGAGCTGGACTTTTGCTGTTCCCCAAAAATCCCCTACACAGCATCACCCTGCAGTTCTTGGTATTACAGTCTTGAGGGCTGAAATGTTTGATGCACACAGGTGCTGACAAGAACAGTGGGAAAGTCACCACCTACACTCCAAAAACTTGTGACCTGTGTTTTACAGTGGTTCCAGTGACCTGACCTGTGGGAGAGAGGAGGTTTGAGCCCCTTCTCAATATCCGCTCTAACGGGAATACGGTTCCCTGAAGAGCAAGATCTTCCTTGAGACACTCCCACACGGGGTGAAGTATTCCCAAGCTGCAGCCAAGGGCAGGGGTTGTGCTAAAGCAGGAGGGTGAGGAGCACATTGACTCAGCCTGAGTCCATGAGAAGGAGCTTCACTGCAGGCCTCCTTGGCTGATTTTCCAGCAGCTGCATGTGGCCATGCAGTTGCTGGATGCATTTTTGTGACCACTCCATTCATCTCAAATGATGCTCTCAAGGCAGTTTGCACTAGGGCTGGGAGGTCTTTGCTCACTGGCAGGAAGATTGAGTGGCCAAAAGCATTTGGAGGATGTTCAGGGTGAGGTTTAAGAGTGAAACCTTTGGGGATGCACATAAAAGTGGCGCCTGCCAGCATAAATTTGGGGTGTTTTTTTTTTGGTGGGAAGAGGTGTCTCAGGGATGCTTTGTTCCCACAACCTGAGTGCTGCCCCTGGATCAAACCCAGAACAACATGGGTGAGTATTTGGAGAGGATGGACTTCCCAAGCAGTTTTTACACCTCCCAAAGCACATATAGAGAGCTGCCTGGGGTATATACACCCCTCCTGGCTCCACCCACACAGGGTGAAATATTCCCAGGCTGCAGCCAAGGGCAGGGGTTGTGCTGAAGCAGGAGGGTGAGGAGCACATTGACTCAGCCTAACTGAGTCCATGAGAAGCAGCTTCACTGCAGATCTCCTTGGCTGATTTTCCAGCAGTGACTGCTCAGTCACATTAGGTGTTGCCATGTCTTACTTTGGGTACCTGTGGCTTGGTGGTCGTAGCCCTCAGCTCCATAGCTGGGTTTTCTCTGCTGAGTGGGTTTTTTGGTTCATCCCTGAGGTGAAACTTGCTGTATGTGCAAAAGGCAGCAAGGAGGTAAAATTGTTTTGGGGGGTAAAATTGTTTTGGGGGGTCTTACCTTGGGTGCCTGTGGCTTGGTGGTCGCAGCCCTCAGCTCCATAGCTGGGTTTTCTCTGCTGAGTGGGTTATTTAGTTCATCCCTGAGGTGAAACTTGCTCTATGTGCAAAAGACAACAAGGAGGTAAAATTGTTTTGGGGGGTAAAATCAGCTGGGGAATGTTGGGGTGGAAAAGTGGGAAAAATATAAGGAATATCAGCCTGGCAGGATAAATGTAATTGTCAAGGTAAAGAACCAGCATGTGACAAGCAGGTACCATTTTTCTGGGATAAAAGGAGAGGTGCCACCTCAGAAAGGATTAAAAAACCCTGCCCATGGTTGGGGGTGGGGGGTCCCATGCAGTGCAGGTCTCTCAGCCTCAGAGACCCAACACCACACTGCAGCCCAAAGGCTGGTCCCAGGTGGCCACATGGCTCGTGTCACTGTCCTTGGCTGGCCAGAGGTCCCCTTTGTTCCCAGGCACGTGGCACTGGAGGAGCAGCCCTCGCACAGCCGGAGCAGCAGGACTCCCACCGGCCTGTCCCAGAACACTTTGTCCTTGGATGCTGCTGGCGGTGCGGCTGCGAGGACAAAGGCCTACGAGCCAACATAAATCATCGTTTGAAGTCTGCAATGACAACATGGAGAAACATTAATGGGATCCTTTAATAAAATCCACATTGTTTCCATCGGGGAGCTGTATAAACAGCACTATCAGGGGCTGCCTCAGCCAGCCCTGCAAGGCCGTGAGTGCGTGCTGTTCGGCTCATGCTTGTTGCATGGGGAGGGAGGCAGGGAGCTGGATCGAAGGATTGATTAGTCAAATGGTAGTTTGGCTCCAGGGTGGCTCATGTGGGAGTTGAGATGCTGCACTAACACACCCTTCCCTTCAGCAGCAAGCTGGTCACTTCCTCCTTGAGCCCAGCAGTAGGTGAGGGATGGGCAGAAGAATGCATGGGGCCTGTCATTGCGTTTACCCTCTCACCCATGGGTCTGCCCCGTGGCTGGTCCTGAGAGACCCCCCTCCTGCTCTTTCATAGAATCATAGAATCATAGAATGGCAAGGGTTGGAAGGGACCCCGAGGATCATAAAGCTCCAACCCCCCTGCCACAGGCAGGGCCACCAACTTCAGGCCTGGAGCTACACAAGGTTGCCCAGGGCCCCATCCAACCTGGCCTTGAACACTTCCAGGGATGGGGCATCCACCACCTCTCTGGGCAGCCTGTTCCAGCCCCTCACTACTCTTTCTGTAAAAAACTTCCCCCTAATATCCAATCTAAACCTTCCCTCCTTTAGCTTTAATCCATCCCCCTTGTCCTGCCATTATCTGCCCTTTTAAAAAGTTGGTTCCCCTCCTGTTTGTACGGTCCCTCCAGGGACTGGCAGGCTGCAATGAGGTCCCCCCACAGCCTTCTCTTCTCCAGACTGAACAGTTAATCAATGTTTCAGCTCAGTTAATCGATGACAGCTTCCTCTCTTCCTGCCCACCATCACTTAGGGACAATGAATGCCATGTCCCAACATGCCATGCTTGGAGGAAGGTCAGTGTGGATGCAATAATGCGTTCTGGCCTCAAGCTGGCACTTGAATTCCTTGCAGCTCAATTAATCTGACCATGAGATGTGTAATGATCCAAGGGAGCAAGGTCTCAAACCCTACCTGTGTCTGACAAAGGACTCACCTCTCCTCAATGATCCAAAGGGTCTCTTCCAACCTAGGTGATGCTATGAAAAATTCCCTCCAGGACCATCTTCTCAGTGCAAGATGTACAAATGGGCACAAGGCCCTTGCTGATGCTGATGTCCTAACTGCTGCCTTGGCAAGGTGTTTTCCTCCAGAGGAGTGAAGATGGGAGGAAGCATGTGCTGTCTTGTCCAGATGAAGCATTTTCCTGCACTGGCTCATGACACCTGAGGAGTGCTTTGATTTTTCTGGTATTTTTAGGAACAGCAGATCTGAACCTGTTTGCTCTGAGCAAAGCCTAAAGGTGGGCAGAGCTGCCAACTCCTGGGATTTTATTGCAAACTCTGTGGTATTTCTTAAGTCCCAGTTCTTGGATTTATGTGACTATGTGAGAACTTCAGTGTTTGTTTAAAATGCTTTCTCAAATAAGGTGTGAAACCTGAGCTCACCTTCAAGACTCAGAAAATATAAAGAACAGAAAATGAGGGTTTAAAAAAAATACCAGGTTTTGAGTGAGTGTCATGGTTTCAGGGAGCTGGGCTTGATTTTAAGTCTGGTAGGTTATGCTGAGCAAGTGTAATTTTAGTAGGAAGGTAACATCTGTGGGGTGAGAAGGCAACATGGGCTGTGGTGGAGCAAGAGCATGAAAGGCCATCTCTAGGAAGAGAGAGACTGTTGGGTTTTTCCTACCCTGAGCTTGTCTCCTAGCACTTTACATGGGTCCCTCTCACCTGTAGGAGAGGAAGAGCACTGGGAAAGGCAATATGGGGGCACCCTGAGACATGCAGCACTGTACCAAGCCTGGGTGCCCTCCATGGCACACTTCTCTTCTGCTCCTGGGCATGGACCAGCGTCCATGAAGGTCTGAATTAATCTCACCACACTTTAGGTGCCTCCAGATCATCCATTCCCTGAGGCTCCTTATGGAGCTGGTGGGCAGGAACAAGGGCTCCCAGGGCCACATCCACCCTAACCTCTTCTGCTGCAAACGGGGGGAAAGGGCACCTTCAATTTGTCTGTTTCTTTCTGATTGTTATAAAGACAGATGGAGGTCAAAGATCTGGGTCAGAAGGGACTCACCCCAAGTCCCCCCCTGCCCTGAACAGGACCAGGACCTCAGAGTGGGGAATGCTGCCCATGACTGCTTCCCTCAGCACAGCTCCTGGGCACCTGGGGAAGGGCAGGGCCCAGGGATGTGGGAAAGACAGCTTTCCTCATGTGACAGAGGTGACAGCATGGTCCCCCTGGCTGTCAGGACACTGCTTACCAGTGTCACAGTACCCAGAAAGGCAGATGACTGAGCTATGTCATAAACATGGCCAGCAGAAGGCAAAATGGCAGCCAAGGAATTTCACATCTGCAAGAGGTGCAAGTCTGAGAGGTGGGACAGACTTCAGCCTTGTCTCCATCTAAGAGTCCTCAGACATTATTGGGCCACGTTTCTAGACCCTCATTGCTACACCTGCTGCTGTAAACCTGGGGAGTTCACAGCCCCAGCAGTGCCAACCCATCACTTCTGCAGATGGCTCCCCTCCATTTTCCACCTTTCCCATCTTCAACCAGCAGCTGAAGAAGCTGGAGCCAGTGCTGCCATTTCTATCACTGCTCCTGGAATTTCCTTGGCAAGGCTGGTTCCTCTCCCCTCTCTGCTCCTTCTGGATGCATCCTTTCAGCCCCTGTCCTACACCTGCATTACCTCTGGAGGTCTTGATGGACTCCATTCTCCAAAAATTCAACCACTCTTTCAGAAAATCCAGTGCCACTTCCCATCAGTCTTCAGATAAAACCTCATGGCCATTGCACCTTTCAGGGAGACCAAGAAGTTCAATTTATGTAGCTCCAGCTTCTTCTGCCTCCCATAATGTGTTTATCTTAACATGGATGACCACCATCGTTGCTGAATTAAAGACTGGCTGATGACTATTGCTGTAGTGTTCAGCATCTAAAGCCACCCACCCACCAGTGCCCATGGGTTCTCTTGGCTTTTGTTAGCATTTGGATTCATGGCTTTGTTGGACCCAGTCATGGGTACAGACAGACCAAGATGAATCCTTTTTCTGCTCTCTGGTCTTCTGCAGTTTCCTGGCCATCTCCATGAACATGAAAATTGATCTGCATTTATCTTTTTATCTGTTGGTTTTATTTGTGTGGCAGAAACTTGATGGGTTTTTCTTCTTAAGCTGGGATCCCATCCAGGATCATGGGGTTTGAATGTCTCCAGAGATGGAGACTCCCCAGCCTCACTGGGCAGCCTGGCCCAGGGCTCTGCCACCCTCCCAGCAAAGAATTTCCTCCTCAGGGTTAGGTGGAACTTCCTCTGCTCCAGTCTGTGCCCATGGCCCCTTGTCCTGTCCCTGGGCTCCACTGAACACAGACTGACCCCTCCTCCTGAGCCCACCCCTCAAGGGTTTATCAGCACTGAGAAGACCCCCCTCAGTCTTCTCTTCTGCAGGCTAAAAAGCACCAAGTCATGAAATCATAGAATCATAGAATCGCTTGGGTTGGAAGAGACCTTTAAGATCATTGAGTCCAACCACAGTCTCACCCTGCCCAGCCCACCTCTAGATCATGTCCTTAAGGACTTCATCTACAGCCTTTTAACCCCCTCCGGGGATGGTGACCCCACCACCTCCTGGGCAGCCTGTCCCAGTGCCTGACAGCCCTTTCAGGACAGAAATTCTTCCTAATCATAGAATCATAGAATGGCAAGGGTTGGGAGGGACCCCAAGGATCCCAGAGCTCCAACCCCCTGCCACAGGCAGGGACACCAACCTCAGGCCTGGAGCTACACAAGGTTGCCCAGGGCCCCATCCAACCTGGCCTTGAACACCACCAGGGACGGGGCACCCACCCCCTCTCTGGGCAGCCCCTTCCAGCCCCTCACCACTCTCTCTGCACAGAACTTCCCCCTAATCTCTCCTCTCCCCCTTCCCTCCTCCAGCTTCACTCCATCCCCCTTGTCCTGCCAGTCTCTGCCCTTGAACAAGCTGATTCCTCTCCTGTGTCTCTGCTCCCTCCAGGGACTGGCAGGCTGCAATGAGGTCCCCCCACAGCCTTCTCTTCTCCAGGCTGATATCTGACCTAAGTCTCCCCTGGTGCAATTTGTTACCTGAGAGAAGAGACCAACCCCCACTTCTCTCCATTCTCCTTGCAGGTAGCTGGAGGGAGCGATGAGGTCTCCCCTCAGCCTCCTTTTCTCAAGACTAAAAAGCTCCTGCTCCCTCAGCAGCTCCTGACAGGACTTGTGCTCCAAAAGTCCCTCAGCCTCTCTGCATCAGAGAGATGTTCTGGTCCCCTCATCACCTTTGTAGCCCTTCTTTGTGCCCTCTCCAGTACCTCCCTGTCCTCCTTGACCTGAGGAACCCAGCACTACACACAGTATTCCAGATGAGGCCTCACCATCCAGCACTGCCATACCCTCATTTTTCCTAGGTCCATCTTCAGGCACAGATACAGACCTGGAGGAGGGGGCAACACTCACACTAGATGAAAGCTCCTTCTCCCCTTGCTCCACCTCCTCTCTGCACTGAGAACACAGAGCAGAATAAGACAACCCTTCAGAGAAGGTTAGTTTGTTAACTGTTTGGCAGCCTTCACCCACCCAAAATGACACCGTAACTTTAAAGAGCATAAAGGAAAACAGAAGAGGGAAAGAAAAATCTTGGCTGAATCTAATTAGTTGAATCTAATCAAGGGCTACAAACATAACCATGCTTGAGTTATAACTGCATCATTATTCCTTGACTGTAGGGCAGAGTTAAAGAAAGACTATCCCGAGCGAACACGCCCTGCACTGGTTTGGATTTCTTTCCTGTTTCAATTTAGTTCTGAGTTTTCTGACCTTAGCTCCTGGGGCTTGGGATGGGTCCAACATCTCTGTCATGGTGTTACTCCACCTGCAGCCTCTGCTTCAGCCTGGGTGACTGAGGCAGATTATTTCTTGAAATTGCAGTGATATCTGAATCATAGAGTCACAGGCTGGTCTGGGTTGGGAGGGACCCCAAGGATCACAGAGCTCCAACCCCCTGCCACAGGCAGGGACACCAACCTCAGGCCTGGAGCTACACAAGGTTGCCCAGGGCCCCATCCAACCTGGCCTTGAACACCCCCAGGGACGGGGCACCCACCCCCTCTCTGGACAGACCCTTCCAGCCCCTCACCACTCTCTCTGCAAAGAACTTCCCCCTAACATCTCCTCTCACCCTTCCCTCCTCCAGCTTCACTCCATCCCCCTTGTCTTGCCATTGTCTACCCTTTTAAAAAGACCCTCTTCAGGGCAGGACCCAATTGTCCAAGAGAATGTGCCAACAAGGTGGCTTCAGCTCAAAAGGCTTGTGGCTGCCCTTGAGAGGGAGGCCCCATGCCTTAGCTGAGATCCACCTGCTGCCTTTCATTGAATCATAGAATCACAGACTGGGCTGGGTTGGAAGGGACCCCAAGGGTCACAGAGCTTCACCCCCCTGCCACAGGCAGGGACACCAACCTCAGGCCTGGAGCTACACAAGGTTGCCCAGGGCCCCATCCAACCTGGCCTTTGATGTGCTCTCTTTGCTTCTTCCTCCTGCTAGCACGATGGCTCAGGTGATGCACCGTTTCCTTTCTGTTTTGTCACCACATCCCAATCTGAGACTATGCTCTGGGCACAAGGGGCAGCAGAAGGGTCAGTGAAGGTGTAGCTAAGGTCTCAGCATTGCTTTAGGTCTGTGCTTAGGTTTTAGGATTGGGGGAAATGAGAGAAAATACCAAGCATGATCTGTGAGTGTAATTTCTGGATAGGAAGAGCAGTGTTTTCATGGTGAGGACAGACCATTGGAGCAGGCAGCCCAAAGAGGCTGTGCAGTCTCAATCCTTGGAAATTTTCCAGTCTGAATGGGATAAAACTGTGAGCAACCTAGACTAACACCTTCAAGGTTGGATTAGAGACCTCCTGGTGTTCGTTCCAGCCTGAGTTACCCTGTGATCCTATAACACTTGTTTTTACTGTATCATTTTTTACCTACAGCTGTTCATCATTTTTTACCTACCCTCTTACACCTTCAGCTCAGTTTCTTGATGTGGTGCAGTCTGGCATGGTGAGTGCATGTACCTCATCTTGTCTCCAGCTCAGCCACGTGCTGGGAACTTGCCTGGGCATCTGGGCTTGGAGATCAGGGTGCCCACCTACTGGTGGCCACCCCATTGCTTCCTCTTTCTCTGTTCTTTTTCCATTCATTGCTATCTAAGGCAAGGGCAGGCCTGCAAGCAAGAAAAGGCAGAACCCAAAGGGTCTTCACATCCCAGGGCTGAAGGTAGCTATCAAACTAGGTAGGAAAACTTGGATAGGTGTGGAAAACTTGGGCTGGGTAAGCACAACCTCAAAGATGAACTCATCTTGGCATCCATAGCATCTATCTGGGATTTGGGTACAGCTGTACCTGGGAAGGAACGAATCCTGGGAGACATCTCTCATTCTTGGAACAAAAGCCTTCAGGCTCTGGAGCAAAATGAGGGCATGATTGTGAATTAAGGACAATATGTTTAAAGAACTATAGGCTGTCTTCTTTTCCTCATCAGGAACATGGCCCTGGGGCACTCAGACCTCAAGAGATTGGTTCTACATTGCTAAATTGCCAAAACTCAGCACGAGCAGCAAAAAGAGCTGTAAAGCAAAGCCAAATAACCTTCAATCAGAGAGGACACTGCTGATAAGAAGAGACCTTGTCTGGGGCTCTGGTGCACTTGGGAAGGGCATAGTGTATCACAGGCTGACGAGGAGTCAGCAGTGCTCTGCCTTTTGAGAGCAAAACAGACATCAGACTTTCAGTGCTATGCAGAAGACATGCGAAGTTATCCATCTGCTCCACACAGCCCCAGGAAGACCTCGGCTGGATATTGAATCCAGCTTTTGGCACTACACTTGAGAAAAGATGTGGAGTCCTTGGAGAGGGTCCAGAGGAGAAGAACAAAGAGGAACAGAGCTCTAGAAAGCATGACCTGCAAAGAGACACTGAAAAAATGGGGATTGTTTAGTCTAGAGAGGAGAAAACTGAGGGAAAACATGATAGCACCCTTCAAGTATTTTGAATTTCTCCTCTGGATAGGAGATAGGAAGCAGTCTTCTGTGTCTGCTGGGGCTGGCATATAAAGTCATTGGGTGAAGGGCAAGGGTGACTGAGGTCAGACCTCAGGAAACATTTTCCAAGGGTGAGAACTGGGATTCCTTGTGTGGGGGGCAGTGGAAACTCCATCACCGGAGTCTTTCCAGAACGAGTTATTTAGCTATGTGTCAGGACAGACTAGGTGGATGAGAAGATCTGCAGGGACTAGAAGTCTCTGTGCCCCTGTCCCATGTGAATTCACAAGCTGAGCTACTCAGGCTTTGCCCACGTGGACTTCTAAAAGTGCAAGAGCATCATCCTCTCTGTGGGATACCACATCCACTGCTTCTTCCTCTCCTCACACAAGTGCTACCCCAGCAGCTCTGAAGACGGAGGAGTGAGGACAGGGCTTCCCAAAGCACCAATCCTTGGGCTGTCAGCAACCTATGGCTCTGCATAGGAACATTCAGAGGAGCTGGACTTTGCTGCAGTGGAGCTGAGTGTTGGAGGGAAACTGTGGTTTCGGGGAGGGAGGTACCGTGGGTGGTTTCATTGTAGTTGTTTTTGTAATTTATGGCTGGTGAGCCTGGAGTCTGGGAGGAGTGTTCCTTTTTATGCTCCTTTGTATAAATCCAAATAAATAAATTCAGGGAGAATCTCTTAGGCAACCAGGGCCCAGCCAGCATATAGCTGTTAAGATTAATATCTGCCTCTTGAATTGCGCCAGAAGACCAGAGAGGGAGCTGGCAGGGATCTCAAAGCACTCTGTAGGTTCTGAGTGTGTTGGAAAGTCTGGTGAGTTATATGGTGCTCTGGTGGGAACTGAGTCGTTGGGCAAAACCAGTCCCAGTGGAGGGTGAAATACGGGATGTTCCAGCCCAAAGTCTTTACCTTGAACGAAAGCTATGAGTGTTTCTGGGAGGAGGGGGACATCCCAGCTCTGGAAGCCCTGAAAAGTGCTGCTGGTATGTGGGATGGGCTGGGTCATCAGCCTTCTCTGTCCTCTCAGATGTGCTGGGATGGGGAGTGAGAGCAAAGCCCATCCCAGAAGATAAGCCAGGCAGCCCCATGATCACTACAACCCCACCATGGTTTTAGCAGACAGAAGAAGACACCAAGGGACCAGCACATTGGTTTATTAGCAGAACAGCCAGAAACCCAACTTCTTCTGGAGGGGAACAAGGTGCAGCCGGTGAAATGTCACCGCCCAGATGAAGCAGCAACAGAATAATGGATAGGGGTGAACCCTGAGGAAATTTTGGATCCTGAACGCTCTCAGACACTACGTTCAGTGATTTTATGACATGGGTGTTCAGGGGAGTTTCTTCCGGAAACATTTGTTTTATAAATGGCTCATTTTCTAATTACATTCTGCAGGGCTGAGAAGGTAAGAAAAAGGAAGGGGGAGAATAAAAAAAAAGGGGGAAAAAAAAGAAAAGAGAATAAAAAAGGGAGGGCCACAAGGCTTGCCAAAGAGGACTTGACACAGGCTTGCTGCAGCTTCTACTTTGATGCGAATCAGAAAGATGCACTGAATGCAAGTGATAGCCATTGCTGGAGCTCTCCTGCACAGGAATCCTGCACCTGTGGGACCTGGAGTGATGGAGTGGCTGAGATGACTTTAAAAGGGTGTACCCAGGGTAGGGGATCCTCTGCTGTGGACGGTTGTGGCCGTTCTCCACAGGCATCCCACCGAGCCCCCTGTTTTCCTCCCAGTCTCCCTCTCTCTTGCTTGAAGAGCGCCTTCACAAACGAATCCCATCGTGGGGCGGTGAAGGAAGAGTTAACCACTTCCTTCCAAAAAAATCAAGGCAAAGAAGAAAAAAAAAAAGAAAAAAAAGGCCACCATTTCCTGATATGGGGCAAGATGAACCGATCAGCGGGGGTTTGCGGGGTGACCCTCACCCGTCCCCTTCAAAGAGGGGCAGGGAGAGAGGTTAGAGTGTTGCTGGCTGGAGCGAGGGCTCCAACCGTCTCCTTTTGGCATGTGCCCTTATTTACGGGAGTGTTTTGGCTCGGCGCTGCGAGGCCAGGCGTCCCGCGAAGCCGGGTGAGGAGAGACTTTAAAGCTTCGCGGGTGAGCAGGGGAAAGAGGGGAGGTAAAGGATGCGGGCCCCGTCTTCACGCTGGAAGGGAATCTGGTGGCCACATGTATCTACGTCCTCCAGCTTGATGATGATGATGAAAGATGTCATGCTAGGAAACTCTGGAGATCAGAGACACGCGGACCACATACCGGCATTTCAACACGAGAACACAGCTTCCAGCGTCTGCCCAACCTCGGAATTTGCACCTTGTAACACTAGGAATGGACATCTGTAGACCAAAGGAAAACCTTTGTGTACACACAGATTTTATGAAGCAAGGAGGGATGTGTGTGTGTGTGTGTGGGGGGAGGTGGGTTCTTTCATCCCTCCAACACTGCGAGGGCAGCCCCGCTGCCAGCTCTTCCCTTTCAGATGGGAGATGTGAGTTCAGCAGCACTCGTGTGTGTGTGTGTGTGTGTATCCATGTGTGTGTGTATCCATGTGTGTGTGTATCCATGTGGGTGTGTGTGCCTACGTGCATGGGTGCACGCGTGTGTTATTCTGGGATTAGAAATCTTTTCCAGGCTCAACAACAAAGGGGTGGCACATGGCAGCTATTGTCCCCGCTCAGCCAGGGTGAAGTCGAGGGAGGTCACAGATGTCCTGACCATATTTAGCTCTCAGAACAGGATTAATTTAGTTGAGCCTAATTTTATATTTTTCTTCTTTTTTGTTGGGTTTTTTTTGGATTGGGGTTTTTTTTGTGTGTGTGTGTGTGTTTTGTTTTCTTTTTTCTCTAAGGAAGAAAGTCCTGGCTGGCTGGCAGGAATACCAGCCACAAGTTTTAGAACCAGTGAAGTTGGTCCTCGTGCTGGAGAAAGTCTCAGAAAAAGGCTATTTTTCAGGGAAAGGGCAAAATCCTGTTGTTTTTCCAGAGACAGTGCCCTGGAACTGGTCACCTTTGGGAACCAGGGAGCTGTTCAATGAAAAATCAGGGGTTTTAGCTGGACTTTTTTTGAGCAAGCATGGCCATCTTCTCCTGACCTTCTCCTCTGTGGCTGCTGATGTCAGGGGACAGGTTCCCTCTGAGCAATTCCTTCTACCAGCTGCTCGCAAGTCTGTGCCCTTAATGAAAATAAGAGGGAGAGAAAAAAAAAAGAAAGGGAAAGAAAGCCCCAACCCAGTGACCCTCCTTCTTCTTGCCAGATGAGCTGTTCCTCAGAAACACCTGTCTGGTAAATTAGAGTGGGAATTGTGAACGCCAAGCGCAGCATATTTTCCTTCGCCACTAATATATTGAAGTTGCATATGGTGCCCTGGGGGAAAGGAGATTGTTTCAAGTCAGATTTTCAAATTGTGAGCAAATCCTAGGGAGAGAGATTCGCTGATTTACAGTGGACCTTGAGAACATATCAGCATCCCATGCATCTGGTGAGGAAAATACAGAGCAGGAGCTGGGGGTATTGACCAGGACCACCTTTCCGACCAGGTCGATGCAGGGGATGGTGTCATATGTACAGAGGCTGGAAGCAGAACCAGGGTGATTTCCAACTAAAACACAGATGTGAATTTTAACCATTATAAATTAAGGACCAGGAGGGGTCCCCTCTGCGTTCAGAAGTTCAGGCTAAAGCTGGTGAAACGCTTTAACCACACACAAATTGCCAGCCCTGGTGTAAGAGAAGGAGAAGCAGCAGAGAGAATCACAGAATCACAAGGTTGGAAAAGCCCTTTAAGATCATCGAGTCCAACTGTTCCTGTCCTGTGCTAAACCAGATCCCTAAATACCTGATCTACTCTTTTTTTAAACACCCCCAGGGGTGGGGACTCAGCCCCCTCCCTGGGCAGCCTGGGCCAGGCCCTGACAACTCTGTCAAGGAAGAACTTTTCCCTCCCATCTGAGCTGCCCCTGCCCTGGCACAGCTTGAGCCCATTGCCCCTTGTCCCATCTCCTGTCCCCTGGCTGAAGAGACCATCCCCCACCTCTCTGCACCCTCCTGGCAGGGCAGGGGAGGTGGGGAGAAGGTCTCCCCTCAGCCTCCTCTTCTCCAGGCTGAACACCCCCAGCTCCCTCAGCTGCTCCTCAGAGGATTTGCCCTCCAGCCCCTTCCCCAGCCTGGCTGCCCCTCTCTGGCCTTGCTCGAGGGGAAACCAAGTGGCACACCCGATGGTTTTATGCCCCCTTTCCCATGTACCCATAAACAATGAGTCTCATTAACTCCACCACCCCAGAAATGGGAATTTCAGTGCAGGAGCCATGTGTACACATGCATAAAGGCAAAGCCAGAGAGGCTTTCAGGTCATTTCTGAACAAATGGTAATGCAAATAAAAAGCATTTAGGTAAGTGTTTTGTCGTTTGGTCCCTTCGTAGCTGGAAGAAGTGGTTGTTTCAGATTTATGCTCTATGTGTTGTTTTTCTTGGCAGTTTGCAGAGTGCCTTGGTCTCCAAAGGCTTGCAATTTTAGGGATACTTTCTGATATTTAAAGAGAGCGTTTTGGCTGAAATCCACAAACTGCCTATAGTCACAGACACTAAAACTTCTTTCCAGTGACTGCCACTAATCACACCACACTTTTGTGCTTAACATCTTGCCCTCGAGTTGACCCAGGGACTAACGGATCCCCATTCCTGCAGGCTGAGGTTGTGGCTTCCCCTAAAACCCATGTGTGGACAAGTCCAGTGAGGCTGGAGCAGCCTGGAAAGCTGATGCCTCTAGCAGATATTGGCTGCAGGAGTTAAAAAAAATTAGAATTTAAAAATTAAAAAAAAATAGATATAGGTGGTTCAGGGGAAAAAAAGGGGGAAAACCTTTTTTAATGTGCTATATATGCTATATTTTTATATAAAAGTAAAAATAATATATAAAATATTAATAAATATATTTTATATCGAAATACCATTTATATGCATATATAGCTATGTTTTAAATATTTAATATAAAAATATGCTGGCTGTTACCAGAACTGTGCAAATGCTGACACACAGCAGAAGCATGAAACAAGCTCACAAAGAGCTGATGATGAGAAAATTAGGGTTTTTCTGATCATGGGACATGGGTGGAGTTCAGCTAGGAGTGTAAAGGAATAAATAAAATAGTAGTAATAAAGGTAGAGAGGAATGGAGGGAAGAACAGGTGCTTTTCAAAGTTACCACCAAAAATGGCCTAACACATTACTTTTTCATATTTTAGGCTATTAAAATAAAAGGGCTCAGACTTTTTTATGTCAAGTGCAGGCATTTATATCCCTGTTGAAGCCACCAAAGAGAAGGAGAGAAGGTGGCTGCTGCTCCCACCTGCACCTTGCCCTGGGGAAGCAGGGCCACGCCGTGCTGCTTCATACACTCATTACCGATCCCGCTAATTTTATTTCTGATTATTTATGTTTTTTCATGAGCAGCCATTAAATGTTCATTTGTTAAAGGCTTAACACATTCCATTACACCACAAAATTTATATTTCTAACAAAACGATGTCTCAGAGTGATTCAGAATTAAATTAATGTGACACGGACTATTTATCAAGATGGCAGCTTGGCTGCTCAGGAACAAGGGATGATTTACTGGCCTGTATGTGTGCAAACCTATGGGCTCTGCCCTGGTATTTCTCCTGTACTGCAGAGGAACTGATAAAATAATCCTCCAAAGTACCTCAACATATGGTTTAGATCATCAAAGAGAAAAATACTTGTAAAAGCACAAAGAAGGAAACCAATAAACATGTACATCTTACCAGTTAACTCCCTCCGTAGGAAATGTAAACCATGAAGGATGGTGGGTTTTGAGTCAAATTCTGCCATTTGTCTATTTTTTTAATTAGAGGAACATGCTGGCTTAAATTACAGCGTGTCCACTCAAACAATGGCAGCGGGGGAAGGAGCCAGGAGCTGGTGCAGATCAGCAGTGCTACGCTGATTTACACCAGTGAAGGCCTGAGCCCGCCTCAGTCACTGCCCCCTGCGTGGCTTTGCCACCATTCCTAGCCTGCTGGGTTGGTTTTACTGAGAGAAGAAATTTATCTAAGCATTGCAGCCATTTTAATTTCCAAATAAGCATTTTTATTTCTAAATAATTCGAGTATATATGATTTAATGCCTATTTTCAGAGAGAAGCAAGGCTTCGCAGATCTACATCTCATGAATAGTATCAATTTGGGGGATTTTTAAGGGAAGTCTCCATTGAAAATCTTCATCTTCTTTACAGAAAGAGTGGTGAGGGGCTGGAACAGGCTGCCCAGAGAAGTAGTGGGTGCCCCGTCCCTGGGGGTGTTCAAGGCCATGTTGGATGGGGCCCTGGGCAACCTTGTGTAGCTCCAGGCCTGAGGTTGGTGGCCCTGCCTGTGGCAGGGGGGTTGGAGCTCTGTGATCCTTAGGGTCCCTCCCAACCCTTGCCATTCTATGATTCTGTGATTTGCCAGAATTTAGGTGGTGATACTGAACTCAGACTAAGCATATTGAGATTATTTTTTTTCAAAATACATCCACTTGGGCTATACAGCATTTAGTCAGCAGCCTAGTCTCAAGCACAGAATTAAGTAAAAATAAAACTCACCTTGCATTTGCTTGCATATTCCAGCATTAAAATAACATACCTGTCTGAAGTGAGGCACATCCAGACACCAGAGGCACTGCTATTAATGAACCTGAATGAATATTTCCTGATTTTTCCAAAATAAAGTGCATGTTTGTTGAGCATTTCATGAATCTCAAGTGTCAGCTAATGCTTGCAGTAGCAGATGAGTTCAGGAAAGGATGAATCTTTCCTCTGGTGGAGCTCTCTTTATTTTCTCCATATATTTTTAGCCACAAGGAAATTAGTCTCTCTCTTTTTTTTTTTTCTTTTTTTTTTAAAATTTCCAGCCATGTCCTGGAAAATCTACTCTGACAATATGTGTTTCAAATTCTTCCAACATCTATTCTTTGGAAAGAGTGTCTAGCTTTCTTCATGGGTAAATCAACCATTTCCTAACAAATTTCTCTGGATTCTTTCATGTTTTACCATGTCAAACTTTGTGGTTATAGCAGTGCAGGAGTTATTTACAGCTTCCTTGAACATCCTCCATTTCCTAGAAGACATTGTCTGTCACCTGCAGTAACTTCAGGGAAATTTATGGAGCGCATCGATAGCTCCATTTGTGATGATGTCACTCTCTTTAAAGGGAATGACTCCTCCACTTATTGTCAATATTTCAAACTGAAAGTACCAAACTTAACCTTAAATGGATTCCACTTGGATTTCTTTCTCATCGATCACGTAGCTAAGCTCCATCATTTTGTTATCCCACAGTCTCAGCCTTTAGAAATAATGAAATCAACTTTCCTCCAAGCCCCTTTCTCACAGCTCACCATGAGCTCAGCCAAGAAGCCCCTCCTGAGTACCCCTCCGTTGCACCCCAAAGCCCAGCATGGAACCAGGACATCAGCCCAGTCCTCACACGGACCCCACAGCTCCTTTTGTAACAGGTTTCACTGCATCTGGTAGCTGAACACATCATTTTCAGATCATCCCTGTCTTTGGTCTGTGGTGAGAAACCTGCTGGTCTCTGTTGGAGATGGAGAATTCTTGGGCAATGAAGGAAAATAAAAGGGAAAAAGATTTCTAGGAGTTTATGTGTCTGCAATCATATCTACTGAAAACCAGGGAGCTGTAGGCTCATTTTATTTACCCAAAATGTGCTGTAAGGCACATTTTATTTACCCAAAATAAAATTGACCAAAAGACCCCAAATCATAGAATCATGGAGTGGCAAGGGTTGGAAGGGACCTCAAGGATCATAAAGTTTCACCCCCCCCCCGCCACAGGCAGGGACACCAACCTCAGGCCTGGAGCTACACAAGGTTGCCCAGGGCCCCATCCAACCTGACCTTGAGCACCCCCAGGGATGGGGCACCCACCACCCCTTCTCTGGGCAGCCTGTTCCAGCCCCTCACCACTCTCTCTGTAAAAATCTTCCCTCTAATATCCTATCTAAACCTTCCTTCCTTTAGCTTTAATCCATTCCCCCTTGTCCTGTCATTGTTTACCCTTTTAAAAAGTTGAATCCTCTCCTGTTTGTATGCTCAACCTGAGGCATATATGTTTACAAACAGAGCTTAGAAACACAGCTTCAGTGCTTACTGTTCTCACACCAAAATGAGGGAAATACATGAGCAGCTGGAAATCCTCCTGACACTGGAGCTTCACCTACAATTAGAGAAAACCAACAACAATGTTCACCATCTGCTCTTTCTTTCCTGAAGACAATCAAACACTCGAGGAAAGGAAAAAATTTGCTCCTTTGTAAAGGGTTGTCGGGGGAACAAGTGCATGATGTGGGTCTGTATTTATCTAGGAAGGCAAATAAACCACTTATGTCTCACAAAGGGAATTAAATGGAAACTTCTGAGGACACAGATTGTGTGTGAAGTCAGCCCCAGGGTCTGTTTTGGGATGCTCGTGGCCTCAGTGTGCTTCTGTCGTGTTTTTCCTCACCGCACACCTCATGTGACTAATGTGCTTCGAATGCTCTGTGGGTTCCTGCTCTCCAGCCAGGCCACCATGTCAGCACGTGCACCTCAAAGTCTTTAAGGCTACATAGATGTTGAAGGGCCTGGAGCATCTCCCCTGTGAGGAAAGGCTGAGTGAGCTGGGGCTGTTCAGCCTGGAGAGAAGAGACTGAGAGGGGATCTGATCAATGGTTATCAATAGCTGAAGGGTGGGACCCAGGGGGACATGGGCAGCCTCTTCTCAGTGTCTGTGGGGACAGGACAAGGGGCCATGGCCTCAAGTTGGAGCACAGGGAGTTCCCCCCCAATGTGGGGCAGAACTTCTTGCCAGTGAGGGTGAGGGAGCCCTGGGACAGGCTGCCCAGGGGGTGTGGAGTCTCCTTCTCTGGAGAGATTCCAGCCCCATCTGGACACCGACCTGTGTGCCCTGTCCTAGGGACCCTGCTTTGGCAGGGGGTTGGACCCCATGAGCTCTGGAGGTCCCTTCCAACCCCTATTCTTCTGTGAAATCCCCAGTCCCTTTTCACATTTAAACTCTTGCTTTGTCCAAGCATCTTGCAGCAGCTTTGCTCTGTAGCCTGGCTGAACAGAGTTCATGCCCTTCGGTGCCATTCGGTGGCTGCTGATGCTTCACACACACCTGCTCAGCTGAAGACCACGGTGCAGGAAGAAAACTGATGGAAGAAAAAGGGTAGCATACATTTTTGCACCCAAACACCAGATTTTTCATAGCTTTTTTTTTTTTTTAAATTAATTGAAGATATTTATTTATTCTTTGGTGGCTGGCTCTCCTTCCCCCCAAAACCCATGCCCAGTCCTTTCCCTCTCCTCCCCTCTTGCTCTCACCTGCTTGACTCTCCAGACACCCCCAGCTCCAAGTGATGCAGTGTTTGCATTTTCAGTATGCTGTGGATGTGGCCCATGTGATGGTGTCTGAGGTCATTCTGGCTCATGCTTTCCATGAGGTGAGGGCTTTGGGCTGGAATTTCTATTGTTTCAGCTCCCTTCTTCTGCCAAGGAGCTGAGCACCTTCCCAGAGTCAGATGGAGGGTGGTTGCTCTGCCCTTAGCTATGAGAAGGGCATGATTACCTGCAAAGGTGAGCTTTCAGCAGAGAGGTCTTGCCATGCAGAATGGTGATTTGCAGCTCCACTGTAGGTAGCAAGGCCAAGGGATCATCTCACCAGCCATCTGAAAGTGCTTGAGCAGGGGGTATCCATCTATCTACCAGCTGCTCAAACTCAGACTCCATTCATGGGACATCACATCCCTTCAAAGAAACACCCCAAAGCCCAGGCATGTCCCACCTTGGCTGTATGGGCAAACACAAGAGCAGCTGGGGTGCAGCAGGGTGCTGGAATGGGGGATGCCAGGTGTGTGTGGCCAAGAGGCACCCTGTGGTACCCCAGCTGCATCCACACCACGCAGAGGTGAGTCTGGGCATGTGTCTGGCCAAGCCAGAGGAGCACAGATGAAACCTCTTTCCAATACATAATAAAAGGAGAGTGAAGCCAGCTGGAATATCCTGTACATTAAGTGTGATGACTAACTATAGCAGATGTTGGTGCATTTGTTAAAGTTTCCACAGAGAAGGAGGGACTGGAATATGAGCATTTGAAAGTCAAAGGTAGCCCATGAGTTAGGGAGGAGAAGTGGGAGATGAAAGGGGATGGAGCTGTGGGGAGGGAAGGAGGCTGCTGGGTTGGCAAGGAAGATGATGGGGGAAATTGTGGTATGGGGTAAGGGGCCAGGGGAAGTTTGCAAGGCCTGGGAAAGGGGCAAGCATAGGGCTTTGTCATCAGGAAGAAAGGGCTGTGGAGCCTTCTGCAGCAAAAGGAGAAATGGCTCCATTCCCAAGGGTGAAAGAGACGGAAAATCACACGCGCAGCTTTGAGCAGACATGGAAACCAGTGCTGAGAGCTGTGCACAGATCTCCCACCCTGAGCCACCACCTGAGGAAAGTCTGAGGTTCCTTATCACAGCTCAACCCTGGCTTTGCTGCTTCAGGATCCTAGAAACCAAGAACCTCTCTGGCAAAGGCATCTCCTTTGCTTGTTGTGGGAATACTAGGTCTGCCTCATTAATACATGCATTCATCTTGGTGTAGTCACACTATACCCATGTATAAGCCTCAGAGTCACAGCATCTTGCAGACAGGAGAAAAGATAAATGCATTTAATTAACGTTTTAAACCCTTTATTTCTTCATATTCTGTAAATAACTTGGCAGGCTTTTAAAATGCAAACTACAGAGCACAACCATCGTTTGACTTTTGCCCTCTCAGGTGTTTTGCAAGTGTGGGTCTGTTGGCTGACACCAGGAAAATTTGAGAGAAACCTTATCCCCTGAAAAGAAAAGGCCAATGGAGTGGGAAGCACCCCCCAAAAATTATTAATATGTGTGCACACCTATCTGAACTTCATTTTTCCCCCCTTTAATGTTAAAAGGATTATAATCATAGAATCACAGAATGGCAAGGGTTGGAAGGGACCCCAAGGATCATAAAGCTCCAACCCCCTGCCACAGGCAGGGACACCAACCTCAGGCCTGGAGCTACACAAGGTTGCCCAGGGCCCCATCCAACCTGGCCTTGAACACCCCCAGACACGGGGCACCCACCCCCTCTCTGGGCAGCCTGTTCTAGCCCCTCACCACTCTTTCTGTAAAAAACTTCCCCCTAATACCTAATCTAAACCTTCCCTCCTTCAGCATTAAACCATCCCCCTTGTCCTGCCAGTCTCTGCCCTTGAACAAGCTGATTCCCCTCCTGTGTCTCTGCTCCCTTCAGGGACTGGCAGGCTGCAATGAGGTCCCCCCACAGCCTTCTCTTCTCCAGGCTGAACAAGCCCAGCTCCCTCAGCCTCTCCTTGTAGGGCAGGTGCTCCAGCCCTCTGAGCATCTCTGTGGCTCCTCTGACCCCTCTCCAACAGTTCTACATCTTTCTTGTATTGGGGTCCCAGCTCTGGACACAGGATCCAGCTGGGGCCTCAGGAGGGCAGAGCAGAGAGGGACAATCCCCTCCCTGTCCCTGCTGCCACCCCTCTGCTGATGGAGCCCAGGATCCCATTGGCCTTGTGAGCTGCAAGAGCCACTGCTGGCTCATGTTCAGTTTCTCATCCACTATGACACCCAGGTCCTTCTCAGCAGGGCTACTCTCAAGAAGCTCTTCTCCCAGGCTGTATCTACGATGTATCAGCTGATGTGGGAAGAGATTTCCCTTAATATTTAGTGATTGCCTGCTGCAGGTCTGATGCAAGAGTTTCTTAGAGCTATTCAGCCAAGTGTTCTTCTCCACACAGTGAAACACAACACAAAGTTTGGATTCCTTACACCCTAAATTATAAACAATAACAATTAGAGAATACATGAAACTGATCTAAGTGTTCCCCCCAAAAAAACACCTTCTAGTTATCCCACACAAAATAGTAATTTATCTGTGTTACATGACACTGCTGTGCTTATATATGAGTAGTTTTAGCAATACCCAAACCCCCAAATATCTCAGTTTAATTCTTTTGGGGTTATTTTTCCCCAGAAAGTAGACATCCCCAACAGTTTGAGTTAGTGACTTAGGTTTCTTTCACTGTCACTGTTATCAAAGCTAAAAGGCAAAGTGGATGATCAGCTCTGGGTAAAGACAAGTTGGCCACTTTAATAAAGTAGTTTTTATTTTGGATAAAATGCAATATTACCTTAGCCTCTCCTTGGCAAATGAGATGAACATCAGGGGGAAAAAAGAAAGTCACCAAGATTCAGCTTGGAAAAATGGAAGTTCTGGAAGAAAGATTAAAATAAATGAAATATCACTGGCTTGGCTAGCAGCAACTGGGGGAGAATGAAACAAATGTTGGAATGACATAAATCCTGAGGAATTACAGAGTTAGAAGGAAGGGCTGAAAATGAAGAGGTAAAATTTTGGCTGTCTAGCCACAGAAGTTTCCTGGTGCAGATATCCATTAGTGAAGTGGTCTTATGAGGAAATGGTGAAGGATATATAACGTATGACATTTATAACTAGACTAAACAAAAACTACATAGTCCTTTCTCCACAGACAAGTGCCCCCCAAATCCACTCCTCCATCCCATGCTATCCCAGGCACTGAGCAATCAGCCACGTCCCGCAGGAAGCAAAAACCATTGGGCCAATGACTTGTTTTCTTGAACCACAGCCCAGCCAAACCTGGGCTTTGAATGATCACAGAATCACAGAGCTGTAGGGGTTGGAAGGGCCCTCCAGAGCTCATGGGGTCCAACCCCCCTGCCAAAGCAGCTCCCCAGCTCATACTGCACAGATAGGCATCCAGATGGGTCTGGAATATCTCCAGGGAAGGAGACTCCACATCCCCTGGGCAGCCTGTCTCAGGGCTCCCTCACCCTCACTGGGGAAAAGTTCTTCCCCACATTGGGGGGGAACTCCCTGTGCTCCAATTTGCAGCCATTGCCCCTTGTCCTGTCTCCACAGATACTGAAAAGGGGC
Organism: Laterallus jamaicensis coturniculus; assembly: GCA_022605575.1. NCBI lineage: Eukaryota > Metazoa > Chordata > Aves > Gruiformes > Rallidae > Laterallus > Laterallus jamaicensis. Next base: position 1,367,268 of record JAKCOX010000112.1, on the reverse strand, counting down.
TGGCCAATTCCCCCTGCACCCCATACTTAAGATATTGATAAACATTGATCAGGTGCCCCCTCAGTCTTCTTCTCTCCAGGCTGAACAGCCCCAGCTCTCTCAGCCTTTCCTCACAGAGGAGATGCTCCAGGCCCTTCATCATCTCCATATCCCTTCTCTGGACTCTCTCCAGGAGATCCCTGTCCTTTTTATCCCAGGGAGCCCAGCACTGGACACAAAAGTCCAGGTGGGGCCTGAGCAGGGCAGAGCAGAGGGGGAGGATCCCCTCCTGTGACCTGCTGCCCACACTCCTCCTGATGCCCCCAGGATCCCATTGTCTCTCTCAGCCCCAGGACACACTGCTGGCTCATGGCCACCCTGTCACCCCCCAGCACCCCCAGGTCCTTCTCCACAGAGCTCCTCTCCAGCAGGTCACCCCCAGCCTGTCCTGATTCCAGCAGTTGTTCCTCCCCAGGTGCCAGACTCTCCACTTGCTTTTGTTGAACCCCATCTGGTGTCTCCCTGCCCAGCTCTCCAGCCTGGCCAGGTCTCTGGATGGCAGCGCAGTGTCCTGTGTGTCACCCACCCCTCCCAGCTCTGGATCATCAGCACTTGCTGAGGGTGGGTGCTGTTCCCTCAGCAAGGTCATCAATGAAGATATTGAACAGGACTGAACCCAACACCCAGCCCTGGAATGATGCTGAGCTGCAGTCAGAATGGCTTGAGCTAGAGCTTCACTCACAACCAGCCCTGAACCAAAATATCCCCTGGCTCAGTTCCTTCTTAGTAAGCCATGCTTGGGCGAGGGGTAAAAAACTGCTGATAATGGAGGCAGGGTGATTCCACCCTCCTTGGCACTTCTGCACCAAAGGTCTTTTGATGACGTGTTGGGATGACCTTGGGTTTGGGCCATCCTGGAAAACCCTGAAAGTCTTGGGAACTGCTATTACTCTGGCCTTTCACAGCAGCAAACATGATTTCAAGCCTGACTTTACATCTTTGTATTTAACCATCTGCTTCCCCTCTCTTGCTAAGATCTAGGTTCTCCTTGGTTCAGGTTCTTATTTCACTACTGGATGTGAGTACATTCACTGGCACCACATCTCTTGAGTGACCTTCCTTTCTCCACCACCTCATGGGAAGAGTAGATGAGTTAACTGGTGTGAGGCCATTTGCTCTTGAGAATGTGAAGATGAGACCTTTTCTTTGCTGCAGAAGGTTAGAAGGTTCCTTAACTCAGAAACACCCTTGGCTTTTCCACTGTTCATGGCCTGGAGGAGAGATTATCCAACGTGACCACTAGAACTGTGATGTCCTCCTCATTGAACAGAGTAGGTGGTGTAACAATGAGTTTGGCTGGAAGGAGTTTCTGCAAAAATAAACCCAATTCTCTGTTGTACACCCCTGGTGCTCCTCTTTCACAAACCTGCTCCCTGATAAAAGTACTACAACTGCTTCTCTTGTACCTCTAGACCTAAAGTCTCTCTTTTTTTTGTGTAAATTTTGCAAGTAACTATGTCCTAATTTTCATAGAATCATAGAATCCCAGACTGGCAAGGGTTGGAAGAGACCCCAAGGGTCACAGAGCTCCAACCCCCTGCCACAGGCAGGGACACCAACCTCAGGCCTGGATGTACACAAGGTTGCCCAGGGCCCCATCCAACCTGGCCTTGAACACCCCCAGACACGGGGCACCCACCCCCTCTCTAGGCAGCCTGTTCCAGCCCCTCACCACTCTCTCTGTAAAAAAACTTCCCCCTAATATCCAATCTAACCCTTCCCTCCTCCAGCTTCACTCCATCCCCCTTGTCCTGCCAGTCTCTACCCTTTTAAAAAGTTGATTCCCCTCCTGTGTCTCTGCTCCCTTCAGGGACTGGCAGGCTGCAATGAGGTCCCCCCACAGCCTTCTCTTCTCCCGGCTGACCCAGCCCAGCTCCCTCAGTCTCTCTTTGTAGGGCAGCTGCTCCAGCCCTCTGAGCATCTTTGTGGCCTCTGAACCCCCTCCTCTTCTGCTTCTTAGAGGGTTTTTTTTTTGACATCAGAAACCAGAGACAACACTTTCTGAGGACAATCAGGCTCTTTGGAGATATTTTTCTCCTCAGTTTTTCTGGCCTCTGTTAAGAAAACTTGGCAAAATACTGAAGGGCAACATGGTGTGGCCATTTGAGAGTGGGATGCAAGTGCACACCCAGCAGAAATGTCCCATGTGAGACTGTATCTGAATGCCAGGACGGTTTCATCTTCCTAGACATTGTGCCAGGTCAATGACCAAGACTGAAACATTGGGAAGCAGAGCCATGCAAAGCACTTCATTGGTCAACTGCAGCTTTATTTCTTTCCTACTTGGTCAATGAGTTTTTCCATGACAGATAAAGAAACTATGTCAGTCAGATAACCAAGACAGATAAGCACACATATCTCCATTAACTCAGCTGTACAGCAAGCCTGCTTTCAAGAACTGCTTTTGTTCATGGCTACAGTGAGATTTCAGCTTCCAAAATAAAAAGCAGGGGAGAGATCAGCTCTCTATGGCACTGCCAGTTCAGTGTGCATCAAGAAAAGCCTCATATCTACCACACATGTCTCCTGAAAGAGAGGGGAGACAACGAGGCCTGTCTGTCTATTGTCTTGTAGTTGCTCAGGATTTTTTTTTCCAGCCAGAAAAGAATTGGGTTTAGTGTGGTGGTGACTCCTCTGTATCCCAAGGGGCAGCAGTGGGAGAAATGTTCTCATTCCTTGAATGCTGTTACACTGAGGTTCCCTCTATGGCATGTACTCATAAGCTGGTGGGACATCTCTCCATGATGCTGGCAATCACACCCCATTCCAGAATGGATGGGAAACAATCTGTGCTGCTCATCTCCACAGGAGCCCTGCTGAGAAGGACTGGGGGATTCTGGTGGATGAAACACTGAACATGAGGCAGCAGTGGCTCCTGCAGCTGGGAAGGGAGATGGGATCCTGGGCTCCATCAGCAGAGGGGTGGCAGCAGGGACAGGGAGGGGATTGTCCCTCTCTGCTCTGCCCTCCCCCAGCTGGATCCTGTGTCCAGAGCTGGGGCCCAACACAAGAGAGATGTGGGGCTGTTGGAGAGGGGTCAGAGGAGCCATGAAGATGCTCAGAGGGCTGGAGCAGCTGCCCTACAAAGAGAGGCTGAGGGAGCTGGGCTGGGTCAGCCTGGAGAAGAGAAGGCTGTGGGGGGACCTCATTGCAGCCTGCCAGTGCCTGAAGGGAGCAGAGACACAGGAGGGGAATCAACTTTTTAAAAGGGTAGAGACTGGCAGGACAAGGGGGATGGATTAAAGCTAAAGGAGGGAAGGTTTAGATTGGATATTAGGGGGAAGTTTTTTACAGAGAGAGTGGTGAGGGGCTGGAAGGGGCGGCCCAGAGAGGGGGTGGGTGCCCCGTGTCTGGGGGTGTTCCAGGCCACGTTGGATGGGGCCTTGGGCAACCTTGTGTAGCTCCAGGCCTGAGGTTGGTGTCCCTGCCTGTGGCAGGGGGGTTGGAGCTCTGTGATCCTTGGGGTCCCTTTCAACCCTTGCCATTCTATGATTCTATGATTCTATGATAAGAGTTAAATACAGCCCTGGGCTTACTGGCATCTGGAGGAAACTCTGATGATAGCTTTCAGACATCAGATGTTTTACATTCTCTCTGTGTGATGGGGTCCTCAAACAACATCCCTTAAAACTGATGTGGTGTTATTTTGCTGAATCTACTTTCCATGCTTGGGAAGGCTCTTCATGAACTGACTCTGACAAATCCAGTGAGTGTTCATGTAGCAAACAGGTTTTTGTATTAAGATAGGAAGCATCTCAGGTAGAATACCAGTAGAAATTCTCCTGCTCTCCTTCATCAGCCATGCAAGCCAGAACTGGTGAGTTTGTCTGGCCTCTTGTGCCTACTCCAAAATGTCCTTCTGTGAGATCTCTTGTCATCACTTCATCAGTGGTCACCAGTACTGGGGCTGGTAGTACAAAATGTAAACCACCCTGCTAGCTACCTCCCCCAAAAGCCAGACCACTGGATACCCTGGGTGCAGACACTGGGCACTGGGTCTCAGCCCTTCCAGGATGGAAAGTCCTAGAAAGAAAACCATATTCCCCTGTGGTCCCTGCCCAAAGAGAGGTTCAATCTGGGGCTGCAGTGTTCTCATAAACCTGAAAAACTGATTGTCTTAAAATTCGTGGCTTCCTGACAATTTGAGTGGCCTCTCTGAGCCATGTGGCCACCAGCATAAAGGTAAATATTGGGATAAGAATTAATCTGTCCCAGGCAGAAGCTGCTGCCATCAGGGTTGCCAGGTGATTTGTGTGGTGGGTAACTGTTTTGTTTCTTAAAGCTTTCCTTCAGTGTGACAAGGAGTTGCAAAGAACTTGTGGCATCCAGCAGGGAGCAACATGCAATTCAGTATATGAATTTTAGGTGAAGCCATGAAGCCAGGAAGCCATGAAGCCAGCCATTTTCTTAGGTGAAATCACCCAGATTCTAGAGCTTTCTTACTGCAAACGTGGCAAGCTAAAAACTGCTAATTGGTTACACACACTGTTCACACCATATTGATTGGTTAGTAACTATAATGAGTTCTGATAAACCTATCTTATAGCTGAACATCCTTAGTTTACCTTTAATACCTAAAAGCATCCCCACACCTGCTGTTTTGACCCTCTTGTTATGGTTGGTTCCTGACATGTTCTGTTACTCCCAAATCCCTTCCCATAACTGCTGCTTGGTTTAGGGCAGCCTGTACCCCTATCAGCAAGGCTGCTGTGTTTTGAGAATGGGATTATTAGGATCCTCTCTGCATGAGGAACTTTTCCTGTCTCATGGGAACAGAAGAATCTTGTCAGGGCCTATGTCTTGGGAGAAGAGAGCTAGGCCGCGAGCAGGCCTGCTGTCTGCCCCGACAAGAACTAATGCCAGTGTTTGTCATGGCAAATTATCATCTCCATCACCACTGTTGTTATGGCTTGATCCCAGAAGGCTGTCCTGCCCATCTGAGGAGTTCAGGGCAGAATGGGTCCTGCCAGTCAGATCCTCCCAAACCATCTTCTTAACAGCAAGTCTTTCATCAAAACCTTCAAGTTATCCTCAGTTACATGGCTGGTGCCACTGTGGGTCTCCACTGCAGGGAGGAGGCAGCATCCAGTGTGGTGGCACTGGCTGGGATGCAGAGGGACAGGGCACTTACCATGGCTAGAGGGACAAACCCTTCCCTGGTTTCATTAAGCACGTGAATTGCTTGCATTTCTGTCCGAAGTGGGACCTTTTCAGGAGTGGCAGCTGAGCCAAGATGTGCAGGCTTAAGGAGTTAGTGCCATTTGGTCCTCAGCAAGGGAATTGCTTTTCAGTGGGAGGTCTGTGCTGTGGAGAATGCTTTGGGTTGTTCTTACAGCAAGGAGAGGATGGACCTGGTGTGTGGGTCAAGCATGGGGAGAGAGCAAGGGAGCTGAGATGCCATCCCTAAGGTCGTGGTGTGTCACCTTCCCACGAGGAGCCAGCTGGGCACAGGGGAGAAGCCCCAGGCACAGGGATCTACCTGGTCCTCATGCAGTGTACAGAGGAGTTGGTGAAAAGCAAAACGGTTAGAAGCAGGTTGGGGAGGAGGTTTTCAAGTGGGATTTTGTTGTTGTGACTAAAAAGCAGAGCTGTGTCATGGCAGGGTGGCTCTTGGGCACAGCAATGCCACAGATGCCAAATGGCACATGAGCCAGGTGAGAGCTTCTGATGATTTTCATTGCTGTCTCAACAGCCAGAACATTTGCTTTGGGGTTTTTTGCCTTTTTTTTTCCCCCCTGTCTTGACGATATAAATACCTCCTAAGAGCAAAGAATTCTTTCCCTCCTTGCTTACCCCTCTCCTCACAGGAATAGATCCAGCATGGAGTAGAGAGACAGGGGAGCAGCTCCTGGCTGACTTTCAGGGGTGCAAAAGCTGACCAACTCAGGTGTTTGTTGCAATGAGGTCTTAAATATGGCACTGGATGTCCTGACAGACAACATACAAGCATTGCACTGAGTATCTGAATCCAAAGTCTTCAAAGCCTCAGTTCGCCCCAGTGATGGGGTAAGGGGTGAGGGGGTTTGGGTTCCTTCCCCCATCCTCTGGACTGGGACCTGGAAGGGTAGAGCTTAACAGGAGAGTTTTTAAAGGCTCCAAACTCCAGGATTTATGCTGCAATAGCAATAAAACCCACTGGGGTATATGTTATAGAGGCAGCTCATACACACCTCGGGTGGTGAGATGCATTAAGGCCATTGCTGTGTGGATTAATGTCCCCATAAAACACATCCCGTCGTGCGACATTGTTGTGAGGAGAATGAAGCAATAACTCTGAGACACGCCGGGCGAGTGCCCGCCCCAGCTCTGTGCTTGCAGATGGATCTCCAGCCTGGGGCTGGAAGCTTTCAGGGCTAACGTGAAACATTTGTTACAGAGCTGCCCCTCTCCTCCCATCCAACACAGCCCAGGGACCGATCTCCAACTGGTTGCCCCTCCTTCTATGCTTGCCACACCACTGGCATCACCAGCTCCTTGGTCCCCATTTGGGGTTGAGCATGTGGCCAGCTCAAGGCAATCCTTCAGCAGCTGGGTATGTCCCTGGGCAAGCCCAAGCCATGGCAAACAACAGGTTTGGCAGGACAGAGGGTGTAAATAAAAGAGCCTGACTCAGCCAGGGCTGCTGAGCGGATGCCACAGAGAGCCTTGAAAACTGGAAAGTATTATATCATTTATTAATAGGCATTTCTGTTACACTCCCCACCAGAGTGTGCGTGTCCCCGATGACAGAAGTGCTTACTAGCACTAATGAGGCAGAACAGGGAGGAAAAAATGGCCCTGTGTGTCGGGGACTGGCTGGGGAGCTGGGAGATGTGAGCTCAGCTCCTGGCTCTGCCGCCGCCTCCGCCGCCGGCCTTCATCAGGCTGCTGAGCCTCAGCCGGTGCCTCGCGTCTCCCCTTGCCAGCAGCAGTGGATGGGGCTGCTTTGCCTTCATGTGTGGGTTTTGGGTGGGTAATGGCTCCATAATTAACAAGGGGGAATGATCACTGGGGGTTTGCACTACATTTTCTTCCCCCTTGCTTCTCCTGCAGGCATTGCCAGGACTCATGGCCTCTCCAGCTCTCTCCTTGGGAAGTTTTTCTGTACAGGTGCCAATGCCAAATGCAGAGGGGAAGGGACATGGATTGCCACAGGGCATACATTGTGTCTAGGCCACCCAGCTCCCAACAGACACATTTCAATGGCTCACCTGGGGAAGGGTGACTTCTGGGCATGGTTTGACAGATGAGACACCAAAAAGTGTCTCCTAGAAATATCTGTCACCACTCTGGAGCCACAGGCCTGAGCTGAGCCTAGGATGTGTCTGAAACAGGCCAAGGAGCACTGACTCACACACCCAGAGAGGTGGGAAGGAGTGATTGTTTTTTGGATGGGATCACAGATGCTTACAGGGCATTTGGGGGATGCTATTTTTAAGGCTGATCCCAAGGCAACTTCAGAGCTAACAGAAAGCCCCTCTGTTGACTCAGGTGGCCATTAGCAGGCTGGGATGAGGTATGGCACATTGTTTGGAAATGCAGGGGGCTGGGCTGTGTTTATCCTAAAACTGCTGCTCCAGCAGCATGGGGACACATGCCACCTCGGAGAAGGATGCTGTGGGGCACCCACTTCACTCCATGCCAGGGTCCCAACTGCTCTTCCTTCTCTATCCCTCTCCACCAAAGCTTCGTAGTGGTGGGTGCTGAGTGTTTAGGGTTGGGACAGAGAGCCTGCTGCAATACTTCCCAAGGACAAAAATTCATGTGCATGGCCTCAGGGGAAGGTTGCAAGTGATGCTTAGCTGGTGAAGGCTCCTAAAGGACTGCAGCACAGCTGCTTTGTGTTGATCCCACACCAGAACCACACAACAAGAGGTGAAGGCTTGTTATAACAAAGATGATTAGAGGGCTGGACCACCTGCCCTACAATGGGAGGCTGAGGGAGCTGGGCTGGGTCAGCCTGGAGAAGAGAAGGCTGTGGGGGGACCTCATTGCAGCCTGCCAGTCCCTGGAGGGAGCAGAGACACAGGAGGGGAATCAGCTTGTTCAAGGGCAGAGACTGGCAGGACAAGGGGGATGGATTAAAACTAAAGGAAGGAAGGTTTAGATTGGATTTTAGGGGGAAGTTTTTTTACAGAGAGAGTGGTGAGGGGCTGGAACAGGCTGCCCAGAGAGGGGGTGGGTGCCCCGTGTCTGGGGGTGTTCAAGGCCAGGTTGGATGGGGCCCTGGGCAACCTTGTGTAGCTCCAGGCCTGAGGTTGGTGTCCCTGCCTGTGGCAGGGGGTTGGAGCTCTGTGATCCTTGGGATCCCTTCCAACCCATGCCATTCTATGATTCTATGAACATAAGAGACACACAGAATCCAGCTTGGAACAGGCATGCATCAAACTCATGTACTACACCCTGGGAAAGTCAAATAATGAGCAGGCTGTGATGGATTTCTACACCTCTCATTTTCTCCCCTTCCTCAGAGTGGCAATGTCTGCTCAGCACATCTTGTGAGCAAAAAAAGCAGCTGTAGTAGAGCACAAATAATTGAAACAGGAGAAGAGAGCACAGCTACAGCACAGCTTTGTGTAAAACCTCATTCCTTACTGGTAGTAAATAAAAATAGTTGTGTGGGGTTTTTTTCTTTCTCAGTGACTCACAGCATAGACATTGCATGGAAAGGGCACTAGAATCAACAGCCAGGGAAAAAAAAAACCAACAACCCCACAGAAATGGAAAAATGATCATCACAGTGCATTTTTCCCATTCCCCTTTCATCTCTTACACCTGTGTTTGACTTCAGCCAACCTTACATAAATCCTTTAAACATCTGTCTTGCTCACTTATGAAATAAGCTGAAATGGTCTCAGCCAGCCTAACAACAGTTTGTTCTGCTGCATATCTGTATGTTTAAACCCAAACAGGTTTGTGAGGTTTTGCCCAGCCAGGGGGAGAGTGGGCTTCCCACCAAACCCTGCTCATTCAGAATGTCAAAGACTACTTGTGCCAGAGCTGTGTCCAGAGCTGGGGCCCCCAATACAAGATGTGGGGCTGTTGGAAAGGGGTCAGAGGAGCCAAAAAGATGATCAGAGGGCTGGAGCAGCTCCCCAGTGAAGAGAGGCTGAGTTGCTTTGCAACTGGTCTGGCCCTTGCCAGCCTCATGCCAGGGTCTGAAAGTGTCACAGTCTATTGTGAGGCTGATTTTATATCAAAATACTTTGAGCAAGATTATTCCTTGGCTTGTGGGTGCTGGTGCAACCTTGTTGGAGTCAGTGGGACCATAGTCAGCTATTGCAGTGGGATGCACGCAGTGCCACAGTGAATCATAGAATACCAGACTGGTCTGGGTTGGAAGGGACCCCAAGGATCACAGAGCTCCAACCCCCTGCCACAGGCAGGGCCACCAACCTCAGGCCTGGAGCTACACAAGGTTGCCCAGGGCCCCATCCAACCTGGCCTGGAACACCCCCAGGGACGGGGCACCCACCCCCTCTCTGGGCAGCCCCTTCCAGCCCCTCACCACTCTCTCTGCAAAGAACTTCCCCCTAACATCTCCTCTCCCCCTTCCCTCCTCCAGCTTCACTCCATCCCCCTTGTCCTGCCAGTCTCTGCCCTTGAACAAGCTGATTCCCCTCCTGTGTCTCTGCTCCCTCCAGGGACTGGCAGGCTGCAATGAGGTCCCCCCACAGCCTTCTCTTCTCCAGGCTGACCCAGCCCAGCTCCCTCAGCCTCTCTCCAGAGGGGAGCTGCTCCAGCCCTCTGAGCATCTTTGTGGCTCCTCTGACCCCTCTCCAACAGTTTTAAACATGCACCCTGCACAGGGAGGGAGGCTCCTGGGCATCCCACTCACTTTGGGACCTTGGTAGCTGCCAGCCTGCCTCCTCAAAGTACCCGTGCATTGATCATCCACATTCAGCACTGGTCCTGCTGCTTTGCACAAGCACAGCCCCCCCCCCCCAAAAGGATAGACATCCTTTCAGCTTAGCGCTGAGAATGAAGGCTAGCAGCAGCCAAGCCGAGGTCTCTGCCTGTTCTTGATTTACTGGTGAGTTTAGAAGAAAATTTAAGATTTTTCTTTCAGGGTCAAAATATATTTTTCCCTTGACACAAGTCAGAAATAGCAGAAGGGATTTGTTTAAACACAGCTGATAAAAGTCTTCCTTGGGTTGTGATCAAGGCAGGTCAACTTCTGCGTTGGGTTTATCTCGGCTCATGAATTCAGGCTGTCTGCTTGCCTAGGAATTGGTTTATGTTTCTTCAGTGGTACCTGCTGCTCACCAATATTTATTGGATGTTTGTTGACCTCTTTGCTTTATTATATGCATTCACAGAATCACAGAACCACAGAATCACAACGTTGGAAAAGACCTTGAAGATCAAGTCCAACTGTCCCTGTCCTGTGCTAAACCAGATCCCTGAGCACCTCATCTCCCCTCTGTTAAACACACCCAGGGGTGGGGACTCAGCCCCCTCCCTGGGCAGCCTGGGCCAGGCCCTGACAGCTCTGCCAGGGAAGAACTTTTCCCTCCCATCTGAGCTGCCCCTGCCCTGGCACAGCTTGAGCCCATTGCCCCTTGTCCCATCTGCTGTCCCCTGGCTGAAGAGACCATCCCCCACCTCTCTGCACCCTCCTGGCAGGGCAGGGGAGGTGAGGAGAAGGTCTCCCCTCAGCCTCCTCTTCTCCAGGCTGAACACCCCCAGCTCCCTCAGCTGCTCCTCAGAGGATTTGCCCTCCAGCCCCTTCCCCAGCCTGGTTGCCCTTCTCTGGACTCGCTCCAGGACCTCAGTAATAATTCTTGATAATGATTCTCCAAAATCTAAGAACGTTTCTCTTCCCTTGAGTCAAGATGCTTTCTTGACTCACAATCCTAACACACAAATGCATCACACACATTAACTATCTCAGAACAGCTTCATAAAATTTTAGGAGTCTTATTCTAGAAAGCAGAAGGTAATTAGAATTAAAATTGCTTGCTTGATGTCATGGAGTAAAAGCTGCCAGGCAGCCACTGAAGGTCAGTGTAATGCTATCCTAAAGATCTTCAGCACGTAAGACCTGCAACAAGAGCCACTGGTGGAAGAAGATACTTTTCAGCACGTGTTAAACTGGTAACCCTTAGCACTTCCCACCACGACTGACTGGCAGATACCTTGTTCTTCTGGATACTGCTGTGTGAGGTTGCTCTTCTGAGCAAACAGAACCAATAGCAACAGCTGCTGCATTTGAAATTGAGGTGGGCATCTGTCTCTTCTTCCAAGTTATCAGTGCAAGGACAAGAGGAAATTTGAGTTGCACCAGAGGTTCAGAATGGATATTAGGAAAAGTTTCTTTACCAAAAGGGTTATTGAGCACTGGGACAGGCTGCCCAGGGAAGTTGTTGACTCACCATCCCTGGAGGTTTTTACAAGGCATGAAGATGTGGTGCTTAGGGACATGGTTGAATTGGCAATGCTGGGTTTGTAGTTGGGCTTTATGTTCTTAAAGGCCTTTTCCAACCTAAACAGCTCTATGATTCTGTAATATACCTAATAAATCTTTGTGTGTTCCCTTCTTAAGTCAACAACATCTGTTATCTGTCTCCTTGCTCAGGCAATGATTTAGCATTGCATGTTTTCTTGTGCAGGTGGAGGTTCCACTCGGGGCTTCTGTGCTCCTGGAGAAGTGGGAGGGCTGGGTTGTACCCACAATGGGATCACCTGCCAGGCTGGCAGGTGTTTAATGGGAGGATGTTTCACCTTGCAGAAGACTGGCATGTAAAGCACACCTTCCCTGAGTGGGCAGAGATGTTTAGGAATCTGACCATCACAAATCCACAGAAAGTCTCAGTCCTGGCTCCTCACACAGAGTGTGAAACAAAAGCATTTTGGCCCAGAGCTATTAAAAACCTGCTGAAGTGCCTGTCTCTGATGAGATGAGAGCAAAAGTGCTTTCCCCTGGGGCAGCTCAGATCTTCACTCCTGGCAGGTTCTAGCATCTCTACTTTGATGAAAGTGGCAGCTCAGCTTTTGCTCCAGATCTCAGGGATGCCCACAGGGAGGGAGCTCAGGTCCCTGTGACTATGGTCAGGGGCTATGGACATGTAAAGATGTCAAGGAAGGCAGCAGGCTTGCCGCGGCCTAGCTCTCTTCTCCCAGGACATAGGCCCTGACAAGATTCTTCTGTTCCCATGAGACAGGAGAAGTTCCTCATGCTGAGAGGATCCTAATAATCACATTCTCAAAACACAGCGGCCTTGCTGATAGGGGTACAGGCTGCCCTAAACCAAGAAGCAGTTATGGGAAGGGATTTGGGAGTAACAGAACGTGTCAGGAACCAACCATAACAAGAGGGTCGAACAGCAGGTGTGGGGATGCTTTTAGGTATTAAAGGTAAACTAAGGATGTTTAGCTATAAGAGCTCATTATAATTACTAACCAATCAATATGGTGTGAACAGTGTGTGTAACCAATTAGCAGGTTTTTAGCTGGCCACGTTGGTAGTAAAAAAGGTCTAGAATCTGGGTGATTTGATATAATAAAATGGCTGGCTGGCTGGCTGGCTGGCTGGTTGGTTGGCTGCCTGGCTTCATGGCTTCACCTATGCTCTCTGCCACTCGCCACATAAAGAAATAAAAATCAACCACATTTTTTTAATGGGGCAGTTGGAGAAGCCAGTAACTCCTTGTCAGTCTGGTGTATCTAAATGTCTACACCCACTGTCACGGTCACCTGTGATGGCATCAGTGTTACTTAGTGGAGTTCAAAGAGGGATCAAAAACCATACCTAATGAAGTCAAATATCAAATGATCCTGCATAACATGCAGATGAAAAGAAGGCAAGAAGGATCTATGATATTGCATCCAGGCACCAACACAACATTAAATGGTAGTTGGAGTAATGAACCCTGACAGACTATGTGGAGATGACTGGGTGATCAGAAAAAGCACAAAGCTGGACATCTGCTGTGTTGGATAAGAAGCTTCAGGACCAGGATTAAAAAAGAGACTTGTTTTTTAGAGGGTTTTTTTTTGAGAAATGAGTAAATAGACTAAAAGGAGAACAACGTTGCTGTTCCAGCTTTGCTGAGAGCTGCCTGCTCTATCTGCTCTCCCAAGCAGTGTGTTCCCTGTGGCTTATCCATCCTGTGCTTCCAAACAGGGTGTTGTATTCCTGGGAGAGAAGATTGTTCCAGGACTGGTCCAAGGAAAAGGACTTTGCAGATGAAGGATGCAGAAGTTCAGAGATATTTTGCTCTCAGGCCCTGGAGCAACCCAAGGTGAGTCACCACATCCTTCTGGACCTTGCTTTTCCTTGGTAGAGTAGAGATAGCCTTTCTTTGGTTTCCCTAAGGCTGGACTTCTCTGCATTTTGCATGAGGGAGGACTTGACTTTAGCTGGGAGCATAGTAAATAAAGGAGTGAAACAAGGAACTCACAAGGGAAAGAAAAGGAAATTTGGAAAGTATGACTTTGGGCACTTAGAGTTGACAGGCTGGACTAAACATTTTCAAACTGGCATCACTATCAAAAGAAACAATGGTAGCAAAAGCTTCAATTTGTAATTAATCCTTTTGTTCTTGACTTAGCTGGGACTGCTGAAATGTGTCATAAAACTAGACAGGATGGGAACCTGCAGTGCCACCAAGTGTAAACTATAGCTTTGCACTGTGTTGAGCAGGTGGTTTAATGTGCCTGCACTGCCTGGGTCTGTGGAAAATCAGAATGATCAACAAATAATGGGGAAAAACTTCTGGTGTAGAACCACTTTCACTCTCAAAATGTCCTGTCCCTGTGAGGTGATACTATGGGTAAGGCAGGTGCCCCCTCTGTGCCACCTTCACTGGGGTACAGGAGAGCGTTCTGTGGCAGCCACGTGAGCTTTGCACAGGATGTGGAGATCAGAAACAGGGAGACAGACCTGCCTGCCCTGTGCAGTCAGCTGGGCCCTAGGCAAGACAACCCTAAGGGAATACTCCATGAACAAACATCTCATAGCTTGGTTTAAAAATGCACTTCTCAGCCCATCTGTACCATAAAGTGATTTTCTCAGCCCATCTATTTAGTGACACAAAACCACGACCCCAGTGCTGCGATGTGGACAGACCTTTTCTGTATTCCCTCACGATTTCCTTCTGCCCTCTTGCTCTTCTGATTCCAGTTCTGGGCCCCTCACCATAAGAAGGACATTGAGGTCCTGGAGCGAGTCCAGAGAAGGGCAACCAGGCTGGGGAAGGGGCTGGAGGGCAAATCCTCTGAGGAGCAGCTGAGGGAGCTGGGGCTGTTCAGCCTGGAGAAGAGGAGGCTGAGGGGAGACCTTCTCCCCACCTCCCCTGCCCTGCCAGGAGGGTGCAGAGAGGTGGGCCATGGTCTCTTCAGCCAGGGGACAGGAGATGGGACAAGGGGCAATGGGCTCAAGCTGTGCCAGGGTAGGGGCAGATGGGAGGGAAAAGTTCTTCCCTGGCAGAGCTGTCAGGGCCTGGCCCAGGCTGCCCAGGGAGGGGGCTGAGTCCCCACCCCTGGGTGTGTTTAACAGATGGGTAGATGAAGTACTCAGGGATCTGGTTTAGCTTAGGATGGGATCGGTTGGACTTGACGATCTTAGAGGTCTTTTCCAACCTGGTGATTCCATGATTCTGTGTGAAATACTTTGTGGTTTCAGTCAAGGTGCAGCCTGCATTGCAGCATCACCAGGCACGAGTCCTCACAGTGTGGCACAGCTGGGCAGGCTCTGGGAACACCAAACCCATTCATCTCCCTGTGTGCTTAGGTACCTGCTCATCATCTTGCCAGAGTTGATGGCAGAATGATCTCCCCTAGACATCATTAGATGCCAGGTTGTTGTCACCATGTCCTTCAGGTGAATGAACCATACAGGTCTCTTGTCCTTGGTGTTCTGATGGTTTTTCAGGGACAGAAGGGAATGAAGCATCTCCTGAGGGATCAGCAGATTGCCCAGAGGTGCCCCCTAAATACATTCAGGTGACAACTCAAAACACTCTACTCAGCATTGCCTTTCCCCATGGGAAAAGTGTTTTCTGTGCTGTGAGGATACCTGTTTAGGTGCAAACAGTTAAAAACAAAGAGTCAGTAGCTTACATCCACAGATCCTGGGGTTTGTAGCATGAAGAGAACTTCATTCCTTTTATGCTGATCTTTTCCATCTGCTCTTTACTGCCTGCAAGGTATTCCCATGTGAAAAGTAGCTCGAGGCTGCCGTTTCCAGGCCTCATCCAAAAATTATGTCAAGCATGAACATTTTATCATTAAGGGCACTAATACTTTGCACATACACAAAATTTGTCTTCTGATTATTCCCCCAGTTTGTATTGCAATGCATTTTGTAGGCACCTGGCCAGGCATTTTACCTTTAGTCAGATATATGACCTGCTGTTTTGGGGAGATTGGAGGCTGGTCCAAAGTCTATTAGATCAAGAGGAGCCTTTATGTTGGTTTAGCAGAATTTGGATCAGTCCCTAAAGGCATCACAGATGATCTGAATTATCAGAAGCCATCCTAGGCTGTTGCAAGTAGGTAGAGATCAGTTTGCAGCTGCCAAGGTATCTGAAGAAGTTGGACCGGATTCTTTCAAATCATCTGATGAGAATTAGCTCAACTTAATCAAATCACAAGGAAATTCAATCTAGACTAAATGGAATAGGTTTATGGGCTAGATGGAAAGCTAAATATAGTAGAAGAAAAAAAAAAGTCAAGCAAACAAACAAACAGAAAAGAGAAGCTCCATCAGCTGGAAAATGCAGCTAAATAAATTCTGACCAGGAACTAGGCATGCATTTTCCCCATTTGTCTGGAGTGAAATATTTTTCAGCTATGCAGAGTTTTTAAATGAAACTGAGTATCTTTCCAAAGGAGATGCTCTACACCTCCATGTTGACCTTACTGGCTTTATAAGCTCTGCTTTGCAAGATCTTATTTAGTCAATCACAGTGATGCTGCCTTAGTCTAATAATATGAACTTACAGAATCACAGAATCACAGAGCTGTAGGGGTTGGAAGGGACCTCGAGAGCCCATGGGGTGCAACCCCCCTGCCAAAGCAGCTCCCCAGCTCATACTGCACAGATAGGCATCCAGATGGGTCTTGAATCTCTCCAGAGAAGGAGAATCAACACCCCCTGGGCAGCCTGTCCCAGGGCTCCCTCACCCTCACTGCGGAAAAGTTCCTTCCCATGTTGGGGTGGAGCTTTCTGTGCTCCAATTTGCAGCCATTGCCCCTTGTCCTGTCCCCACAGACACTGAAAAGGGGCTGGCCAATTCCCCCTGCACCCCATACTTAAGATATTTATAAACAGTGATTAGGTCCCCCCTCAGTCTTCTTCTCTCCAGGCTGAACACCCCCAGCTCTCTCAGCCTTTCCTCACAGGATAGATGCTCCAGGCCCTTCATCATCTTCTTAGCCTCCTCTGAACTCTCTCCAGGAGATCCCTGTCCTTTTTATACCAGGGAGACTTTGAGTCCAAATTTAGGAAGAGGTAAAGCTCCTATTTCTAATAGACCAAAGTGTTCCTGGTAGGGACCAAGTGCATATGGAAGGCTCTAATTGTACCTTGGCATGGCCCGTGAGCTGAGCCAGTTGCTTTGTTAGGGGAACACATTGATGGGTCTCACTCCAGCTATAGCTTATAAGAGCCCTCATCCAACTAATATCTCTATTAGAAATTTAGCCCAGCTAAAAAGCAGGTGATGGGCTAGATGACTCTATCATATCCAAATAATCTTAACTCAGTATAATTTTGTTTTCCTCCAAAGAACTGGGACTACTCCCACGTCTTTCAATGTGCAAGTCAATACGCATCCTGCCTGCTCCAAGTTTGGCCTTTGTGTCACCAGACACCTGGAAAAGGATGACTTGCCATGTATACCTTTTCATATGGAATCTTGAAACCCAAGAAGCATTACAGCAAGGTCATCTCTACCCTGAAGCAATATTTTAATGGTATCAGGTTTTAATTCCTCTGTCTTCCCACCTTCCTCAAACCTGAAATCTAGACCTGAGTTTCCTGTGTAATTTGTGGCTCATTGATTTATACTGCCCAACCACATCTCTGCTACACCAGTTAAATCACCTCACCTCTTGCCAAGTTAAATACTATAGCTTTCCCATGTTTGGTGGTAAACTCCTGCAATTAGCAGAGAAACATGTGGCATTTGACTGCTGGTAGATGCTTTGCTCCTTGTCCTGCTCTTGTGAAGCCCAACATCTACTTGGAGAGGTGCCTCTCACTTATTATTCTTTATTGTTCTGGCCACTGGAAACTCAATACTTTGCCACAAATCCCTTTCATCTACATCCTCACAAACCTTAGAGCCACCTACAGTGTTTGTGGTCTGAAATAAATACTTAGAAGTTTTCCCAGGCAGTTTCCCAGTGGTTTCTTCTCTTCCTTTCAGTTGCATTCCCTCAAAATGGAGGCTGAGATGACCAAGGCAGAGCAAATGACAGGGAGCAGGAGTCTAAGAGCAATCCAGTGGGTCAGACCACAGGTTTCAGTGGTCCAATGGGCTCTCTCTGGAAGTGGCCAAAACCTCAACAGGTCTGAGAAAGAGTATGAGATTTATGCAAACTCTCCTAAGCATCTATTCAGCTCCTAAATATTTGCACATTAGGGACTTTCTGAGCCTGACATGGCTGCCTGTAGTTCCTCTCAGTGGATTCCTGCTCCATGGACATTTCTGTGTGATCACCCAGCACCCTCTCTGTGATCCACACTCTTGTCTTGAGGCACAAATGCTACACTCGGTGATGGTGAAAACTCTTTACCATCGCACTATTCATTCACAGCTTGGCTAAAATTCATGCCATCTCCATCAATCCTCCTTTCTACAGCAAACTCCCAAGTGTCTAATAAGGTTAAATCACATCCATTCTTCCAGGCATCGACACATGGTGGCATTGACCCTGCATTTCATAGGAAGCTGCCACAAATGGACTTCCTTCCTTCTCCCCTCTCATCCCTCCTCTTGCTCTTCCCATCCCTTGCAATAACGAGCCCTGCAGCCATGGCCACATACTCACCCCACCCTTGTGGGCTGTTTGCAGGAAGCCTGAGCCCCCTCCCTGTTTTTAAGCAAGTCTAAGGCACTTATCTCTTCTCCCCTTCCCTTTTGACCATCTGTCTGCATCCAGCAGCAGAAAGTGCCACGCACTCACTTGCTCTCCCACCAACTCAACCTAAGCCTCTACCATCTGGAGATGATCTGTTTGTCTATTTAGACTCCAAGCTCTCCAGGGCAGGAACTGTCTCTAATTGCGTGTTTGTACCGTACCTACAGCTGTGTTGGACTGAATACACCCACTGTCATCTTCTCTTGGAAACCACGTTCCTCCTGGGAGTGTCCAGCACTGAAAAGTAAGACCACTTGCAAATCCAAGTTGCTGGAGGCACATACCAGAGCTCCTTGGTTGCACTTATATTAGACCACAGAAAAATCCTTCCAGTGACTGCAACAGTCATCCAGCCCAATTTTTACTGCCTAGCTGACAAGAGGGACTTAGAGGCAGTGAAACCTAGCATGGTGGAGTTAGCATCTGGCTGAGGCTTCAAATGTGCCCAAATAACACTGCATCCCACTAGGAAAATGTCTGAGGATGTCAGATTTGCCAGTGCCTGGTTTGATAGCCTCCAACCAGTGCCACCAGGTGGAGTGGTAAAGTGTTTCCAAGCCAGGATTTGCAAGCTGAATTTAGTTGTTGGTCACGCACTGCAGGAGAGCCTCATGTGTATATATATATATACACACCTAATGTCCACAGCAAGTGTATGACCCATTTATTTCAGGATGATGAAGTCCTTAGGTGCCTTTGTCCAAAAAAAAAGAGCAAAAATTGACACCCTCCCCTTATTTAACAACTATAATAAAAAATTTAAAACACCCCTGCATTTGTATCAAGGACTCTTCAATGGTCTTTTCATACCATCCCCTGCTTATAACACATTTTTCAGGCTCTATATTTTCAGTGAAACAGGGCAGGTGGTAGAAAATGGAGGTGTTATCACAAAAAAAAACCCTTTTTAAAAAAAAAAAGGAAAGAAAAAGGCTGAATAAACTTTCTAGTCTAATCCAAGAGAGAGAGAGCATGAATGTATTACCACAGAAAGTCTCCTACAGATGGTTGAAAGGATTCCGATTCAATAATACAATAAAATAATAGTAAAAAAAAATAGCATCTATATATTTTCTCATTCCATTAACTCTGGAACACCATTTCTGCTTGTTTTGGCTGATTTTTATTCCTGCCTTTGAGTGTAAAAAGGATGGTAAGAAAGTTTATGAATGAGGTCCCGCTCGCGTTACAGGCTCAGCTATGCACGCGGGCTGTTTGCTGCTGCGCTCCTGGGATGAGGTCATTTCAAAACCACCTAGTTTGCCCAGTGTGCTAACTCAAAGAAGATTGAAATGGACAGATTTGCAGTTACTGCAATGCAAACACACATACAGTAGTTTTCCCCTCATGCCAGCGTCTGCCAAACTTCAGCCTAGAAGGCGGGTGGGAGGAAAGGAAGAAAATAAAACAACCTACAAATCTCTTTTCTTTCCAACTAGGAAAGGCTGTTTATAAAGTGGGTTTGATCAGCTCAGGAATGAGCTGGGATAATGTTTATCCACGTAAACATAGAGGCTTGTTCAGCCCGGAGAAGGAAGGCTGTGGGGGGACCTCATTGCAGCCTGCCAGTCCCTGAAGGGAGCAGAGACACAGGAGGGGAATCAGCTTCTTAGAAGGGTAGATAATGGCAGGACAAGGGGGAATGGATTAAAGCTAAAGAAGGAAGGTTTAAATTGGATATTAGGAGGAAGTTTTATTACAGATAGAGTGGTCAGGTGCTGGTTGGATGGGCCAGGTTGGATGGGGCCCTAGGCAACCTTGTGTAGCTCCAGGCCTGGAGGTTGGTGTCCCTGCCTGTGGCAGGGGGGTTGGAGCTCTGTGATCCTTGGGGTCCCTCCCAACCCAGACCAGGCTGGGATTCTATGATTCTGTGAAAGGCAGCAGATGGATGTCAGCTAACACATGGGGCCTCCTCAAGTGCAGCCACAAGCCTTTTGAGCTGAAGCCACCTCGTTGGCACATTCTCTAGGACAATTGGGTCCTACCTTGAAGGGGGTCTTTTTTAAAGGGTAGACAATGGCAGGACAAGGGGGAATGGATTAAAACTAAAGGAAGGAAGGTAGGTTTAAACTGGATATTAGGGGGAAGTTTTTTTACAGAGAGAATGGTGAGGGGCTGGAACAAGCTGCCCAGAGAGGGGGGTGGGTGCCCCGTGTCTGGGGGTGTTCAAGGCCAGGTTGGATGGGGCCCTGCGCAACCTTGTGTAGCTCCAGGCCTGGATGTTGGTGGCCTTGCATGTGTCAGGGGGTTGGAACTCTGTGTTCCTTGTGGTCCCTTCCAACACAGACCATTCTATGATTCTATGATCCTGCAACTATCTCAACATACCGAGCTAAGATAACTACTCAGATGAAGAAAAAAAAGAGGTTAGAACAACAGGAAATTGCTCATTTACTACCAGTTGCTCAGGTATTTTAAAGAGCTCCCAGAACATTTTGCTTTTGTGTACCTAAGAGAAAAAAAAAGGTCGCTGATGGTGGAGGAAGTCTTGATGGGTTACATAAAAGTGACTTTCCTTGCTGAAAGAGTAAAGGCAGAAGAAGGGGTTTGTGACAAGAGGATATAAAATACCCTGCAATTCGTCAGCAAGGAGAATCAAACTCCTCCGGAGCGATCGGCATTCCTGGGGATTATGAAAAGGATTATGGTGAGTTGTTAGCAAGGGTGAGGGAGCCACTGAAAGATGGGCTTTCCTACTGCCTTGAAATAAATGGGACAATTAAGGCTTTGGGAAAGTTAATGAGATTTATTTTTTTTTCCCTCTTGAATTTTCAGAGCAGCTGGCCAGCCTGTGCGAAGGAAAAGCCATATATTGAGAGGGGAAAGAAAAGTAGGTAGTGAAAATAAAGATGTTTGCATTCCCTAAAATATAAATTTTAAGTCTTGTGAAGGGGGAATCAATTATCCACAAGGCCATCCTACTGTTGGGTAGAAAAATCTGAGGCATTTTCTAGCTCGGTCTGCCCTCAGACCACTCCATGGCAGTTAGCTGATCTCTCTGTCAGATGCGTCTCATCACAGCGGCATTCAGAGCCTCGGAGTCTTTCATGTGTTTAATCTCACAACCCACCTGTGAGAGGAGGAATTACAGTGAGGGAACTGAGGAAAAAGGCCCAGACTTTTAAAGGGATTTAGCTGCCCAATTACCTGGCTTGGGGTTAGACTGGAAATCCCCAGGAGAGAAGGATGTTGCACCTGGGTCTGCCAAGCTTTGGGTTAGTGCAGTTCTCAGTAGTGATGCCCATTTGGACCTTGGACAAGGAAAAGCTGAATGTACCCATGAATGGGCCATTGTTTCTCCCTTGATTATTACTAAGAAATATTTTGAGCCTGAACAAAAAGAAAAAAAAAATATAAATAATCAGAGTCTGAATTCAGAGCACGAAGACCAGTTCTTTCTCCTGGGGCTGAGCAGGGTCTTTCCAGCCCTAGTGCTGCCTTTATTCCCAGGGAAATAATTTACAAATTGTTCCCTCAGAGTGCCATGAAGAAGTATTGCTCCTTTCTGAGCCATAATTTTGCTGCCTCCCCACGTACCAACACAACTCACTACCACCCCAGACCTCTCGTGAGTCCTCTGGTCTGGGTGGAGTCCTGCTAAGAGGGTCAGCAGAGAAGACGTGCAGGGAAAAAAACCTCATCCTATTCTCTCTCTAATTAAGAGCAAGAAGACATTTTCCCCATGTGAGGCTTCTTCTCTTACTCCTCCTTGCTTTTCCTCATGCCTGTCTCCCCATGGGCACTCAGCTCAGGCTTGGCAGGTCGTGATGCAGCTCCATGAGGATGTGGCAACTTGGGCATCTGACTGTTTGGGTGCAGTCCCTGCCATGCCTCCTGAAGACATAGCTTAGGCTGGGCTGTAACCCTGATGTTGGAAGCTGGGAGTACAACAGATGTTGCCAAACCACCCCAGCTCTCTGGTCTCATGCAGCATGTGCTGCAGGAATGGGTCAGGGACATGTAGGAGTCTGTCCAGGAAGACCAGAGCACTCCTATGGTGATGTTTCCTGGGAGTATCCATCCATCCATCCATCCATCCATCCATCCATCCATCCATCCATCCATCCATCCATCCATCCATCCCTCCCTCCCTCCCTCATGGATGAGTCTCTGTTTGTCACATGCAGTCACCAAGCACAAACAGCCTTCAGCAGGGGATTATCAGCCTTGTGAGTGCCCAAGGTCACACCCCATCTCTGCAGGTCTCTGAACCCCTGGCAGGAGGTAGGACAGGCAACTACATCTGCTGTAATTCCTTCTTCTTCTGGTAAAATAGAGCTATTGGTATGGCTGGTGTACCTGCTTGGATGTGAAGATGTACATTTGTTTTTAATTATTATAAGCCCTTCATTCATCGTGGAGTCTCTGTATAATTTTTCCACTGTCATGGCTTGACCTAGGAGACACATTTCACTCTAAAGGAATTCCAAGACAAAAAAAGAAATCACATATTTCTCTAGATCCTAGCTTATAAGTCAGTTTTCCTTGTGAAGGGCTGCCATGGGTGTTGTATTGTGACTTTTTTTGCCCTGGTTTTGCTATCAGTTGCTGGTAAACCATACCACCACCACCCTCCTACCCCCCCAAAAAATGCCCTCAATCTGCAAAGCAGCATGACAAAGTGCAATCAGTGTCTTATAAATCCACACTGGTATGGAGGCAGTTCCCTTCCCATGCACTGTTTCTTATTAAATAGATATCTATCAGCTGGTCACACATGCTGTGTTACATAGCTAGGTATCTAGGCAACTTGTTCAAAACTTGCTGAAATCAATGGAAAGATTCTGCTGTTTCTACACCACAACTGGCTTTAAATGAGCTTCAGCTCTTTGTTAGGAACCAGCAGTCTTCTCCATGGTATGTCAACTCATTGCACATGGATGGAGCAGGGACCAAAGAGGAAAAGCATCAAGAAAGGAGAAGAAAAGCATCAAGAAGAGATAGGAGAAGGGGTAATGGTTTTAAATTAAGAGAGGGGAGATTCAGACTAGATATAAGGAAGACATTTGTTGTGGTGAGACACTGGCACAGGTTGCCCAGGAAGTGTCCTGGTTCTGGTCAGGCCAGAGTTAACCTCCCCAAGCAGCCAGCCCAGGTGAGCTGAGTTAGCCCAGGTGAGCTGACTTAGCCTGGGCTGTTTCCACACCACCTGACATCACTCCCCTATAAAAGCAGCTGGTTGGGGACAGTCTGAGTGTTGTTGGGGTGCCTGCTTGGTTGGTAAGTTGGTCCTTGCTGTTGGGTAGTACACTGTAATTTTGGGGTCAGTAAGGTAATCTGTGTTAACACTGGGTGTGAGTGTAATTTGCCTTTATTGTTCTATGTTTGTGGTGATTTTTGCCAGTAAGTTGTCCTTATCCCAACCCATAGAGGCTCTGTTAGTCCCTTCTGGGGGAGGGAGTGAGTAGCATGTGGTGCTTGGCCACTGTTTGGGGCTGAACCACCACAGAGAGATGATAGATTCCCCATCCCTGGAAACATTCAAGGTCAGGTTGGATGGAACTTTAGACAACCTGATGTAGTTGAAGATAGTCTTGCTCACCGCAGGGTTGGACAAGATGCCCTTGAAAGGTCCCTTCAATCCAAACCCTTCTGGTGTCTTATGATTGTGGAGTTGCATCATTCCATTTGTGTCAGTACAACTGAATCTGTGTTGTTGCTGTTGCCTGTAGATATGTCCCACTTTTTCCCATCATAAGTAGAACAGGTCGGCACCATGGTCAGGCACACTGATGTGCACAGCATCCATCAGCTCCCTCAGACAAGCTGCACAGAGAGGTGGAGTTTTAGACAATCGGCACCCGCCTGCCAGCTGAAGTACAAAGCCTAATTGAAGAAAGCTGTTCTTTCAGCCACACAAAGCATAAACAGCCAGTGTTATGGTGACAAACTTTCCAGCAGCTTCGTAGCTGCTACTCCAAGCACTTGCATCGATGCTGAAAGCAGAAAAAAGAAGGCGACGTCCTTATTTTGCAAAACTCCTCTGGCTGATTCCAAAAGGGCTTTGGAGCTCATGGCCAAAATCTACACATCTGTGATGGTCCTGAATCATGTACCAGATAATTCTTGCTTGGGTCCAAATTGTAGAAAAATTACTCTTCATTTCAAGGGCTTTTACATAAGCTCTTCATTTCCTTTCATTGTTAGATAAGGGTTTCTCTTGTTTTTCCCCAATCTTCTGCTGCTTCCTCCTCTCTACTGGTGGCTGCACGGACCAGTTTGTGCCTTGGCCAAAGCAATTCTCTACCACAGTCCATCCCTTCAACAAGAGGAAGCTCCCCAAACACCATCCTGAGCTCTCACCACAACATAGGAGTAACATTTGCCTGTTAAGTAGACCTTATCCAGTGAGGGTCTCCCTTGATGCTGGGATGCAGGAACCATATTGAAGGGGCTTCACAGGACATGTGATGATCTCAGACTCTATTTTTGTTTTTAAGGAGTGCTGGGAGGAGTGGCAGAAGGTTAGCCTTTTCCCATCACCTTCCTGCCAGAGATACGCACAGCCCCGACACTGTATGCTGTTGGCTACTCATCACAAGGCCCCCTGTCAAAACCAGGATGGCTGATGAGCTACGAACAAGCTCACAGTTAGATAATAGATGAAAGAGCCTCAAGATAAATTAGGTGCCTTCAGAAAACCTGGCCAAATGTGTTTAAAACAGGAGATCCAACACCATTAATTCTCATCAAGCAGCTTTAAAAAAGGCAACCCGGCATTTGACTTATGCTTAGAAAACGTTATCTTGCCTTTTAACAGGGGTTTTATAGTGTATTTTGAGAAGATGACAAACAATAGGGTTATTTTGAAGTCATGCCAAACACTACATTCGCTGGAGGAGAAGAACAATGTCACCTCCTATCTGTCAGCCGACCCTGCAGCCATTAAGCCGTTTCACCAACAAACAATATTAATAAAAAAGAAGGGAAAGTGCTGTTCTTAAGTTCCTTACAACCAGAGCTTGGGAAATACCTTTGAATGAGATACTTGTCCCTTCAGGAAAGATCAGTTTGTTGGAAGAGAAACCTTCTGCAGCAAAGCATTAGTTTTACCACTTCTCAGGTGAGAAATTAAACCAAAAAGGAAGCATTTTGATAATTCCCATGTGGCAACGTGGAAGGCTTCATTTGGTTTTGCTTCCCAGAAATTTTTGGCATCGAAGTATGCCATGTAAAATAGAAATGAAAGGGATAAGCTCTGAGCTACTCTTCAGAGGATGGGGAGTTGTGGTGGTTGAAAGCTTCTGGAGTAGGGTCCGTACTTCTTCACTGGTGCCTATTCAGAGCTTCTGATGTGCTACTGTGAGACAAGTAAGTTCACAGGAAATAGTAACAACAGACACATAACATCTTTTTACCAGTAGGAATCTTGTGCAAATTGTCCCCAGCTACAAATAAAGATTTAAGGAGGACAGATGGGAGCAGATATTTTATTCAAACAGCTTTGTTGGCAAAGTGAGCACCTGCTCACAAAGCATCCAGCTAGCAGGGCTGGTAGGTGTGTTATCCTTAAAATCACCATACTGTCCCATTTGAAAGAATATCAACTGATTCACCTGAACATTCTCCAGGAGTGAATTCCTTCCCCTCTCTCATAGCTGGGGCAGGCTCATTCCCACATGGTGATGCCTTGCCTCTGTCCATCTTTAGGCTGTGCGCATCAACACCCCAAACCATCCGGCCTTCAAAGCAGAGGAGCTGTTTCCATAGGTGAACCTAGAGGCATCTGCAACCCATGGGGTGTTAGGAGCTAATAATAGCCACCTCTTACAAAAGCAGACCGAATCACACTTCCAATGCAAATATGAGTAATAACGATGCTATTTTCAGCTTTACTGGCGCATGTCACCCCGGGTGCTCGGATTGCAAACCCAAACACATGGTGAATGTGGGACAAAACCAGCTTCTTCTGGCCTTGATCCACCCAGCTGTCTTTGCTCCCTGTGCCTAGCCCTGTTAAATTCCCCTTAGCTCTGGGCAGGTGCAGGGCTGCTCTGGGGAGAGCTCAGCACAAGTGTGGGGCCTTTGCAACTCGATACACTGTGGGTAAAATCCCCTTTCATGTGCATGCTTGTTTGGGCAAGTTTATGTCTTGTGGCTCACACACACACACAAATCCACCATAAGAAAATAATTGGAAGTTAATTTCCTCCAGCTTTGCCTTAATCAAGCACAATTTGGGGAGCTAGTACAGCGACAAGGGAGAGCAGGTCTCTTTTAAAGGTGTGTTTTGCTTAGGTCTGTGGGGTGTTTGATTTGGTAAGGCTCTGATTGTGGCAGAGAGGCCTCTCCCAGTGGGCTGTATATGTGTATGAGGCCCACAACTGGCCCTGAAAATTGAGAGGTTGTGGGTTAGGGTGGCAGCACCGGCACTGCAGCACTCTGTGGGATCAAGGGTGCATCCCATGTGCCCAAATCCTTTGGCTGTTGGGAAACTCAAGCGAGAGACTTTGCAGGCCTGGGGACCCCCAGGAAGATGTTTGCTGGGGGTCTGCCCTTGCCCCCAAGGGTCCCATTTGAGCCAAATTCACGCAGCCCCCACCCTCACACCCCCCTTCTCCCCAGTGCCTCCTCTGCCTCAGGTGCCCTAGCTGGGATGAGCCGCCTGCAAACGGCAGCTCCTGTGCTGCTCCTGCTTGGATTGAGATTGGATTCCTTAATTAAGGATGCAGGAGTGCCAGGTGAAAGCCTATCTACCCTGAGTGAACGTGCCCCTGTTCCTAGGCGTGTACACATGTGGTATCATTTTTCCATTATTTGGAACATACAGAGCTAAATTAATAACAGTTCCTACAAGGCCCCGGGGCTCTCTGTGGAAGAATTTTGATCTCCTTAGGAAAGGCTCACCATTTCTCATAGGAGAGATGCACTTGACTCCTGACCTCTTTTCAAAGGCACCTGTGTGAGCTTTTAAAATCCACTACCACCAATTATCCACTTTCAACCTGAAGTGTTTAAACCTCGGACCACATTAACTGAGCTTAGCACATAGCCATGTCATTGTCGACTTCCTGATGTGAGGAGATGCCTTGACACGGCTGAAAGAGAGTTTAGGGATGAGGCATGAGATTATCAGCTTCTCCTCCTGACAGCTTCAAACAAAGGAGCCTTTTAGCCACCTGGTTTGTGTCTCCCACACCTGCATTAAGATTGGGAGACAAACCTTTGTACTGCTGCCTTGATCCTATTATTTGCATGTACCTGTCCACAGTCACCCTGCATCACTTAATAGCCTTCACAGAGACCAAAGGGAAGAAGATGCACATCTACTATTTCTCTTTCAGGTTTAATACCTTTTCTTTTTCTTTTTTTTTTTCTTTTTTCTTTTTTTCCTCCCTCTCCAAGGCTACAAGACTTTTAGGACACTGCAGCATTTATTTAAACTCTAAGGAGATTTATTTGGCATGGGGGATGGAGGAGGGGAGACTGTGAGAAGGCTAAAGATGTGGATGATGGATGAAAAAGGGAGAGGAGGCCATTTTAAGGGCTTATGGCTGGGATGCAGAGAGCAAAGCCCAGCACCGGGCTGATGTTTGGCTGTGGGACTTGTCTGCTCCCTGCTTAGGTCTGACACTGTGTCCATCCTCTGGTCCCTGTGAATAGGCACCTGCAGCTCTTCCCACTACCACCTCCAAGTCCAGACAGCAATGTATGATGGTGCTTCACCTGCACACCAGGCACCTGCTCCCCTCTCAGCCCCTGTGCCAGGGTGTAACCTCATTCCTCCCCAAGAAACATCACTGCTCTCATACCCATGGGCCCTAACACCCCAAGAAATCAGCTCCAGGGCCAGATTTACCCTGGATGCAGAGTTTAGGATGTGCTCCCCTTCCATCTCTCCCCACCCACCGGTGAAATTAGCTTTGTCTTCCCTGTCCCAGAGCTGAAGGAATGTCTAGATTTTAAATTAAATTCATATTCTCTCTCCCATGCTCATAGAATTAGCCAAAAGGACAGAACATTATTAACCTCCCATATCCAGCCCAAGCTGACAAGGTGTCTATGCGTGGGGAAGATTTCAGCTGTAGCCTGTGTATATACATTACTGCATTTCAGCCCCAGCCAGCTCCTTGACTCATCAATGTAACTGAATAAGGTAGAAATATTAGAGTAGCATTCATATTCCAGGCCTGGTTTAAATCACCAACATTGTGGAAAGCTCTGGATAGGTCCAAAAAAAAAATTAAAAGGAGGGAAGGAAAGAGTTTTCTGGTTCTAGTTTTTCATATTTTCTTTTCCCCTCTGAAAAGTGAAACCCTCCAGCTGCCCAGCATTGCACAATGGCCCAAATGCTGTGAGTTCCAGCCCTAATCCCAGCCCTCTCTGCACGCCAGCCCCAGCAGAGCTCGGCAACCTGCCCCACCATCACCACGTTCCCGCAAGCCCTTCCCTCCCTGAAGCATCAATTGCTCCTGCGGTCAGCAGCAAGTAGCTTGTCCCCATTACTGGTCCATGTGTTTGGCCTGTGAAAGTTGTCCATCAGCTGCAAGAAGCACAGGAGGGGAACAAAGAACAGGGTCAGCTGCCTTGGCCACCCTATGGTTTGTGCTGTCATAAGAAGGAAAGGGGGTGTAAACCTCCAGATTTCGGTCATGTGTTGTAGATGCTTTCTGGCACGGTCAAAGGAATGCTGCCAGGGATCCACCAGCATGTTGGATGGGATGACACCAAGCGCAAGTGTCTTCCCTGGTTATCAGATGATGGATAAACCCCTTGTTCTCCTCTTGTCCCCAGTGCCATGGGTGCTCTGCTCACCTTGCAGTGTCAGGGAAGGCAGCAGGCCTGCTCGCGGCCTAGCTCTCTTCTCCCAAGATTTAGGTCCTGACAAGATTCTTCTATTCCCATGAGACAGGAAAAGTTTCTCATGCAGAGAGTATCCTAATAATCCCATTCTCAAAACACAGCAGCCTTGCTGATAGGGGTACAGGCTGCCCTAAACCAAGAAGCAGTTATGGGAAGGGATTTGGGAGTAACAGAACATGTCAGGAACCAACCATAACAAGAGGGTCAAACAGCAGGTGTGGGGATGCTTTTAGGTATTAAAGGTAAACTAAGGATGTTTAGCTATAAGATAGGTTGATCAGAACTCGTTATAGTCACTAACCAATCAATATGGTGTGAACAGTGTGTGTAACCAATTAGCAGTTTTTTTAGCTTGCCACGTTTGCAGTAAGAAAGGTATATAATCTGTGTGATTTGATATAATAAAATGGCTGGCTTCATGGCTTCACCTAAAATTCATATATTGAATTGTTTGTTGCTCCCTGCTGGACGCCACATTGCAGGATCCCTTCAATCATGGTTGCAGGTGCTGGGCAGTGAGGGAAAGCCATTGAGATGCAGGTCTGGTTTTGTTGCTGCTGTTATTGTTATTATTACCAAATTAGTGGCAAAGATCTCCACTGTCAGCATTGCCTACACCCAATGCTTTGCTGGGGCTCTGGGTCTTTCCAGGAATGAATGATGGGAACAAACAGACACCAGGTTTTATGCCCATGTGCCAGGCAATGAACTTGATGAATCAGCCAAGAAACACCCCCAATAATGGGGGCTGATCTCCAGGAAATAGTGCTGTACCAAGTGCCATCCCTTAGCAAAGAGCAAAGGCTCAACCAAAAGTCAACAGAACCAGAGGGAAAGGATGGGCTGTGGTTAATGATATGTGCTGAGCCTTCCAAGAGGGATGGATTTAGTTCTTCTTTTTGGCTTAGTTTTCTTATGATCATGACGTCAAAACAAATCACTTCATCTTTTGCCACCTCAGTGCCCCATCTGTTGAGGCATATTTATAGTCTTTTTTTCTCTTGCCCTTTGTCTCTTCTGTTCTGACTATGAAGTCCTGAGAGCAAGGTTGTCTCTCACTGCACAAGGTCCATCAGAAGAAGGCTCTGACCTGATTTCCTGCTGCCTGAATAAGAGTATTTTCTAGATGGTAAGGCAATGCCTAGCACATTTGTGACACTGGTTGAGAAATATGCATTACAATCCATGGAAAACTTTGATTTGACTGAAAATGTGGAGTGGTTTGTTTGGAAAAGGAGAACCCTGAGCAGGGTTTCCATTTTTCCCAGAATAAAAATCTCTGAAGGAAGTTTACAAAACTCCAAAATTCTTGTGAAATCAAAAAGCATTCAACAAACCAGTGCTACAAAGTAAAACAAAAGACAATATTGTCTGTCCCAAGGGCGGATTTCCTTCCTCTCCACAATTCACTGGAAACCCTTTTCTGTCACCCAGCCTTGGTCAGGGCTCTCATTCCTGAGGAATTGCTCCTCTATGCTTCTAAGTCAAGAAAAAAAATCTGCTTCCAATAGGCAGTAAAAGGTCTGCTCATCATGCTCCTGTTTCACAAAAAGCACTCCCAGCCCTTGGTGGTGTCAGTGTCTCACAGGGCGTTTCGCATCCATCTGACCAATGCAGAGATGTGCAGAGTCTGGGAGGCTCAGAGTTGGCCCAAGACCTGGCTTGTGGAAAGGGTCTGTGCTTCAACATGATGGTCTTCCCCTCTTGTCCCAGCTGGCCATGGCTCTACCTTCATCTTCTGTCCTGCTGCTACTGGGAGCTGAGGGGGTGAAGATGGACAAATCAAGCTGCCTTCACCTTGCTTTGCCTCTCCTCGGCTTGTCTGAGGAACTTCACACCATCAGCAGTCCCATGGGAAGGACCAAAGCTGCCCATGGACATTTTTTTTCCTTCCTGCAAATTCAAAAGAAAACCTGCAGCATGCAAATGAATAACTCAGTACCCACAGATGGTGAAATAGTTTAGGAAGCATCAGCAGATCTGCCTTCAATTTAGCTACGTGACAGGATTCCATCTTTCTCCAAGCAGAGGAGGTGGTTTTGTGCAGAAAATAATATGTCTGTAGGTTCTTCCCCATCCCAGACAAAACTTACCTTCAAACCATGTTGCCACTGAGTCAAGAACACCAAGAACTTGTGCTGGAGATAATGTCCTGCAGACACCCATCAGGAGTGATTGGGGGAGATTTGGAGCGCTTCCTTCTCCTGCTTCCTGCCCTGTTGCTCCCAAGGTGTGCTCTCCACACCATCCCCTTGTTTCATCGTACCTCCAGGAGAACTGTCCACCAGACAAGGCCTTGTTTGTAAGTATTCAGGAGCTTTTTAATCACCTGGAGCTATAAAGATCTCCAAGTGGAACCGAAGGCTGGGCAAGAAGCATCTATTTGTTCCATCTCTCCATCCTTAGGAAGCCAGAGCATCACCAAAGGAGGTCAGGGCGGAGTCCGAGAAATGTGACCCATCCTCTCAGCAATGTGAGCGTAATTCAAAGCGTGCTGCAGGCTTGCCTGCACCTCTGGAGTTTGCTGTCATGATTTCAGGAAGATCTGCACTCCCCCAGGAAGAGCAATCCAAAGAGGAGGAGTCCGGTGGTGCTTCTGCTGCCCTCAAACAGCAGGGGCCTGTGATTGTGTAATGTTTACATGACCACAGAGCTCACCATGGCTACACAGACCATGGGAACAAACTCGAGCCTGTGTGCTTGGAGGACAGCATCCCTCTTCCCCTTCAGCAAGAGGAGCCTGTGCTCACTTGGGCAAGTAGCTGAGTGCTGCCTGTGTTACAGGGAGAGCCAGCAAAGCCCTGCACACCCTTGTGTTGGTGTCCTCCATCTGAGAGCCTCAAAAAAAAGGTCATTTGCCCAGCCATGATTTCTGTAATGCACTTTTCCTTCTTACAGTGCATGCCACGTAGCCCCCAGATCCCTCACTTGCACCTCAGATGTGTTTTGGGAAGGTACTGGGGTGTGCACGTTCTCTGAGCTGTCTGCTTCACAACATCACCAACAGTGAACCATCACCATCAGAGGAGAGGAGGGACCTGCATATCTGCCTTCCTGCAGATGTCAGGTGCAGAAGGTGCAAATGCTCTGCACCATCTTGCAAAGACACAGTGAAATCAGTGTCCATGTCAGAGTGGGTTGTGTTTAAAGGACCATGGTGTGTGGTCTCCAGCCTGATCTCCAGCATAGTCATCTCACTGTATTGCAGCAGAGCACAGATATGGGCTTCCTCCATCTACTTCTTGAGCTCCCTTTGCATCCTTCACCCATCTTCCAAGTTCATCTCTTTGCAGTCAGCCTTCTCTGGCTTCTCTCACCAAGGCAGCACAGCTGTGATCTTGGAGTGCTCCAGGATACATCATAGAATCCCAGACTGGTCTGGGTTGGAAGGGACCCCAAGGGTCATAGAGCTCCAATCCCCCTGCCACAGGCAGGGACACCAACCTCAGGCCTGGAGCTACACAAGGTTGCCCAGGGCCCCATCCAACCTGGCCTTGAACACCTCCAGGGACGGGGCATCCACCCCCTCTCTGGGCAGCCTGCCTACAGTACACAGTGGATGATCTTTGAGAGAGGTCATATGGACTCCCAGCTGAGGATATGAATGGAAAAGGAGGATAGATACAGGCTTTGCAAAGGATAAGCTGGGGCTGAAGCAGCTGTGGTGCAGGGAACTGGAGGAAGCCTGGAGAGGATGGTCCCTTGCAGGGTGGAGAACTAAATACCAACATCTTAGGCCCGTTCTTGAATTTTTCACACATTTCTTGATCACATACTCATTGCCTGCCACCACATTCCCAATGTTGCAATGTATTATTCCCACTGGAAATGCAGAGATGTGGTTGTATATTAACCCAGTGGGACAAGGAAGCAGCTATGAGAAGGTATTGAACCTGACAAGTAAATGCTGAGGGCAGATTTCCTGATTGCCCAAGCAGACTAAGTTCTACATCTTGACATGTTTGAGCAGCTGCTGGGCTGGCAGCCCACTCTGGTGCCTGGTAAGCTCAGAGAGCTGTGACCACACTCCCACCATCACTGGTGTTTGTGCAGACAAACTTCTGACTGATTTTGTTCCAGTGGAGATTATGGGCTTGACTTGACACAGAACAAACTCTGATGGCAAAGATGGGGGGTGGGATGTGTTGGCCAGTTGGAGGTTGTTTTCTTTGGTTTGTTGCTTTTAATTGAGGTGGTTTTTTTTCCCCCAAAGATTTTAGTGCTGGTACCTTTCTGAGCTCCAAATCTGAATGAAGAAATGTCTTGCTGAAAAAAACCCAAAATCTTTCCCAAACCACATTTTGTGGGACAGAAGAGGGTTGTCCCCTGAGATAGTCCCTGAGGAGCCTTATGGAGACAAGTCATACACTCTGCCATTCAGCAGCTCTTTTGTCCAGTTTCCCTAAACTCAAAAACTCAGAGAACCTTCCTTTGTGTCAAGGGGCCTCTTTTTTATCACATTGGGATTTTTCATCTGAATGCTGTTTGGCATTTTCACGCTCTCCCAATCCCCCAGATCTGGAGGCCCAGTGGTCTTCCTGGTGGGCCATACCACTGGCATCCTTGAGAACCTTCCCCTTTGCTCCCAGGGTGGCTGATTCACTGCATCATCTCAGATGGCTCCCTAGCAGCAGGCATTCATTTATTCCCACTGCATGACCAGTCTTCTATGGATCCCTGAAGCAGACTGTGGCTGATTTTTTGAAAGTTCTCCCAGACCTGGAGGGCCTGGTCCAGTCTTTGTGAATCACTGGCCACCAAAGGTGGCGTTTAACTCTGGTGTACAACCCAGCCCAGGCCCACGGTGGTGATGGAGATGGGTGGCCATTTCTCTACTTCCAGGTAAGCCCACAACATGGTCTGGGGAGAAAAGAAGCAGTGCAAAGGATTTGAGCATGTTTTGAATGACCTAAGGCCTTGCAGGCGAAGCCCTTCTCAGAACTGGAGTTCAGGGAAAACAAAGGCTTGTCTACATGACTATGCCATGAGACTGGGGATCATTCAGTACAGCTGTTTCTCCAACAGGGCTGAGAAACTTAAATCAGTGTCTCCAGTGAAACAAGCTCTTCCTAGAAGAAGACTTCTTGGGATGACTGTTCAGAGGCTGAGGCCTTTTGCACCCTTTAAAGGCTCAGACTAGGTTGATAAAGACTCACACACCAGGAACCACAGTCATGGAGACCCCTGAGCATGATGATGGCTCTTCAGTTTAGAGTCTTTGCCTGGCATTTAGGACAGGGAAGCAGGGAGGGGAAACACACAAGGAAAAAAAAAAATCAAAAACCCAAACGAAAAAAAGCCATGGGGACTGTGCACCACCCACGTGGAGAGCTCCAGATGTTCCCATCACCAGCCCAGCAGCCACCAGTCTATTAGACCCTCATTAGCAAGTATAGACACTGGCAGCAGTGAATCTGGGGGCCCACAGTCTGCAAAACTGCCCCTCTTTTCCCTCCCCAGCCCTTACTTTGAAGATTCCCCCAGCCTCCTGCTGACAACACATCTTGTGGAGATGCCTCTGGTGAGAAGTTCCTCAGCACCACCCAGTACAGTGAGGGTATAGCCTCTGAGGATGGATGGTATCCAAATGTTTGGCAGAAATTCCAACTTTCCTTACTTTTAGGCGTATCTGTGGCTTTTTGATACTGTAAACAACTGACATAGGCATGGAAGAATAGTGTATCTGAAACAGTTTATACAAAAGAATTCCATCTGTCAGTCTGTTTACAGTTCACATGTGAAAAGGCAAAAATCTTTAAAAGGAACACCCCGGGGGGAAAAACATTTATATATATATATGTGTGTGTGTATATATACCACATACATATATATGGGATACGCTAGAAATAATTGTGGAAGTGGAACAGTATCAGCATAGATTTTTTTTTTTCTTTTCTTGAACAGCAGTATTCTCTTCTTTTTTTTTTTTTTTCCTCCTGGTGTAAATTAAATTTTCCCAGTTTGCTTTCTAAGTTATTCAAAACAGCACGAAGAAAGCAGACTAGAATTAACAGGGTGGGATTTTTTTTTCCTCTTTCTTTTCTTTTTTTCTTCTTCTTTATTTTTTTTTTTCCCCAAAACATTTTCCAGTTTTAAAATTGTCCTAAAGCTTCTTGAAACTGTGCATTAGATCATGGTAAGGAAGAAGAAATACTGCTATTGCACCCTTGAGAATAACCTTGAAACCCAGCCTCTGTGTTATCTAGAGGGGGGATTTTAGAAATTGCTGTGAGAGGTTTAACTTCTGCTTGGATAGCCACCAAGGAAAGGCAGAAATGATCCAGGTTTCATGTCTTTTCCCAGGGGAAGGAACAATCCTGTATAATTATCCACCTCACTCCTAAATGCCAAAAGGCAGAACCCTGGGGACAAGCACAGTGAAGACCTGATTGTTTTAATGTTGGTGCTCAGCTGTGACAAACCTGGGTAGGTGACAAGCTCATACACAGGTATCACATAGGTTAGAGGCACAAGCAGCCAAGCATGATTTTAGCTCTGCTCTTCTTCTCTCTGGACCATATCCTGTGGGTGCAAGCAGCATGGATGAGCACTAAAACTCTTTGGTGCTCAGAAGGGATGAGGGATTTGTCCTTGGCTGTAAAGACCTTGTACTGCTTGTGGTAGATGTGTTGAGGGCCATAGTTCTGGATACATCGCTTGGAAGGATGGCTCAGACATGGTTCAGAGATCAGACATGGTTCAGAGATCAGACACAGGTTTTCCACCTGTGGAGCATGATTTTTTACATGGACATGATGTGATGCCATACTCAGTTGGGACTCCAAGCAAGCTGAGGAGAATGTGGTAAGAGAATCTTCTCACTGAGACAGCACGGGGGGCAGGTAGGATCAGCATCACCCCATGAGCATTACGTCAATCCAAAGACCAGCACATTTCCCATCTTAGGCTCCTTGGCCCTACTGGTCTGGATGCAGCTGAAGGCAGGAAGGAAACTCAGACCGCAGCACACCTTGGGGTCATACTCTAATGGACAGGGCTGTGTTTTGCTGTTTGTTTTTTAGGAGCCCCACAGATGAAGTTGGATGGCTAACAACACAAATATTTACATGTGGCAACCATTTGTTTTAATTGCATGGGCTGAAATCAAGGTTTTCTGTTGCCCCGACAGCAAGAGGAGGAAGCTGGTGTGTGTGTGTTTTTATGGGCATACCAGAGCCCAGCCAGCCTTGGGAGGTGAAGGAACAACGTTGCCCACCAGCTTGACCAAACATGTGCTACTCATATTCCTCCACCACGAAACAGCCTCTTTTTTTGTTGTGTCTTGGCAGAGTGATGAGACTGCAATCCTTGTACAATAATATCCTGCCATTGGGGTGCATCAGGAGGAGTGTGGGCAGCAGGTCACAGGAGGGGATCCTCCCCCTCTGCTCTGCCCTGCTCAGACCCCACCTGGAGTGTTGTGTCCAGTGCTGGGCTCCCTGGGATCAAACAGCCAGGGATCTCCTGGAGAGAGTCCAGAGGAGGCTGAGGAGATGATGAAGCATCTATCCTATGAGGAAAGGCTGAGAGACCTGGGGCTGTTCAGCCTGGAGAGAAGAAGACTGAGGGGGGACCTGATCAATGTTTATGAATATCTTAAGTATGGGGTGCAGGGGGAATCAGCCAGCCCCTTTTCAGTGGTCTGTGGGGACAGGACAAGGGGCAATGACTGCACGTTAGAGCATAGGAAGTTCTGCACCAACATGGGGAAGGACTTTTCCCCAGTGAGGGTGAGGGAGCCCTGGGACAGGCTGCCCAGGGGGTGTGGAGTTGTCTTCTCTGGAGATATTCAAGACCCATTTGGACACCGACCTGTATGACCTGTCCTAGGGACTCTGCTTTGGCAGGAGGTTGGACCTGATGATCTCTGGAGGTCCCTTCCAACCCCTATGGTTCTGTGATTCTGTAGGGCCGGAATTTGCCCATGTGTCTCACATGAAGCAGTAACCTACCTGTGCTCCTCTTCTGCAGGTGTTATGATCTCTCAGAAACCCTGCCATCCCCAAGGATGACTGACCCATGCCACCACCATGTCTGAACATTCATTGGTTCAAATGGGTGCCTTCATTTTCAAAAGATCATTTGTTCATCAGTCCACCAGCACTAACCTGGCTTTGTTTGAGACCCTGGTTTGATCTTCCTGTCTCCACCAATTTGTATTCCAGGCCAAATGTCAGATCCTGAACAAATGAAGACTGGGGGGGCACAGCCTTAAATGCACCATTGCCTGCTTAGCTGACTTCAGACAGAGTGGGGAACTTCATGAGAATATAAACCTTCCCTTGAGTTGTCTTCAGCAGGCAGAAGGAATGATGCGTGTGGCCTCACGTGAAGGGTGCTGCACTGCAAGTGGGTGCCTGGAAATGTAACACACCCAGTCTTTGTGCAGTGCAACTCTCTCTAGCAAAGCTTTCCCCACCAACAGCAGTACTAATCTGTGAAGGACTTCATGGCAACTGTATTTTGGGGAAAAGCATCCAAGGAGGTGGTGGTGGGCTTGCCTCAATTAGTATTGCAGGTCAAAAGAGAGGTGCTCCTCCTAGGTGTGTATCCAGGTATGGATACTCAGAAAGATGTTGATGTCAGCCTGTGAGGTTTTGGGGTTTTTTGATGACTCCTATCAGGGGCTAATGAAGAAATCTGGAATATGATTCTGCATGAACTAAAAACAACAGGTAGAGGTGGCTGTTTGGCTATTCAGACACCCAGGATTCCCAATGAAATGAGGAACAAAATGCCCAGAGCAAAAGAAGGCATAGAACCCCTTGGCTTGGCCATGCTGGGAGGTCACACTGTTGGTGGCTATCATTCTGATAAAGCTATGGAGCAGGCTAGGCAAAGGAGCTATAGGGAGCTTGATTGTTCTCCTTGTGAATCAGGGACACATTATTTTAGAGCATTAGGTAGCATTTATCAAAAGGGGATAAAAATGCAGGGAAATCCAAATTGCTTGTTTGCTAGCTTACTGACATGGATTCATCCCATAAAGCTGTAGGTACTCAAGTGACACAGAAGTCAGGAGTATGGGATGCCTTATGAACCAGCACTGACACCCCAGTAAGTGGGCAGTTTGGGTCTGAAATGGTCATCTGTGCTGTGCTAGGTAGGAAGGGAAAAACAAATGTGACCAACCTGGCTGTGCTGATGCATCATCCACATTTCCATCAGTGAAGGCACAAGCCAGTCGGGCAGTCGACTTGTCACCAGTGATCCATATGGTTTTCCAGCAGCAGCACCACCGTTTCTGGTTTCCCTTCCAGATCTCCCATCCCACTCCTTCTTGCAAGCAGTTGGAGGTCCATGAGTCTTCCAAGCCCAGCTCGGGGCAACCCATGTACAGTTCTTGGACATGGTGCAGGTTGTACATGGAGATGGCCTCACAGGGATGGAGAGCGTGGAGGGCAAGGATGGGGTGGGAGTGCTGAGGATATACATTATGGAAGCCAGAGTTCAGCGCCTTCAAAGTACCCTGCATCGTCGGTGTCCCCTCCCTCCTCATCGTGGAGCAGCTTTGCCGTCCTGGCTTGGGATGGCCGGACACACGCACGCCTTAGCGATCCTGACAAACACAGCCGGCCGGGGTGCATTACATCAGTGCTGGGTGGGGTGGCCCGGCCCAAACGGCCTCCAGACAGCGCAGGATGTGAACCGCTCTGCCGCCGCGCTCCAGTCAGGGCTTTGCATCCAGAGATCGCACACAGACAGCCCTCATGCTGAAATCCCCCACCCTCCCTCCCTCTTTTCTTTTAACCTCTTGCTTCTAAAGTGGTTTCTAAAATAAGCCCGGGTTAGCAGCAGCTGCAAAAGCCGTTTGCTGTCAGAATTGGCCCCTGTGCAGACGGCCTGGATGCTGCAGGCGCTTGTTTTGCATTTTAAGCCTAAACATTTTTTTTATTCCCCTTGCTTTTGCAGTTCAACTCTTAGTTTTTAATAGTCCTTGTCATGATGGAAAGTGCCAGACTCCAGCTGTTCTTCCCAAACCTCTGGGAGAGGCCTGGTTACATCTAGTTCTCATAAATCTTGAATCCAGTTCTAGCAAGTCTTTAAGCCTGACCACTACTCTGCCTGGGCAGTCCGTGATTGAAAACAGGAGCAGAGGAAGGAAAGAGGAAAGGGGGGGAAGCAGAAGACTGTGCATTCTTGTAGGCTGTTGCAGGAAAAGTCTCCAAGAAGCACAACGTGTATGTCACACTGAGATGAGAGTCAGGGTGTTCCGTACAGTCCTTGTCTCATAAACAGCTCATGGCATCAGAGAGAAGGTTTCTGGAGAGGGATTCCTTGGGAAATAAAAAAAGGGCTGGATTCACCTGGCTTGCACAAGAACGGGCTGGGAGAATGTTCTTGTGTCAGGAACTTGGAGGACCTGCCTAACTGAGATATGGAGATCCTGGATCCTTCAAGGATCTTCAGCTATGACAAACTGGTCTGAGCTCCACATGTCTGATTATGTGGAGTTGGCCTTCATGGTTGCAAAAGAGCAGAAGAGAAAAAGGAAAGAAATGCAAAAAGAACGCAGTGCTTCAGGAAATACACACCCATTATTGTAAGTATATGTCTGCCCCAGTGCTGGGTAAGGAGTTAGAGTGTTTAACTGCCACAGAGCATTAGCATCTCTGAACTGGGTTGTGCCTTGAGCGATAGCCCTGAGTTCTGCAATGCTGGGCTTGCCCCATGGGGTCCAGGCACCTGGTGTGTTCAGTGAGCACCTGCTGTACTCAGTGTCCATGGTGTTGGACAAGGTGGACCCTTTTACACAGCCTTTTATATACCTGAGTGGTCACAAAACCTGGGACGATGTCCAAAACATTTGGGGTTCAATGGTGGGGGAAAGTGAAATGTGTTTCTATACAGATGAGGAAGCCATGCCTTGACCCACAGATCACAGCCAGCTTGGCCACAAGGTGCCTAGGTGTATCTTGGGGAGGACTGTTGTCCAAGGTAGGCAGGAGCTTGGGCACATGTGGGCACATTGGAAATGATGGACAGAAGCCTTCCACGGGCTTTTGGTTAGGGATGTTAGCATCTGCCTTTTTCAACAGTAGCAGCAGGAACACTGGGGCCACCTTGAGTGCTAAAGACCTACCACTGTCTGCAGTTGAATGAAGTCTTCAAAAGTTTGGTCCTGCTTCCACCAGCCAAACTCCAGCAGGAGACTGGGAAACCCTTCTTACTCTTCCTGTAAAGATACAACTCTGGAATGACTATCTTGTTGGCTATCAACAGCAAGAGGCTCCTCTTCAGTTTGAAGAAGGAGCTTGTTAAATGTGTGGGTAGGATTCTGCTTTAAAATCACTACACAGTGCTCTGGAAAGCTGCTCCCAGACCTCTGCAGTCTTTGCTACAGACATGTCAAGAGGCAAGAGATGATAAAGTCATTGCTATGTGTCCTGTCCTCCTCCCCAGCTTGGAAGAGTAAGCAGGAGCTCTGCATTTCTTAATGCAGAGTAAGATAGAAAAAAGTAAATGACCATTCCAGCAGATTGAATGTCCAGGACAGCAGTTCATACTGGATGAAACCTTGTCTGAATTAATTATCATCATCATTCATGCAGACTTTTCTTGTAGGCACCCTTGTGGGAGGCTTTGGGAACCAACTCAGGGAGAACCACAAGAAAAAAAAAGGTATAGTAAGCTGAACATCCCACTCCACCCCCTCCAGCACATACATGTCCTGACCTTCACTTAGTTCCTAGACAGAAATCCCTTCCAGCAACTAACAGTGAGATTAACCAGTAGCATTGAAACAGGCACGTGCTTGGAGCATGGAAACCAGTAACGTGGGGAAGCCGTGGAAGCCGCGGGCCGTGTGATGGATGGGTGGGCTACGGCTTTTAAACTACACGTGTTTCAAGGGAGCAGAAACGTTTGTTCCTCTGAGTGCAGTTTAACCTCATCTGACTCTAGGGGCGTCTTTGCATTGACTTCAGCAGCTATTGGATGGGGCCTATCGGCAGCACAAGTTTCCATGGGTAAGCCATGCACTTAAGCAGCTACATATTTAAATACTTAGATGAGCCTCCTTCCTGGATTTCCCAACATCTGTGCTTCCTCTCCTTGGAAGCCATCCCCCTCTTGGATCTGGACACTTAGAGCGTGCGGAAATGAACGGGAGCAGCTAAGGACAACACTTTTCTGCTGTAAAGCAGCGCTCAGAGTGCGGCGGCCGGCGGGTGCTCTACGAGAGCTGCGACCGGCCGCAGTTGCGTTACCGCCGTTGCTGCATCAACTGGGGCATCTTTCTGCAAAGCGTGGTGAAAAAGAGCAGGAGGGATGGTGGCAGCCCAAAGGATTAGACACCATGGTCTCCTCCTTCTCTTCTTTCTCCCCACAGCCTGTCTCAGGACTTTCCTACCCACAGATCTCTTGCAGGGAATTGGGACATCCAAATCCACGCCAGCGTAGGCTGAGCTGTAAGGACAGTTTTGCTGTGTAAGGGTCTCATTTGTTATCAGAAACGCATTTGTCAGTGCTGCTGTAAAGCTTATCTCCTCCCTTTATGTCCCAATATCAAATCACAGCAAGAAAACAGATTTCCCTTTGCTTAACACAGGTAGTATTACACTAGGGAGTGTTAATAGCTTAAGCAAAGATTTTTTCCACCTACAGGCGAGTGACTGATAGTTTATCCATCTGCTGCATGAAACCGGTGTTTAAATCCCAGTTTTAATGGATCGTATCACCTGTGGTTTCAAAATAACTCCAAATTTTCCCCCAAAGTGAGATGCAAAATAATGACAATTTGTAATTGGAAGGGAAATGAATTTCCTTCAGCTCAACAAACAACCGGGAGCCCATCGCTTTTTCAAGTCAAATTGTCTTGAGTGATTTTGTCATAGGTCAGAAGGAGGTCAGACAAGTTAAGGCTTGGTATTTTTCCTGCGTTGTCGTCTCTCAGCAGGAGGAGGAAGTGTACCTCAGCAGGTGTCATAAACACCAATTTCCCCAAATTTCATAATCATTTAGATCTAATTACAAGGCACGCATGGTTTTTTACTCTCCCCAGGAACACTTCAGGGATCCTCCATCGCTTAAACAAATACAGGGGTTTGCATTGAGCTTGCTGCATTGGGTGGGTTTGCATTTTTAACCCAGGAAAATCAGTTTAATTCCAGAAAGATGTGGAACTGTTGGAGCAAGTCCAAAGGAGGCCACAGAGATGATCCAAGGGTTGGAGCTTAGAGATTGAGATATCTGTGATAAATCCTTCCCTGTGAGGGTGGGGAGGCCTTGAGAAGCTGGGGCTTCCCCTGGATCCCTAACAGAGTTCAAGGCCAGGTTGGATGGGGCTTTGGGCAGCATGGGCTAGTGGGGGGTGTCCTTGCCTGTGACAGAGGGGTGACACTAGATGGGCTTTGTGGTCCCTTCCAACCCAAACCCTTCTGTGAATCTGTGATCCCTCTGCAGAAACCTGCACTTGGGCATCTCCATATGTGAGGATTGTTTAATTATTTTTTTTTCCTTTGCAAACAGTCCCAACTGCAAACCATGGGGGGCCTCAGCACCTTCCCTCAGAGGGCTGTCACCACTATCACGAGGGGTCATGAAGGGAGTAAAACGAGCGGCCGCTTCATTTTATCCATGAAGCAAATGGTGGGTAAATGGAGAATAAATCAGAGGAGGTACTGACAGTCTGTAGTCAGGCACAGGGATTTACTGCTGCAGAAGGTTTATTAATAGAGTTGTGGATATAACAGCACTGTCTGTAAAGGGCTGTGGGATAATTTAATGACCAGCAAGGACAGAAAGCTGAGATAAGGATAACTGTAGCATCCAAATTAACCATTTTTTCTCTTTGCAGCGGCTTAGCTCCCTCTGAAGAGCCAAGCAGAGATTAAGTAAATCATGGTTAGACTCACCTCGGGTGTCCCTGTCCTGAGCCCCTCCATTAGGGTGACTTGATATTTACTTGTGTGAAAAGTCTTAGGAACCAGCACCCACCTGAGGGCTGCAAGCAGTCAGGTGCCTCATAGGCTGAAAAGTAGAATGGGGCCCATGGAGGTCCATCAGGACAAGCACCTCAGCATGACCCTCAGAGAGAGAGATGCCACCAGCATGGTGTTGCTGCTCTGGAGGGTGGAGTAAAGACAGACAAACCCTGCCAATCAATACCTAAAATGGTACTTTTAAGTAAGTGACCTAATCTTTGTCACCCCTGACAGCCATAAACAGCTCAGGCAAGGTCATGAGGAGTCTCCTATGAGATACCTGCTGCTAAAAATGGCATCATCACTCATGCTGCTTTTGGCGACTGTTGTGGTCACTGAGCCAACAGGTTTCTTTGCTTCATAACATACTTTACCTTCTTAAAATGAACTAAAACCACATATTTGGCACCATTGGGGTTTCTCTCAGCCTTTTAGCTTTGGGTCAAATTGCTAATGAGGAAGGGAATTTCTATTGTAGGAGGCAGAGATGGAAACAGCAACACAAGCAGCCATTCCATATCCCAAACTGAGTTTATCAGTGTCTCTTTTCCTGATGGACACACTAAAGCAAAGTGCACAAGCCATTCCCTTCCCTGCCTCTGCAATGCTGCTGTAAAGGAATTGACCTGGAATTTATAACACAGCCTGTTAAACATCACTGAATCACGGTCTAGTTTGGGTTGGAAGGGACTTCAAAGCCCACCCAGTCTCACACACTGCCATGGGCAGGGACACCCCCATGAGCCATGGGTGCCCCAAGCCCCATCCAACCCAGCCTTGAACCCTGACAGGGATCCAGGAGCAGCCCCAGCTTCTCTGGGCACCCTGTGCCAGGGCCTCCCCCTCCCCAGGAAGGATTTCTGCCTCCCAGCAGAAAAGTCATGGCACTGACAGGGCTCTCAGGCTCACTCTGGAGGCAGTTGCCCTGCTCAGTGGCACCCCTGCAGTGGGAAAGCACTGGGGTAGCAGGCAGGGCTGTAGGCAATGAGATAGGTGAGGATCCACAGCAGATGGATTAACCTCACTAGTCAGATGCCTTGGAGCAGGATCACCAGGTAAAGGAGAGTGGGTTTAGTTTTCCTACCAAAGTACTGTGTCTCCTAAGGGTTCTGCAGGACATGATGGAGGATCAACCACTGACCATGAGAAGCTGTAGTCATCATTTCATTCCCCACTAGTATCCATGGGCCCAGACTGACGATAGCCTTGAATGGTGGAAGCAGCTTATTCCTCCTCTCTTTAAAGACTGTATGTAGTTCACCAGTCAACTTTGCCAGGACAATGCTGGAAGATGGCAGAGGAGCTTCCAGGGGGTTTGTGGAATTGCCTTCTCTGGAGATATTCAAGACCCACCTGGAGGCCAACCTGTGTGACCTGTCCTAGGGACCCTCCTTTGGCAGGGGGGTTGGACTGATGATCTCTGAAGGTCCCTTCCAACCCCTAAAATTCTATGACTGTGTGATTCATTAAGGGACTATGGAAAATTCAAGAGAATTTACAGAGTGAGGGTTCTGGCCAGGAGGTGACTCTAGCCCAAAGCAGAAGCCATGCATCTTGGAGCACCATGCTTCAGGAGGAGAATT
This sequence comes from Laterallus jamaicensis coturniculus, assembly GCA_022605575.1. Classification (NCBI taxonomy): domain Eukaryota; kingdom Metazoa; phylum Chordata; class Aves; order Gruiformes; family Rallidae; genus Laterallus; species Laterallus jamaicensis. Next base: position 1,322,849 of record JAKCOX010000112.1, on the reverse strand, counting down.
GGATGAGCAGGAGGATGCTGACACATGCTTTAGGGTCCTGTCCCTATTAAGGCAGAATGGCCCCACTTCCTTCAGTTCACAGCTGACTTGTTCTGCGGTGGGGGAAAGTTTAATAGCCTTTCTTGGCCTGGACAACATTTAAATTCATTTTCTGGACTCCAGCGGGATTGTGGTTGGCCTGTATCAGCCCCAAACACACTTTGATTCATTTTATTTCCTGCACTCCTGAGAGATCCTTCTTTGGCCTGGTTTGGCCCCAAGCCCTCTTTGATTCACTTATTTCCTAGACTCCCAAGAGAGTGTGGTTGGCCTGTTTTGGCCTTGTCTTGCTGTCGCTTTTCCGTGCTGGTATGCAATGCATCTGCACGCTTTAGATTTCCTCACTGCTTGTGCTTTGCTGTAGGCCAAGCTTGGATGTATTTTGCAATGTTTTGGGAAAGATAAATACACTTGGTCTGTCTTCACTCGTTCACCTTGCTAAGTTTCTTCCACAGCCCCTCAGTCCCTTGTCTTTCCTACTGTTGCTGCATGGTAAGAAGCTGTAAGGCTGCAGTATGGCAGCTTCTTGCTGGAAAGGGGATATTCAGGGTGAGATTTGCAGTGGGAGCACCCTAAGAGAGAAAGGGAAGGTGGGGAGAGCTACCACCCACGTGGCACATTGTGAGGTTGTCCACCTTGTCACTGAACCTGCCCTCCTGCCATGAGAGTAGGACACTGAGGCTGAAAGGAGATGACCCCAGTCACGTCAGTGATGGTTGCAGGGCTGTGTGATGCAGGCTTGGGACTGGCTCTGCCATCATCTCAAGGGTGACCTGGTATTGCACAGCCATCCCTCCAGATCCGTGGGTGGAGAAGTTGACACGGCTGGTGGCCCCTACTCAGCACACACAGAGCAAGAACATAGAGCATTACCCACCACTCCTCCACTGGCACCACCAATGTTCTGGACCCATGTTACCTTATACAACATATATAGGAATGACCATGTACAAGTGCCTACCTGGTCTCTGTTTTGAGGGAGCAGCAGCCCTTCCTCTTCACAAAGTTACAACCCCAGCAACTGGGCAGGAAGCTGATGTGCAGATGGCTTCCACTCCATGGAGAAGCTTTACAAAGAAAAACTCCTCAACGCTGTCTTAAAAGAAATGGGGTTGTTCTGATGGTATCATCTACCTGTGCTGCAACATGGTCCATGGTGACATCCCACTACCAAACCAGTCTATCATTGAAAATTAGAGCAGAAGAAGCCCAAGAGTTGATGGCTATTGCTACCCTTCTACCCCTCCTACCACTTCTTGGATACCCTTTGGACTTCTTCAACCACCTCTCAGATGGTATTTACTCACACTGAGCTTCAGCTCGTTCCAGTTTCCCTTGTCCTCACAGACATGCTGCCAGCACAGTGGGCTGTGACCACTGGGAGAAAAAACAGTTGGGGGTCTGGCTTCCCTGTGAAAAATCCAGCTCTCCCTCAGAGACCCTGTGATGATCATAGAATCATAGACTGGTCTGGGTTGGGAGGAACCCCAAGGGTCACAGAGCTCCAACCCCCTGCCACAGGCAGGGACCCCAACCTCAGGCCTGGAGCTACACCAGGTTGCCCAGTGCCCATCCAACCTGGCCTTGAACACCCCCAGGGATGGGGCACCCACCCCCTCTCTGGGCAGCCAGTGATGTCCAATTCTGACATCTGTAAGTCTACAATAAGACTTTGCTCCTGAAATTTCAAAGAACTTTGTGAGATAGGCTTTTCCCCCATTAAAGTCCTGAGGTGCAAAGCTGCCTGGGACAGAGTCTCAATCCAGAGCACACACAAGAATAAAGCCTCACTTTTGGCAACAATAATATTGCACCAAAGCTGCAACAACACACCTATTTTACTTCTTTTATAACTTACAACTATCACCCTAGTGCAAACTCGTTACGTACCCCATCAGAGCCACATTGCTTCCCATATAGCCTGTCTGGAGAGAAGTGTTTCAGTGCAGAATTTATTGTTTGCAGAGCTTACTAATTTACTGCACAACCCCTTTTTATCAAGACCTAGTTTCTGAGCCTAAGACAGACAGAAATTCAATAAATCCAAGAGCCTGTTAATAGTATGAGGAGAAGGCAGCTCTTCACTGTGAGAGCAAGTTTCATTGTCCAATTGCCCCAGGAAATTTAAAGCAGAATGTGTTTTTGACAGCTTCGTTAATGTGACTTTCCCCCCACCCCCCCCTCCACTTGCCAGAGATTCAAGCATAATTGAGACATGGTGTTGAACTTCAAATGTTTCCCTGAGACTTGAATAGAGAACTTGATGAAGCATGTAATATGGCATAACCTCCCAATTATTCACACATTTAGATAACTATAATCACACAGCTCCTATCACAGCAAGAAGGTTATTCCAGGCAGATATTGGCAGGGGCTAATGGACAGCATATTGCAAGGGCAAGGAAGGTTTGGAAGGAAACATTAATCAGAATTTGGTAGCAAAGTCATCAATCATGGCTTAACAAAGCCGTCACTCACTGCTGCAGTTCCAGGACCTCTATCAACTTAGAGTTCAACTCAGCAATCTCCAAGAACAGAATGTATCAAAGAAGAAATGCATTGCTTTAGTGTGTCTGTCCCCAGGACACCCAGCATGGCTTCCCTGGTAGGAGGATTCATCATCAGAGTTTGTAGTAATTGGGGCATGAATTTTTCGGTCAAATAACATCGCTTTTTATTATTCTTGTTTGATGCTTTGTTGCTCTGGGTTTGAGAAGTGCAACTACATTCTGCTATTGGAAATTATTCCAGCCTGGAGCTTTTCTCACAGCACGCTGAGGCACTGAGAGCAAAGAGAGAAGAATCTACCCCAGAAGCACAGCGAGCAGATGAGAAGTTGTGATTATTCCCATTTAGTGGGCACTTGTTAGATCTGAGTTGGTGATCAGTGTGTAAGTTTGGGTCCCTGCTACAACTGAATCATAGAATGGTCTGGGTTGGGAGGGACCCCAAGAGTCACAGAGCTCCAACCCCCCTGCCACAGGCAGGGACACCAACCTCAGGCCTGGAGCTACACAAGGTTGCCCAGGGCCCCATCCAACCTGGCCTTGAACACCCCTAGACACGGGGCATCCCCCACCTCTCTGGGCAGCCTGTTCCAGCCCCTTACCACGCTCTCTGTAAGGAAATTCCCCCTAATATCCAATTTTAATCTTCCTTCCTTTAGCTTTAATCCATCCTCCTTGTCTCCCCAACCCTTTTAACAAGCTGATTCCTCTCCTGTGTCTCTGCTCCCTCCAGGGACTGACAGGCTGCAATGAGGTCCCCTCACAGCCTTCTCTTTCTCTTCTCCAGGCTGACCCAGCCCAGCTCCCTCAGCCTCTCTCCAGAGGGGAGCTGCTCCAGCCCTCTGAGCATCTCCGTGGCTCCTCTGACCCCTCTCCAACAGCCCCACATCTCTCTTGTGTTGGGCCCCAGCTCTGGACACAGGATCCAGGTGGGGGAGGGCAGAGCAGAGAGGGACAATCCCCTCCCTGTCCCTGCTGCCACCCCTCTGCTGATGGAGCCCAGGATCCCATGCTGATAAACTGGACTGAGTTCAGCAGATGGCCGCCAAGGTGGGCTGGAGCACGTCCTACAGGGAGTTGCAGAGGGATCAGGTCTTGTTCAGCCTGGGATGAGAAAGTTCATAAGGGGATTTAATACCAGCCAGGAATTTGGAGAGTGAAATCCTGGAGATTTTCTAAAAGTGACTGGAAGAGCCCTGAGCAAACTGGTCTGACTTCAGCCCTGACCCTGGTTAAGCCACAGACCTGCCGAGTCCCTCCCAGCTTGAAGAGTTCTGTAGGTTTGCGGCTGAAAGAAAAATATATGAGAGGCTGCAGAAGGAAAGGAAGGAAAAACTTTGTTCCCTGTGCTTTCAGGGCTAGAACACAGGGCAGGTGTTCAAATGCCTGAAATTTGGGATCAGGACACCCAATGCCCTTGCTCAGGAGCTGGCTCCTATGTTCATGATCTCCAGAGCATCTGGGAGTCCTGTTGCCTTTTTTAGGTGACTTAGTTTCTTTGTAAAAGTCTCTAATATTGGCTTAAAGCCAGTCAGCATGAATCCTGACACTGCTCCTGGACAAGGGCAGCTCTCTTCAGAGAGGATGCTTGCATTTTATTTGTTGACATAAAACACATTGTGCAGAGTCCACATACCTTCTTACCTAACCAGGCTCTCTAACACTCCACTCTTCTGCTCTTAGATCCTCCCTCTTGCACTGTTCTACCTCGCTCAACTCTGTTTTGTCACATATGCCAAGGTTTGTACCCATCATACTCTCAGCTTCAGTTGTCAGGGGGCACCTCTGTTGAGGTTCTCCTCCAGAGCACAGCTGCAAAGCAGTACAGGCTTTTCCTTCACCTTCCAGAGTTTGAATCTGCAGCACTTCTGCACACTAAAGGGCAGGAGGTGAGAGGTCTCTGAATGCCAAAGGGACAAGAAAGCCTCTGCAAATGAGTTCATGAAGACTCCAACCTTTCTCTGCCCTCCTCCTATCATCCTGTGCTGGCTAAAGCACCATTTTTTTGACAGCACTGGAGCACATGGAAACCTTGATCCACCCAGCATATTATACTTAAAAACGTTACTCTTTGGGTGTATAAAGTTTTCCACATAAACAGGTGGGAGTCTGGCATGGCCAATGTGAATTGAGGCCAGTGCGTGGTGTTTTTTAACACTGTGTGGAAAACTTTGGGTGCTGGCTGTCTTGTGAGGGGTCAAGTGAGTCATTATTTTCATTTGCTTTCCTCTGGCCAGGGTGTCCCTGAGAGGTTTGTACCTCCGGAGCCACCTACCTTCCCCTTGTTTCTCTGGCAGAGCTGCAAGCCACCAAAACTCCCCCTGATGCTGCTGTGCAAAGGGATAATGATCTAGGGAAGAGGAGTGACTCCCAGTCTCCTCTGGACATGCTTGAAGGAACACAAAATTTGCCATCACTGTGGGTTTCCTCTGTATTCAATTTGCCAAGATATGGTGTCACCTATTTCTTAGAAACTGGGGCCCTTGGTGATACCTGAGTCACTCTGAAGGTGAAACCCATGGACATGGTGGGTCTGTATCTGCCCTGGCTGGGCTGAAGGGTGGCTTTTTAGAAGGGAGATGTCATGTTTATAAATATGTCAAGTGTGGGACACAGGGGGACATGGGCAGCCTCTTCTCAGTGTCTGTGGGGACAAGACAAGGGGCCATGGCCTCAAGTTGGAGCACAGGGAGTTCCACACCAATATGGGAAGAACTTCTTCCCAGTGAGGGTGAGGGAGCCCTGGGACAGGCTGCCCAGGGGGTGTGGAGTCTCCTTCTCTGGAGAGATTCCAGGCCTGTCTGGACCTGTCCTAGGGACCCTGTTTTGGCAGGGAGCTGGACTCGAGCTCTGGAGGTCCCTTTGGTCCCAACCCCTGTGACTCTGTGACTCTGTGATTCTGTGATTCTGTGACTCTGTGATTCTGTGACTCTGTGATTCTGTGACTCTGACTCTCTGACTCTGTGACTCTGTGATTCTGTGACTCTGACTCTGTGACTCTGTGACTCTGTGACTCTGTGACTCTGTGACTCTGTGACTCTGATTCTGTGATTCTTTGATTCTGTGATTCTGTGATTGCTAACAGGTGGCATGAAGTAAGAAGCCCCATGGCTTTTTAGACATATCCTGCCCCAACTATGTCTCTTATATACTTCAGGGTCCCCCCCCAGAGAGAAAATAAAATAAAAATCTCCTAAGAGGAGACTTACTGTGCTGTTTGCTTTCAGGATGGACTGGTGACTTCAGGGCTTCCTCTGATTGCTGCCTTCACTTTGCTTGTACCTGTTAGCATGCAGTGATGGGAAAGCTGCCTGAGGAGCTCAGGAGACAGAGAGCCTGCAGTTGGTAGCATTGGCATGTGGGAGCACATTTTTTGGTTGAGGTTTTGGGTTCAGGTAGAAGAAGGACCTTGCATGAGCTGGTTGTGTTAGGCTGGAGGCTGAATGAGCTCTGTTTTGCAAGAAGTGCAGAAGGGCTGTGACAGCTTGGCCATACTCAGTGTTTGAAATGCTGACAGTGGTGTGGGGACCTGCACACCATCTTGCCCCTCACCCTCTCTGCAGGGTGGAGAAGTATAATAGACCATATTGCTGGGGCTATGGGGACACATGCCTTGTTCCAGCACACCCATAATTAGGCTACCCAAGGTCCTACAAAACCAGTGGAGAGGAGAAGTGAACCATAGGTGTTGGGTAGCCTGAAACAGTACCTGTCTCTGCCCTTCCATGCTCTGGGAGCATGGTCAGGTGGACCTCCACAACAGATCAACTCATCCTCCCCCTGCATTTCATGGAGTGGCACGCACCTCAGGCACCAGCTGGCTTTCTATCTTTCCTAACATCTTTCTGTTCATTGTGGGCCTTGCAAAACTGGCCATGAATCAATACAAGACAAGCAGATGGTTCTGCACGTAATCTGCAACTGTGCAAACACAAGGAATAACCACAAGCCAAGCAAAGTCACCAGTGCCATGACACATAAGCAGGAGTGAGGTTTGTAAGCCAGGCAGATCCCTTGGGCTTCCCCCAGCACTGCAGAACTGTCTGGGCTTTGGGTCAGATGGGGGGACTCGGAGATGCTCCAGTGAGGAGCAACAGGGGTATGGGATGTATCACCTAAGGGGAAAGGATTGTGGGTCACTTGTGAGTCCAAGTGCCTAAATCTCTTGCTGGTGCTGCAGTGAGTGTTTTGAACATGGCCCAAAGCCTACTCTCTGCTGAGGTTGGACGGGTGCTGGCGGGATGCCGGTTGGACACAGAGCTGCCCTGGTGGCACGGAGCCAAGAGGCACTCAGCATGCCTGGAGAGGGATGCGGTGAAGGCTTCCCAGCCTGGGGCTTGCCAGCTTGCATGGCCAGCAACATCCAAGGGAGGGACCTGGGCATGATCCCATTCGGTCTCCTTGAACCTCCCCAGGCCAAAGGGCCAGATAGAGCCGACAGCCAGGTCAAGTGGGGACAGCTTTTCCCGTGAGCCAAAGCTCCTCCTTACACCTTCTTAAGTGGAAATGAGAGGGTTTGACTGCTCTCTCACCACACCCACAAGGGGAAGGGAGGGGACAGGGTGGGGAATCGTTATTTTAGTCATTAGCTGATGGGGAATTTACCAAGACTGAGCTAAAAATCCCACGGCTTTCTCGTTGCAGAAGTATCCAGTGTGAGGGAAATGGCACGTACTCCAGGAGTATGACAGAGAGGAGAAAACCCTTTGGTTTGGTGATTCTGCCAGGATGAGCTCCCATGCCCCACGCACAGCGCAACCGGCTTGGCCAGACTGTGTTCTCACTTCAATGACACTTCCATCCTTCATGGAGTTTTGGGGATTTTTTCATCACCTACAGGCTGCAAGGAATGAGCCATGGCTGCAGCCTTTCACTACAGCTAAGGACCAAAACCAACTTCCCCATAGAAAGAAACCAAACCTGGGCAGGAGGCCACATCATGAGGTCAGTGGTGCAAAGGGAGACTGCTTGCCACTAAAGACACTTTAGGGATGACCCTTTCCATTGTTACAAGCAAACATCAGACCCTTTTGCCTAACTTCTATGCTTGGAAACCACGTTCACACGTACTTTTCCTTAGAATCTACTTTAGGCCAAAAAAAAAATAATCTTCCATCCCAAGCTTTTTGCCTTTGTGCTTTGCAGGTGGTGGCTCTGGGAAGCTGTTTTGCTCATCTGGTGGCAGGCTGAGAACATGTCCCATCCAACCCTCAGCACAAGCCACCAATGCTCACCGTTCCTTCTGTTTGTTGATACATCCCAGAGAAGTCACGTGAATGGTTCCCACACTGTTATTGTTCCAGGGCTCATGATGGAGTATAACATTACATGAAACCTGGACTGTTTATTTAAACAGAGAGGGTCCCATCAGGGTCACAACCTGACGTCTCATTTCCCACTCGCTTGACAGTGCTGTGGGGTGACCAGAGGCTTGTGATTGGGATGCTTTCTTATCCAATGCAGTAGGCAGAGAGGGAAAGCTGTTTTGGGGAGGGGAGGAAGGATTTATTTAGAAAGAACAAAGTCAAGCCATGCTTCTTGCACCAGGCCCACCTTGGGAAAATGATAATATAAGTTGCAGATCAAGGCATTTAGAAGGAGAAAGTGCATGTGAAAAGCTTTTAAAACCCTTTCAATAGCTGTCATAAAAAGCCCTTGGCCAGCTTTCTCATCAGCACAGGCCATCTTAAAGGTAACATATACAAGCTGATTTACCCCAAAGAACAGTCTGCTCCATCTCCTGGGCCAGCATTAAATGATGACTTCCTCAAACACATTCAGAGGCGGCCTGGAGCCATGCAAGATGGAAAAAACAGTGGGTTGGACATCTCACGTGGCAAGCTGTCACCCCAAAGCAGAACAGGTTTTGAAAACAGGTGGGAGAGATGCACCAGGGTGGTCCCCCCATTGCAGCACAGGGGTCTGCGTCCCATTGAGAGAGATGCTCCAGCTCCTCCTTGGGTGACCCTACGGCTGCATCCCACCCCACACCTGTGCCCTGCCACACTCTGTGCATGTGTAAGACCTCCCAAGAGACACCATGATGGAGTGCACATGGTGTCCAAGAGAAGGAAACACTCATCAGCAGGTGGCCTAAGGGCTGGACCTTAAGAGCAGGCTCCTATTTGGGGGTCTGCCCTGGATGGGCTTGGTGACCTTGAGCGTGACTCCTGATCCTTGTCTCTCCCTGCCGTGGATGTTTTTGGAGCAGCCTTTCCCTCTCTGGTTGTTTGTACAGTGACTTGCATAACTGGATGATGATTTTTAGCTCAGGGCTTTCAGTCCCATGATAAAGCCTGTAGTAATCGAACGCAGCAAGCCACGTGACAGAAACCCAACAGAAGAAAAAAGGAGATGTCTTTCCAAGGGGAGGAAGGAAAAACCCACTGATTTTCTTCTCATAATGAAGTTTGTTCTGGATGTGCTTTGCTGCAGAGGAGAGGCAGGGAAGGGGTGACCTGTTAGCAGAGGTTGAGTTCCAGGCTCACGTAACGAGCGGAGAACGCACTGTTTTATGTGTGTCTGGGTTTAACAAGCAAATAAGGCAAAGATTTCTTTAAAAGATACCAAACCCAAGCTCACCACAGCTGGGAAGCACACACATGAGCAATAGCTTTCACATGCTAACAAATAAAAAAGATCCTTGCAAAACAGATGCTGAGGTTTGTGGGGCTGGCACAGGCTCGCTGCTGGCAGGGAGTTAACTCACAGAAAACTGAAAGGTTCAGAGATGGAAGAGTATCTAGAGACCGTTTGTTCATAAACACAGCTGAGGGCCAGCAACCTGCTTTATACCCTACTTGAGGCTGTGCTGCCTTGCAGTCATTCCTTGCAGGGCTTCTACAAGAGAGAAGGCAGATATGCAATTCTTCTGCAGCCCACACTCTAGAGAAATAATTAAACAGTTTTTCTTAACCTCTTGAACTCTTCATTTATTATTGCCATCCATTATGTCTACCTTCTCAAATAGCAAGATCCTGAAAGCCAGCTCCAGGGGTCAAGGGTTTATTGTTTAATGGAGATAGAACATTCTGTAAATTGCACAAAGTCACAATGTTTAGAAGAGAAGCTTCTGGTGTACTGAATCTTTTCAATTTAACAAACAGTGAGCTTTGACATATGTTCTTCCTCCATAGCAGGAAATTTGGGATAAGTGCAGTACTGGCATGGACATGTTACCAAATCCTTCCTGTAAACCAAATGACATCTGCATTCAAATAAAAACATTCCTTGCACCAAATACCAGGAAATACTAAAAGTATCGCTATTCTTCTAAGGTCATGCTAAAATGAAGTTTTTGGCTTTTAGAACACAAAGTAAGTTTGGACAGGGCCAAGACGTTTTGTTCAACACACATTTGCTGTTACAAATCCCAAGAGACATCCTTCTGGGTCAAATATGTGCATGTGTCTGTAGAATTTTGCAAGCATTTAATCTTCTTCATATGAAAAAAGGATAAATATTTTAGGAGCGTGGACTTACATTAACAAATATTGCTGTTGCCTTTGTTTTTACTAGTGCTCTGCTTTTCAAAGGCAGAAAAAAAGGATTTGCTTAAAACAAAGCAAACATCCTCAAAATGCCCCGTGCCAAAATAATCAAGGGAATAAATACCTGGGATTTACAAAATATGAATATTCTTTAGTAAATAAACCGAAGCAAGAGCAGGCAGGGAGAGAACGCTGCTGTAGTGATGGGGAGGGAGTGCAGAGTGTAAACACTTTGGACTCATAGATGGCAAATCAAGAACATTTAAAGAAAATAAATGTATGCAGAGCAGATTCTTCCTTCTCATGTTACTTTCAAGGGATTTTACTGCTGATAGTTAACGCCACATAAAACCTTTGGAATATTATGCCACCAGATTAAGAACTACAATGGCAGAAACAGCTTCCCATGGATAATTAGCATAAATATCTGCTTAAAGCTGAGTAATTTGTTCACTGTACAGGATGTACTTTAGCAGTTTTATGAGCTAAAAAACACAGGGAATGTTTTGAATGACTTACATTTGAAAGAGTACAGGCAGATACCAGGCACTTTTCAGCAACTGCCACACAAAAGAAGTCTGCTCTGAGTAAATGAGTGTCCGTTCCCACTGAAGTCAGGGGCAGACATCGCCGGGAGGCTTCGCCCAGACACATCCCTGCAGCTTCCCACTTGAAGGAATACTTTTATTTACTGGGAGGACTGGGTGATCCAGACACTGAAAATGGAAAAGAAAGAAGAGAATGAAGGGAAAAAAAAAATTAAAATAGAGAAAAAGCCTCCAACCCAAACAACAGTGTTTTCCAATGTCCTTTGAAAAAAAGTTTCATAAATGGGGTCCTTCTCCAAAACATCCTTGGAAAAAAAAAAGGTGATTTCTTTAAACAGACACTGTGTTTGACAAGCTTGGCTTGACAAAGAGCTGGGGAGAGTGGCACTGGCTTGGGGGTTCCTCATGTGTGTATCACCCTCACCTCCTTTCTTCAGGTTTCCTTGGTGTATCCCTCTCCTCCAGGGCTAGAAGCTGGGGTTTCTATGGTCTGTGTCTCCAGAGCCATGGCATCTCCTATCTCTCTAGCTCCTGCAAGGGGATTGGGAAGAGCAAAAGGACCAAGTGGGCACAACATGGTGGGGGGGAGCTGGTGGATGAACCTGTAAATCTAATGTAAACCAGACCCTGGAAAAGACCCTGAAAAGGACTTTGTGAAAGCATGGGTGGAAGACAATCCAGCCTTGCAGCCCACAGGTGGATCGTACAACTGAAAACACACAAATACTCAGGTTTTAATGGAGACCCCAGCCCACTGAGAAGGGAAGGTTGCTCATTTCAGTCAGATTCCCCACCTGACATTGAACTTGTCTGTGATGCTCCCAGGTTCAGCTGTACCTCCAGTGAGCAATACTTCTGCCTCAGAATGCCAGAGAGGACACAAGCAATTCTACAGCATCTGAAGAAAGCTGAAGCAATCAAAATGTGTATTATCTGATCTTCTACAGCATGCATTGAATTGTGCTGGCCCCGAATGCTGCTGAACTCATCAGAAGTTTTGTATCCTCTTGATAGCTGTGCACAGTTGGGTTGTAATCCCAATGGTGTCCATCCCAAACCCTACAACAAGACCTGGGGCGGGGGGATATGAACTATGTGTGCACAAATGGGGGAAAAAATAACTCCTGTTCTCAAGGTTATATTTTTCTTCCAACTTTAATTAATTTAATTTTTAATACTTTTATTTTGCAATCCCAGCAGTGGGAAGAGAAACTAGAAAGAGCCTCTATTACCTACTAGAAACGCCTCATGTAGGCAGTACGACTGCTCTGCTCCACTGTGACTTGGAATTGCCCATTGCTGTTTTGAAGACAATTCATAAGGATGCAGGTAGGCACCTTTTGGATGTGATCAAAATACAGGTAGGCAGGCAGGGAACCCCCAAAGAGGGACCTGAGGTCAGCAAGTGGTTGCAAGTCCCCTTGGTGTCCCAGTCTATCCAGACACCTCAAGGATCCCACCACCTTAGTGTTGCTCCATCATAAAATATGTCTCCCACAAGCTTGGATGCAGCGAAAGATGATGTTGCTGGGCTGGGCTGACCTCACAAAGCTGCCCATGTCCTTCAGCCTCAATGGAGAAGCTCAACTTGAAGGGAAACCCCTGATCCAGGTTGTAATCTTGAGGTACCATCGGAGGGAATCATCTCCCTGCTGAGCTAAACTCCAGCACTGAGCTGAAGGTTGCTTTCAAAGGGAGAGCTTGGAGTTGCTATTCAGACCTTATATTTAGAAAAATGTGGGAAAAGAACTAGATCCATTTCAGGGTTTGTATTTTTGTTGGCAGGATATCTGGTATCATTATGGAGAGCAAACCCAAGGTTTTTCTTTCTTTTTTTTTCTTCTTCTTTTCTTATTTTTTTTTCCCCCCAAAGTATGCATTTTCTTGCCAGAAATGTATAGAAGATGTGGGATCTGATGGGGGTAATTTGTGGGTGAGAAGTTTGAGGGAGCAGCAAAATGATTTCACCATCACATCCTTCACATACACAGATGTGTGGGTCCCAGGGCTGGGAGCTTGGAGGACTCCAGAGGTCTCCTCCTCCATCCTCCTGTCCTATGGCAGAACCAAATTGACCTGGTGATGAAGACACCACATCCTCCCTACATATTCCCATCCTGACTTTTTTATCATCTCTGTTAGACAGTTCATTGAGTGTGCTGCAAGATACTTTGAGGATCGCTGCTCCTACCAACAGTGGGTGTAGGGAACAGATTATTCCCTCCCTTTGTTGCCATGTACAACCCTGGGCAGCTAAATAGCATGACAGAAAGCTCCTGAAGGATTTACAGAGCAGATCAGGTTTGCCTGGCTACTTTGAACACCAACACATGACAGTGAAGTGTGATTCATCTTGAGGGCTAATTTTTAGCAGCAATCTGGTATTTAATACATTTGCAGCAGACCAGGGCCTGTCACCCAACCACACACTTCCAGACAAAACCCTGGCAGGCTATTTGACATACATACCCTGGCAAACAGACTTGCATGTCACTATTAAAGAGCCTGCAAGACATCTGCTTTGCAAGGAGTTGTGGCAAGGCTCTTGCAGATGGGTCAGTGGACAGCAGGGATGGAAAAACACAATGATCATGAGAAAATGACACCCACCCTTTTCCACTCCTTAAGAATTAACAAAGTCACCACTAAAATACTGGACTGCAGGCTTAAAAAGCAGACAGGGGACCTTTGGGAAAAGCCATCTGGCCTCTGGCAACAGGGACTCGTCATGCATTGCCCACTAAGCTGTCAAGTTAAGGACTTGTCCTGCTATCGCTCAGTCCTCAGAAGGTCAACGACTGGATTTGCTTATCATCCAGAGGCACTTTACTCTGGTTAATTGGCATCCCTGGTGACAGGGTGGATTGATGGCCTCCCATCAGAGCCTTGCACAGAGAGCCCAGGAAGGACACAGAGCTTCCCCTCACCCCCATTTACCCAATTTGTACATTCTTTCCCATGGAAATAGGAGTTGTGGGGAAGGACTCACTCCTATGCAGTGGATGGGTGTAATGTCACTGATGTCAAGCAACCTACACTGAGAGGAGGGTAGGAGAGCAGCCTCAGACTTGTCTGTTCATCTACTTGTCTGTAGCATCTGGAGGATGCTACAATGCCTGGAGATGGGGCATGTTGCCTAATCCTGGCCCTGTAACACTGTGACAGGGTGGGACAGCACCAGGACAGTATTTATTCCCTTTTTTGACAGTGCCTTCCTTGCCTCAAGTCAGCTCAAGTGCCTCCACGTAGCACTTCCTTATGGAGTACAGATGGGTTAAGGTGGCCTCTAAAGTGATCAAGACTGTAGCTCCAGGCCTGCGGCCTTTCTCATGCAGAATGGAGAGATGCTGGGACCAGAAGAAGACATCAAAGCAACATTTCCAAGCCTGACTTTCCCACTTCCATCCCCTGTTGTACTGAAGGACAGGCTCCTCTGGACACCGCTTCTCCGGAGAAAGTCTCTTCTTCTTGGTGATCACTGAAAAGGACCAGATGTTACCTTTTAGCTTCCTATTGGCTCTAATCTTCTTTCTTCTTTGATTCCCAACTCCACTTAAAAGAAACCCCATATTTAGCTCCTCTTGGGTGGTCCTCAGGGAAGGTTCAGCTATTTCTAACCTCTTCTTGCTTTCTCAAGGCTCATGCCCAATGGCATATTCCTGCCTCCTTGCATGGTAGGAGGAAAACAAACCATGACCCCTCCCAGGTCTGGAAGCAGGTTTCTGAGGTGGGGATTTGTTAAGAGCCTTGCTATACCGTGACTGCATCGTGTTAGGCAATTCAAACAGCCTAAAGAGTTCTTCTTTGCCCTCGAAGAGCCAAACTTCCCATTTATGCCTGAAGCTCTCCCTTGTTTTTACAATCTTCAACTTTTGCATTCTCAAAAGCAGTTGTTGGTTGGGTAGGGCTGGTGGGGCTGTTGACTTGTACCCACTTGCCAAGAGTCTCTCAGGTGGGACTCATAGAGAAATCCCATATGCATTTACCTCTTTGGTGTATATCCTTACATGCACAGCCACCACTTTGTGTATGAATCCTGGTAGCCCAAGCTCACACATGGTGCTAGTGACCAGGATCCACCATCTGCGTTGGCGAGCTGCTGCAAAGCCAAAGACAAAGTCTTGCTTTAAGCAAACAGAAATGTTTGGGACATACCAGACTTGGTGTTGGAAATCAGAGCCATATTCTTCAAAACTCTGGCCCTTTGTTCAGACGCCCTTTGGAGACCTCCAGCAAATACCTCACTTGGACTTCCAGATGCTAGGAATTAATTTTATTTTTTAATTCTGTGCCACAAATCCTTAATTTTGGAATGCGCACATTTCCTGTGCGGTCCTTGGCTCCTAGAGACTACAAATACATGTGAGATTGCAACAGACATTGATAACAAAAGTTTGAGGGCAAACCAACAGCTTTTCAAAGCCCTCCTCTAGATAATTTATCCTAGACTGGCAAATAGCCACGAACTCAATGGTGGGGAAGGAGGCTGCTTTTGATTTAGCTGATGTTTAGGTGTGAATGAGAAGAAGAGATATGCGATTAATCATTGGAAACAGGGAGATGGTATTATTTTGATTCATACTTGACAAGTTTTCTAGGAATGCTGAACTCGAGTAGAAATGCATGGTGGACCCAGCTGTTCAAACAGTGTGATTAATTAAACTGATTCCATGTGAAAAACAACACTGACTTTCACTCTCAAATTGCAAATCATTTTCAATATATTGGGGAAGGGCCAGCCGAGTTTTATTAATTGCTTTGGAGGTGATGAATCAGGGTTGTCTACAGAGACCCACACAAGCTCACATTCCTGAGGACATACGTGATGATGGACTATTTTCCCGGCTGCTCAGATCTGTGAGGGTTGCTTTCCTGGAGATGCTGCCATTTGCACACAAGGCGGGGATGAAACCCCGGCGTACGCGCTCTCCGATGAGCGCTCTCCTCTCAGCCCTGTGCTGAGGCGTTTGCAGATGGAGCCGGTGGTGCTCGTGTTTCCAACGGCTCTAATAATAAAACCTTCTCTCCTCACATACGTATGCAGCTCGTTCACCTGCCAAACCACGGCTCTCTCAAAATATCAGCAAACTGAGAGCAGGCCATTGCAGCGTATGATTTGCCCAAGACCACACAGGAAGTTTGTGGCCGAGCTGGAAATTGAGCCCAAAGCTCCCAGCTCCAGGATTGGGTCTTGGCCCTGGGCTTAGGCCCATCCTGGGACCCTTCCCTGTGTGACAGGCAGGGAGACATGGCCTTGGCAAGAGCACCTTGCTTGCACATATTCAAACCATCAAGGTGATGGGATGCCCTTGCAGCAGGTGCTCAGTGAGACTTGCACACCCCCAGGTGCTGGGTTCTCGGCCCCGGGAAAAGGTCCTGCAAAATCCTGCCCTGCAGTGGAGGCTTTTGATTTATATTTTCTCCACCAGCTTGTCTGTTTTACTCATGCTGCTGACAAGGAGAGGGATATTTGATACGTGCTGAGGGGCAGATGTTGAGCGCCACGGAGCAGCGCTCGCAGGAGGCAAGGCCGCTCCTCAGGTGTAAACCGTCTGATGGTCATAAAATGACTTATGGGGGGAGGGAGGGAAAGAAATAATCTGCCTGGTGCTCACAGATGTGGAAAAATACCCTTGAAACAGCTCGACTGGGTGTTTGTCACCACAGCTGCTGACAGAGGGAGAGTGACAGCCCAGCAGCAAGTGCGCAGACACCTTTCGACTCAACCAAATCCTGCGGGGCACCTCGCAATACCAGGCAGTGACCCCGTGCTAACTGGTTTCAAATGTAACGTTTGAAATACCTTGCAGCTATACATCTGAGCCAAGATTTCCACCCTAGGCCTGGTGGGGAGGCTCTGAAAGCTTATTGCAAGCACCTGTCTGGTCTTCAGAAGCATCGATCTCCTACTGAGGTCAACAAGAGGAATCAGAGAGGCTGGTGGTTGCCGCTCTTTCTGCAAAACCAGGATCATGATTCTAAAATTTGCTACCCAGGGAGCCCTGTTCTGACCCCTTGTGTTTGATCCCAGCGGGAGAAGTCATGTGCATTGAGATGTGTCCCAGACACCTCATGTTGGTGGAGCCCATGTGGCTCCAACCGGCCTTCTTTAGGGGCACGGCAGAAGGCTAGCTCTGGGAAAATAGTGCTTTGTCCACCCTCTTTGGGCCTTACAGGCTGCTGTTTCTGCAAAACAGCTGAGTGATAGTTAAAAAAAAAATGTTTGCCCTCTTTCCCCTCTCTCTGAAAGTAACAAGAGTCTCTACGGACCCATTTATATTGCTGGCTCAACTGATGTTAATAGGAATATTCCCTTTCTTCTCCTCTGGGGCCACGTTTTTCCCTCAGGAGATTTGTAGGGCCATTTACTAATTTCACAGACATCTCAGCAATTCCCCTTTGTCAACCTGAGCTTCTTAGAAATGGAGAATGTGATCTCTACTCCGTCTCTGGGTGATGTGACGCCCTTGTGTTCATGCTCGTGCTGCTCCAAACAACACATTTTCTGAGCACACTGTGTTTGTCTGAAAATACACCAGGAGGGCTGCCCAATTTGGAAATGACTTGAATTACAAAAAAAGCACAGCTGTCTTTAACAGCTCTCGAAGCTCATGCAACTAGTCTGCAATTTATTGACTAGGATTAGATGCTTATTGTCTATGACACTTTAAATACCATTACATTGAAGTTTATACAAGAAAGTCCAAGTTTTCAAACTGGAATCTTAGCAATAACAGCTGGACCATTTGTTTATGTGATAGACAGAAAAGAATGACTTCTGTAATCTGTGTATTTGGCTTCGGGATTTTCTACGACTTGGGGAGACAGAAACCTACCCCCAGCCCTAATTGAGGACTGTTAGACAGAGACGAACACCACCAGCTAATTTGTCCCTGATGTTAAGGCTGCAGCCAAAGCTGGGCTTGAGTCCTTCCCTCATCCCCTCACACCTGACGGAGAAGCACTTGAAAACCCTGTAGCCCACCTCTGACAGTCAGGGCTAAGTCTCCTGTCTCTCTCCCCCAGGCTGCTCACATTCCGCATTTTGTTTCTAGCATGAAAGACTTTGTTTTAAATCATAATAGTAACCAGGCTGTAATCACATTATAGCACACATGGAGAACTTGCAAAAAAAGTCATGTGCTTTGGATTTGACATTCTGATTTATGGTTGTGTGCTCCAGTTACACAGCTGCAATCTCATTTTCGACAAAGATGTTTTCTATTTTTCTATTACTTTGCTTTCACCCTGTCTTTATGTCGAAGAAAATGAAAGCCACCAGGTGAAGCCAGCACAAGGGGACAAATGTTTGCATGTTCTGGATCAAAACCATGATCAAATATTTTATGCTCTGCTTTCATAAACAGCTTGCTATGGGCACATGTGGAAGGGGGGTGGGGTGGGGTGTAGATTCTTCATTTTGAGCCATCTGAAGTTAAAAAAAAGAAATAAAAAAAAAAAAATCCAGACTTTTATTTATACAGAAACTAGATCAGCCTATAAAATTCACATCCCAGCCACTTGATCACAGTGACTTCACTGAAGAGGGAAGAGGCTTGCAGAAATACTCCTTAGACATTTGAATAGACTCTCTGCTTGTCTGGACCCAACGCTGCTCCCTGTCTGCTCCACCGAGCAAATTTTACTCCTGAGCAAAGACAGAGGAGGTGGCAAAGTCTTGCTCTCCTCAGCTGAGAGCAGATTGCAGTCATTAGCCCTTCCCTCTGTCAGTAACCCTTTCGTTTTGCATTCCTAAAGAGTAGCAGCATTCCAGCTTAATTAAAAAAGGGAGCACTTTTGCAGTAAATTGCATTAATGTTGGAAAGGGGCCAGAGCTTATGTTTTACATGAACCTCTCTTGTCTTTAGTGGAGTAAAGAAAAGAAAATGTCATCAACATTCTTTTCACAATTTAAACACTGATGATCTATCTTTGGGGCTGGTGTTGGCTGAGCATTACATAGAGCACGAAACCACCGCTGCGTCCCTTACCGGGGGTAAATTACGCGTTGCAGACTCATAAACCTTAGAGTGGGGTGTAGGATTTTGCTAAGACCATCATTCTCAGTATGGGTTAGGAAAGGGCCTAGACAGAAAACACATTTATAGTGGTTCTAGAGCATGTGTTAAGGTCAGACTGCGACTGTGAGTCCTCACTGCAGCAAGGCTTTGATTGGAGACTCTTTGGGGCAAGCAGCCCCTTTGTCTCAAGAATAAATTATTTTACCTCCTGTAGAAATTCTGTAGACTCCAAATGAGGAAAGTCTCCATCTTCAGGACAGCACTACTCTGATTTAACAACTAAATGTCAAGGGATGCAGTGGAGCTGAGCACTGAAGTGTCAGGGTGTTGAAAATGCTCTGGGGACCCACCTGGGGCAATGTGTGGCAATGGCCACATCTCTCTGTGTCATGAAGGAAAGCTCCAGCAATGCTGTGTACATCAAGGGGACCAGAATAAAAAAAATAACTTTTTATTTTCCCCCTACAGATCAGAGGTTCCCAACCCTCAGGAACAAAAATAAACAATAGCTACTTTTGCAGGGACATGTACTGGTGGGAGCTGGGAGGAGACACTCCCCCGAGATACAGTCTAAAAGGGTCCTTGGTGACAATTTCTGTTGCTCACAGGTTACTATCAGCAGCACATCAGCAGGAACTTGTCTCTGGAGGTAATGGGTAGCAAGAGAATGACTACATAAAAAAACTTGCATTTTCCAGATGAAAACTGCAGTAGGGAAACCTCCCCCTTGCTCCAGGGAACTTTGATTTTAAAAACCCCAAATTTTTAGAAGGGCACAGGAAATTCTTTTTTAAACTTTTACCTAACTCTCAATATTCTTGCTATGGTAATAGGATTAACACCAGGTCTGTTGATCCTAAATATCTCTTCTATACAGCACTTGAAATGGACAGGTACACACTAACGTGCAAGATCAGCTGTCTCTAAGTCAAGCAGAACAAGAGACCACCAGGACTTCCTTTTCCATGACAGCCCTTGTAAGTGGGATAATTTCAGAAGATCTCTGGGTTATCATGAAAAGAGTGAGGCAGGTCCCTGGGACTCTGTAGCTGTTGTCTAAAGCATTTATTTCTGCAGCAGCCACCCTCTGTTTCTACCCTAGCAGAGCCAGTCAAAATATTTTTGACCAAGAGTTTTTCCACTGGAAAATACTATTCTTTCTGAAATCAAGCAGGAACTTGTTCAAATGTCAATGGCAGTTTTGGTTCAAGAAAAAGTCAAAACATGGCATTTTGATAGAGTATTTTGTGACATTTTGACTTCTGTATCATAATACAGTCCTATTCGAGTACATTATGGATTTCTACATAATCAGTTATACTTGAAAGTAGGTATAATATAAAAGTCAAAACAAATTACCTCCTGCAACAGTCTTAAAAAAACACCAACCTATCCCAATATACTCTTTTAGTATTCTTATCCTGAAGGCAATAATGACTTTTAGCTTTTCATTTTAAATGGGAACGATTCTCATTTAACAAAATACTGGAAAACCTGGAAGAACAGAAATCCCTGCTTCCAGCCAGTGTTGAATATTTGTTCAGTGCTTGGTACTCCAAGGATCATCCTTAAAAACACATTAGCTGATGGTAGTAATTAAGGATTGTCACCACAGTACTCACAACCACCTGTCCATTTGCCCTGGAGACGTTTGGTTAACTTAAGATATGTTCTGACCTAATTTTGTTGCAAATGGCATGGGTATCTTCACCTGAGCAATTCATCCCAGGATTTTCTTTATATTGAATGGAAGAAAAGGAATTCATATTTCACATATGATTTTCATGACCAAGCAGGCATCTGCTTTAGGTTGAGGAAGCACCTGAACACCTTCTTCATGGCCATTCAAATGGCCTATATCCCATAATGATTGGACCTCTGTCGCCTATAGAAGGATGTAAGGTGGGTAGCTCAGATGTAGACCTTGATGTACCATCAGATGAAGTGTGCCCCTGGTACCTTCAGTCAATACATGTCTTACTTTCTCTCCATGATATATATCTGGATAGTGTCTTTAGGAAATCTCTCACCATGTGCTCTTTGGGACTTGTTTAAAGGAGGCTCTTGGAGTAACAGTCATACAGCTGCAGATTAACTGGAAAGGAAAATTTGGAAGCAATTTCCAAACAAATGTTTGGTTGTTGGGATTCATTTTTTTTTTTGTGATTTCTTGAGAAATTGTATTCATTTGTTTTACAGTAAAACTCAGAGCACTAGCAGAGATCAAAGTTGCATGATTCAGTGTGGTACATGTAAAGATCTGATGCCTTTACCAGCAAAACTTCCTTTGTAAAACAAAGCTCCTGAGGAAAAAAAAAAATAAATCCCTGACATCACTGAAGTTCTACCATTTTTCCACAAACTATGTAAACAAAATGATGAGCTGAAATGATGTTTGTAATTCTTCATTTCACAGACAGCTGTTCAGCCATGCACTTGCTAAAGACAGGATTCCAAGCACATGATAATTAAAAAACAAAACCACCCCAAAACTTCTGTGTATTTTTGAGGGGAAAAATGTGGAAAAATGGCTAAAAGTAATTGCCAGGAAAATGGGCCCATCCAGCCCTTGCAAAGTGGAAACATTTGGGGTATTTTGCACAAAACTCTCTTCCCACTTCCTTTGCCAAGGGTTGGTGCAGTGGCAGAGGGATTTGCCCTGGAAGGAGTGACTCACAGAATCACAGAATCACAGAACTGTAGAGGTTGGAAGGGACCTCCAGAGATCATCGGGTCCAACCCCCCTGCCAAAGCAGCTCCCCAGCTCATACTGCACAGATAGTCATCCAGACGGGTCTTGACTATCTCTCCAGGGAAGGAGACTCCACACCCCCTGGGCAGCCTGTCCCAGGGCTCCCTCACCCTCACTGGGGAAAAGCTTTTCTGCACGTTGGTGTGGAACTTCCTGTGCTCCAATTTGCAGCCATTGCCCCTTGTCCTGTCCCCACAGACACTGAAAAGGGGCTGGCCTATTCCCCCTGCACTCCCTGCTTAAGATAATTGTAAACACCAATTAGGTGTCTCCTTAATCTTCTTTTCTCAAGACTGAACATTCCCAGCTTATTCAGCCTTTCCTCATAGGGGAGATGCTCCAGGCCCTTAATCATCTTTGTAGCTCTTCTCTGGACTGTCTCCAGGAGATCCATGTCCTTTTTATCCCAGGGAGCCTGAGGAGATTCAGCTCCTTGCCCTGCAGGTGAGTAGGACGTGAGGCTCAGGCCCTGTGTAGATGGTGGAACACAACCCCATGAAGCTCTGCCAAGCAGCTCTGTTCACTGCTTGCCATAGATGGATGGCTCCAGCCTACCTGGGGAACACTGAGATGTCCAACATGCTCCACGTTGTAGAGTGCCAAGCTTTCATAAAGCACCTTTACCTGCTACAATGGTATACAGGCTGGGGGTTGACCTGCTGGAGAGGAGCTCTGTGGAGAAGGACCCGGGGGTCCTGGTTGACGATAGGTTGGCTATGAGCCAGCAGTGTGTCCTGGGGCTGAGAGAGACAATGGGATCCTGGGGGCATCAGGAGGAGTGTGGGCAGCAGGTCACAGGAGGGGATCCTCCCCCTCTGCTCTGCCCTGCTCAGGCCCCACCTGGAGTGTTGTGTCCAGTGCTGGGCTCCCTGGGATCAAACAGCCAGGGATCTCCTGGAGAGAGTCCAGAGGAGGCTGAGGAGATGCTGAAGGGCCTGGAGCATCTCCCCTGGGAGGAAAGGCTGAGAGAGCTGGGGCTGTTCAGCCTGGAGAGAAGAAGACTGAGGGGGGACCTGATCAATGTTTATCAATATCTCAAGTATGGGGTGCAGGGGGAATTGGCCAGCCCCTTTTCAGTGTCTGTGGGGACAGGACAAGGGGCAATGGCTGCAAATTGGAGCACAGGGAGTTCCACACCAACATGGGGAGGAACTTTTCCCCAGTGAGGGTGAGGGAGCCCTGGGACAGGCTGCCCAGGGGGTGTGGAGTCTCCTTCCCTGGAGAGATTCAAGACCCATCTGGACGCCGACCTGTGCAGTATGAGCTGGGGAGCTGCTTTGGCAGGGGGGTTGGACCCGATGATCTCTTGAGGTCCCTTCCAACCCCTACAACCCTGTGATTCTGTGATTTTAATAGGAATTTCCCTTTAGCTGGTACAAACCCTTGGAGAAAAGATGCCTCTACAATTATCACAGCCAGTGCAAGGCCAGACTGAGACCCAGAGATAATATTGCACAACTAGGATAAACATTTCATGCAGAGGCTTCAAGGAGGCTGGCTGCCATGGGCAAAGGGTTTTTAGAGCTGCTAAACTCCATACCTTGCAAAAAAAAAAAAAAAAAAAAGACCCTGGAAGAGAGATTATGTTTTCACATTGTTTCCCAAATTACTTTAAATGTCAACTTAAAAGGCTTTTAAGGTTTTTATTTCAAACGGAAGTATTAACTGGAACTGCCAGGGGCAGTTAGCTTGAGAAAAGCAATACTGTGCATCTTAAACAGGGTAGAAATTTTTATGACCCAAATTCTTCATTTATTATACACAGATGGTGGAAGAGGGCTGCTGTCCCCAGTGCCCAGCAGTGAAACAGGCCTGGTCACACTCTTCTGAAGACAAAAGGTGCCTGCTCAGACCTTTCTTAATGTGAACTGATTTTCCCCTCCTCAGCCTTTCTGTGTAGAGTGATATGAAGCTTTTGCAGGGCTGAAGCTGATTTGTAGGGTTGGTGAAACCTATCATCACAGTCCTGCCATATTTTAGACCAAAGCTGCAGCAGGATGGGGCACAACACTTCTCATTTCCAAGTGCAAGCATTGGTTCTGGCTCACATATCCTGAGATAACGTGGCTCACACTTGCTGGAGATGGCCATGTTGGGCCATCAGGTTCTTCAGGTGCTCACTGGCAATCAGTAATTTAGATATGAGATCATAGAATTGTAGAATGTGTAAGGTTGGAAGGGAGCTTCAAAGCCCATCTAGTCCAACCCCTTCAGTGAGCAGGGACATCTTCACTAGAGCAGGTGGCTCAGAGCCCCATCAAGCCTGACCTTGGATGTCTCCAGGGTTGGGGCCTCCACCACCTCTCTGGGGAACCTGTACCAGTGATCCACCAACCTCATATTGAAGAATTTTTTCCTTCCTCTTGAGGTCCCTTCCAACCCCTGTGATTCTATGATTCTATGATTCTTTTATGACAGAGGCAGTGAACAAGGCTCACCTGAGAAGCATCTTGGTGGTGTGGCCATCAGATCTTGGTTGGGACCAGTCACCAAAGCTTTAGAGAAAGGCAAGAAACCAAATCCTGGAGTAAGATTGCACAAGGAGTGGGAGAGGAGCTGTGGTGAGGAAATAATGCACATCCTCTGCAAGAGCCAGGAAGTTCCACAGCCTGTGATTAATTTAATGTGCTGTAAATGTTGTATGACAAACATGGGCATCAGCTCTTCTCCTAACCCATCTTGGAAATCTCAGACAGTCCAACACCCAACACATCATCACACAAGATTTCTTTGCTAATTCCAGGATCCTGCCTACCGGTGTGACACAAGCAGCTCTGGGTTCTTCATGCCCTCAGTCTGCTGAGGGGTACAGTCTCTAAGGGTTACATTTATTCTGATTTCCAGCCTAAATATGTTTGTGACCAACATATTGGCTAGGTTTATGCTGGTGGCCCGTAGTCAGTGCACAATGAAGGAGTATATCCATCTCTACATTCCCAAACTACTAATGTCCAGTTTGAGGAATGGTTGTAGCTTGCACTTGACCTTACATTTGTGTGGTCCAGTGTCTTCCATTCCACAAAATTACTTTGTCCACCTCTTTGGTAGTGTCCAGAGCTGTCAATATCCCCCAGTGTTGAGTTACCTGCATTTTTCACTAGTGCCACGTGTTCTCTGGGTGTCATGTCCTACAGCCGGTCCCCCAGAAACAACAGAAATTTCTCATTGACCTATCACTTTACAGAAGGTACAAGGGATTTCTAGTGTAACCCTGTAGTCAGATCCCCACTGCTTTTTTATTCAAACCCAATATTAAATTGCTTAGGGTTGGAATCAGCCCATTAGTTCCCCTTGTCCAAGAACTCAGTTATCTTATTGAATATCTCTGAGTATATATTGTGTTGGAACAACACAATCTGTCCTTAATAAAACCACACGGGATTTTGTCCATCTCCCATGGTCCCACTCTTCCCCTTGCATCAAACTCTGCTCTCAGACCCTCCATAAAAATGAGGTCAGCTAATGGGCATGCAGTAGCCATGAGCATCCTGCCCTCTTTGCCTCATTTGTGTGAATTTAGGCACAGGCTTTTCCTTCTCCAGTCCCAGGACAGCCACCTCCAGTTGACAGATTCATTATCCTACCTTGCTACTGGAGCTGCAGTTTCATGTGCTGGTGCTTTTAATACCTTCTGTATTACCCACTCACTTAAACACCAGTTATTACTGGGTTCAACGTGGGGGTAAGCAGGGAAAAGTCTCCAGCCTGCATTATACAGGTCATAGCAGATGATCTAATGATCCCTTTGGCCTTAAGGACTACAAATGTTAAAAGCATTATATGGCACATCCTTTAAAAAGCTCAGTATTTTTGGCACTGTCCCCTTTCTCACTGTGATCTTATCAGCCTTCACAGACTGTATGTGGTTGAAATTTATTGGTTACTTAACATGAACAGAGGGCATCAAGAAATGCTCTGGGGAGTGTTGTGGATGATTCATATGTGGGAAACCTTCCTCCCCAAGTAGTACTGAACCATAGCTGTGCAGGATGTGGGAGAGGAGAGGCACCATGCAATGACACCAGAAGCCAAGCTCAAAATAAACAGAAGGAGATATTTCCCCCATGGTGGGTAATGGACCAGAGCAAATCTTTGCCAAGGGGAATTATGGGTGTGAAAAGTTTACCTGTAGTCCTGGGTAGATTGGACAAGTATTTGGAGAGGCAATCCAGTGGGATCATTAAATAGATGGGTCACGTCAGGCTAAGGAAATTCTCCAAACTGGAGGTAGTGGGACTTGTGGGAGAAACACCATATGCATTTCTCCTGTTGTGTCTTTTTCCTGTTGGAGACAGAACCTGGACAGGATGGACCTGGTTCAGAATTGGTGTAGATTGCTGCTTAAAACACTGCCTTCATAGAATCATAGAATCATAGAATCATAGAATCATAGAATCATAGAATCATAGAATCATAGAATCACAGAATCATAGAATCACAGAATCATAGAATCACAGAATCATAGAATCATAGAATCATAGAATCACAGAATCATAGAATCATAGAGTCATAGAATCATAGAATGGTCTGGGTTGGAAGGGACCCCAAGGATCACAGAGCTCCAACCCCCTGCCACAGGCAGGGCCACCAACCACAGGCCTGGAGCTACACAAGGTTGCGCAGGGCCCCATCCAACCTGGCCTTGAACACTTCCAGGGATGGGGCATCCCCACCTCTCTGGGCAGCCCCTTCCAGCCCCTCACCACTCTCTCTGTAAAAAACTTCCCCCTAATATCCAATCTAACCCTTCCCTCCTTTAGCTTTAATCCATCCCCCTTGTCCTGCCATTGTCTATCCTTTTAAAAAGCTGAATCCCCTCCTGCTTATAATATGCTTTAATAGGCTGCTGAGATGGAAAACCAAGGCCTCCTCAACAGCATTCCCACTGAAGGTCCTACACCTCTGCCCAGAAGATGATGGTCTGTTTATCTACCAACCCATAAATGTGCAGGAGTTCTTCTGCAACTGCCCTCCCAGCTGAGAAGCTGCTCATTGTATCACTTCCTTTTTAACACTAGTGCAAGGACTCAGAAAACAGGAGGCATTTTCTACAGAGAAAGTCAATAAACAATTTTTATAGGTATGTTTTTATTTTGCCAAGTTTAAATTGGAAGAGGAGGGCAGAAAACAATATAGGTTTCATCAAAGGAGGTCTCTTCCAGTGTTTGATATTCAAGAGAGTGCATTTCAATTTAAGCAAATTTTGAAAACAGCATTTCATTTAGGGATATGGAAAAGCAAAAAAAATTAATAAAAATAGTTGAGTTTTTTTGGGTTTTTTTCACCAGCTCTACTGATCTAATTCCAGGATGGATAATTGTATTCTGACTGATTATTGTAGGACTGGGTAGAACATTCTTTTTCTTGGAAAGCATTATGTGATGCTGGTTTCGATTAAGAAGGCAACCCCAAGAAGACTGCACTGTAGTCTCCACTTTGTGTGCCTTGCTCTGCAAGAGAAAAATTGTCCAAAAATCCACTGAAAGACATGCAGGAGGATGTTTTGGTATTGTTTTTCAAATTGAGAAAAGACCCTGAGGTGGGGGGGGGGGGGGGGGGGGAGGGAGTTTTCTATGCTGCTCACATTGTTGTTTTACCTTGTGTAGAGATTTTCCTAAGGACTATTTTCTGAAATCCTTATCACTTGCTACATGAGTAAATGTTTCTCAGGCTTAATTTCATCAAAAGAGACTTCATTCTTCAAAAATGGAAAAAAAAAAGTGAGGACTTAGAGATTTGGATCTGAATATTATATATATTCAGATATATATACTTTTTAGAATACTGGGAATCAACAGCACTGTAAACATACAAGCATGGGCTTTTTGTTAAACATACATCCATGAATTCTTTTTTTAAAAACAGTGTGGCCAAAAAGGTGACTATGTTATGAACAAGGTCACAGGTTTTATTTTGTTTGTAGTTTTCCATATTGGAAAAGGAAAAAAGATGGAACAAGTAAAACTGGAGGGGTTTTTTTAAATGCAGAAAACCTAAATACATGCTTAAAATTTTACTTTTTTTCCTTAAAGTCCAAGCAATTCCAAACAGTTTGTTGGTGCATTGGAAAGAACTGTGTTTTAGTAAAAATAATCCTTTTCATCAGAAAAAGGCAGTCAATTTCCAACCATAAGCAGAGTACTGGTCTGAATAACTCTGCATTACAGATTGATCTTAACGAGCAAATGATGGCTGTGAAGGACCCCATTAGGCACTAAAGTGAGTAACCATTTGCAAAACTGCCTGTTAATTTTTTATTAACCCTTTATAAACTTCAAATATGATGTGTGACCGACGTAACTCGGGCTTTTCCTTTCATAAACCTCGGTGGCACTTTATGGGCTGTGATCAGAGCCCTGGGGGGAAGCTCAGTGATTCAGCTCCTTTTACTGGGAAATGAAAAGCCTGCAGGTGAAAGGAACTTAATGGTAAACAGGATTATCTTCATGGCAGGTCTTCTAGAGCCATTCAAAGACCAGAGACCTTGCAGGTAACACCTCTACAGCTAGGCTTTTCCTGCTTGCCATTAAGCATGTGCTGCTCTGCCAGCAGAAAAGCAGCACAGCCCCATTGCAGCAAATCCCTTAGGTCTCAGTGGAGAAACAAACCCATCGCTGTGTATCAGTTAGACAGCTGGGGGTATTGGGATTACTGGGCACTTAGGATTTAAGTGATGCCTCCAGCAGGTAGAAGGTACCTGAAGCCTTCCAGTCCCTGAAGGGAGCATACAAACAGGAGGGGAATCAACTTTTTAAAGGGGCAGACAATGGCAGGACAAGGGGGAATGGTTTAAAGCTAAAGGAGGGAAGTTTTAGATTGGATATTTGGGGGAAGTTTTTTACAGAGAGAGTGGTGAGGGGCTGGAACAGGCTGCCCAGAGAGGTGGTGGATGCCCCATCCCTGGGGGTGTTCAAGGCCAGGTTGGATGGGGCCCTGGGCAACCTTGTGTAGCTCCAGGCCTGAGGTTGGTGTCCCTGCCTGTGGCAGGGGGTTGGAGCTCTGTGATCCTTGGGGTCCCTTCCAACCCATGCCATTCTATGATTCTATGATTCTAAGGTACAAATTAAAACTGTTCCTCCCCTCCTCTGACCCCCTGACTAGCTACAGTGGGGTTTCCCCCATCCATGCGTTTTCACAGTGCTCTTTTGGGTGATGACTGAGAGCCAGGCTTGCTTTGCAAAAGCTGCCTCCCCAAACAGTTGGACCTCCAAGGATAGATGTTTTGTTTAATATTCAAACTAATGTTTGCTGAGAGTGTGTTTTTCATTGGGACTAGCTGGAGGACTCTGTAGGTCCCCCATGGCAGAGGCACAGAGAGCAGGTGGGTACAGTAGCTTCCCCTGTGCTCTCTAAATCCCACGGTGGGTCTGCTTCAAAGGATAAGTTTATTTTCCTGTGGAACTACCCACTTTTTCCATATGCCAAAACCCACTACCCAAAAAAGAGGTCATTAACACAAAAACATAGACCACATGCTTCCAGGAAACCCCCTGTGACAGAAGAGGTTTGCTCACCTTTGCACTGATCTCAAAGGCATTTGTGGTCCCAAGCCTGGCTCCTAGAGAAGAGAAAATGAGGGGTTGGATCTTCTCAGCACTGATAAACCCTTGGGGGTGGGCTCAGGATGACGGGTCAGTCTGTGTTCAGTGGTGCCCGTTCAGTGGTGCCCAGGGACAGGACAAGGGGCCATGGGCACAGACTGGAGCAGAGGAAGTTCCACCTAACCCTGAGGAGGAACTTCTTTCCTGGAAGGGTAGCAGAGCCCTGGGCCAGGCTTCCCAGAGAGGTTGGGGAGTCTCCATCTCCGGAGACATTCCAACCCCGTGATCCTGGATGCTGCCCTGTGCAGCCTGCTCAAGGGGATCCTGCTCTGGCAGGGGGTTGGGACTGGATGATCTCCAGAGGTCCCTTCCAATTCCAATCATCCTGTGATCCTGTGATTCCTGCCTGGCAAGGATTTAGTATCATTCCCCAAATAGCAGCAGGCTTCCTTAGAAAGCTCTTCTTTCTTCCTGCCTTCCCACTCCTGCCCTGCGGTCCCTCCTTTCACCCACAAGGCATTCTCCTCCCTCCATACCCAGCCAGGAGATGTCACAAGTTTAACGGTGTTCACATGATCTTTCAGAGCAGTTTCCCTCCCAGCCCTGCTCTCTCAGCTCCAATACACATCTGCAATTGCCAGAGCATCCTCCTGCATCCCCCATCAGAATCAGGGCCCCTTGGCACGAGGCATGGCGCGGAGGCATGAGAAGACATGGTTTCCTGCCTCGGAGAAATTCCCTCCCCAGAAACGAGAGCCTGCAGAGCAAAACACAGCTGCAAATGGCACTTGGAGCCTCAGGAGGCCAGACTTTAAGAATAAGCAGGCACCTTGGGCTGGGAAGGTCCTAGTACATTTTTGCAGCTATGTAAACAACAGTAAACTGCTCCTTTTGGCCAGGCTTGGAGACTGATGGCATAACAGGAAATTCTGGCGGATGATTTTCTTTTTTGGAAACCACATGAAAGTTAACCAAACTTTCCCAAAACAGATGAAAGATTCTGACCAGGAGCAATTGGAGGATGAAGCAGAAGTTTTAAAGGCGGTTGTAATCCGGTCTAACCCCAGGCATGGCCATGCCAGCAGGTTACTGCTGGAGAAAACAAACTACTGCTCATCAGCTGCTGTGGGCAAACCCCTCTCTACCAGCTTGTGTGCCCAGGAGTGACACAACCCAAAGTGGCACACCAGCAAGGAAAGGTTGCCCCAAGGCTTACCAGGGTAAAGATGGCAGAGCAGAAGTGACTGCCCTGACTCTATCCAACCATGGTTGGGTGTTTCCAAAGCAGCTCTGGACCTGAGGAGCAGAGAAAGGTTGGGGTTTCAGGGATGGCATATGGCTTTTTATTGTATGGGGACTCAAACCAGGCCCCCCAACCAGCTGTTTTGGCAAGCCAAGGTTGTCAATTCCATTAGTCTACACCCTGCACAAAAGCCATCAATATCTGCTCAGCCCTGAGCATGCTGGTGGATCCCAGGTCCCTCTTGGCCTGGGTAGAGAATCGGTGAGGGGGAAAAAACCCAACCAGGGAATAAAATAAAAATAATAAAGGTCTTTCTGCAAAGCCAGTCGTGCCTGGACAAGAGGCTTCCACACACAAGTTGTTTCTGAAACACAAACCAACCACAGAGGTCTCAGCTCTTCCCACAGTGCAAGTACATGGGCTTGGCTGGAAACCCTGCTCCAGTGCAGGCTCTGCCTGCTGAATGCTGGCCAGCAAGCAGAGGAGCCCAGTGCTAGACCCTGGGAAGGAGGCACACTGTGTCTCCCAGGTCCCTTCCCAGAGCCCTGTGGTTTCATTATGGGGTCAGGGTGGGCAGGGAAAGGGAAGGGCTGCCTCTGAGAAGGGAGCAGCCATCGCAGCTGTGAGCAAGGACATCGTCTCCAGCTGCAGAGGCCCTTGGACCCAGGAAGTTTCCATGGGTCAGGACTTTGCAGGCTGCTCTGCAGTGTTTGTTTGGGTTGGCTCACAAGCTTCCCGGTGCGTATGTTTACTGGGGCGGACACATCACTTCAGGGCTGGAGATGTGCCCTGGATGTCTTTATCCCAGAGGTAGCTCACTATTAGGAAGTAAGGGGGTCCCCATGATGCATTCACATTTAATCAACGTTGATTGCTGTCTTGCATGAATCCAGCCACAACCCTGGAAACTTTCTTTTGAGGAGCAGATACCATCTCCAAAGAGCAGCATCCAGCATGCTGAAGCAAATGGCCTAGGCTGGGTTGTAAGACATGAGCTAACTGCCAGCTTCTATTTCCATCTGTGAACATGAGAGAGCCAAAATCAATAAATCATCAGCTTTGCCACCAAAAATTTGGTTTTATTGGATGATAATATATTTCCTACTGGTGAGACCATGTACCAGCATCTGGAAGAGGAACAAATGACTATTTACATTGCAGAGCGGAGAAGACAGAGGAAAGAAATAAGTAAACATATCACATATGTTATATGGAGATTACTGCAGGGTTAGTCTCCATTATGACATCTATCTTGGAGGGGAGGGGAAGAGGAAGGTGACTCATAAATGTCCCAACACTAAGTGAATTATTCCATCACTTCACTCCCCTGTATCTCACATGTACACGGATCCCTTCTGCTCCCCTCCTAGGCAAGCACAGCACGTGGGCTGAACGTGCAATTGCCAGATCTTCAGATCTTTGTTGAAGGGGGCTTTGCTGAAGCATGGGACTATTGCACACCACTTGAGACCCACCCCCCCCCCCACCCCCCATGATAGTGGGGCTAAGGGTCCTCTATTCTCCCTTGGAGGAGCAAAGCATTGTTAAGAGGGAAGGATCTCTTGCCTTCAGGGCTTCTCACCCCAGGGAGATGGGGTATCCACAGCAGTACTGCAGACTGTGGGAGGGGGCTGGTGGGAGGGGTACTGTGGGAATGGCTTTAAAGCCATTGAGTCTGCAGGGAGCATCTGTGCTGACCCTTGTGCTCATCACATGCTCTAGGTCTCCAGATTGTTCCTTCTCAGCTGCTAGGGGGAGGTTTCTCTTACTCCTCTGCTGTCTGCAGGGTCCACGCTGCCTTCTGCCCCCAGGCTGGACATGTCAGGGGGCAGCCAGCAATGCATCCAGGCAGAAACCAGCACTTTCCTGTTGAAACTGAAGGTCTGTCTATACCGAAGCCTTCCCTGGAACAGGGAATTTTTGCTTGAAGAAAATTGTCATTCCAGCTTTTTCTTTCTTTTCTCCCCCCCTTTTTTTTCTCCTTTTTATTTCCTTTCTAGAAAGCCTAATATAATACAATGCACAGTCAGCACTTTCTGATGCTCAGAATGAATTATCCACTCCCCTTTAATGCAAAGATCTTCCCAGGAGACAACCCCATCCTCCCCAAATGCAGCCCCAAATTCCCTGAGCCTCATCTCTCTCCCCTGTGCCGTGAGAACATCTGAGATAGGCACAGAGGGGAGATTTGGTCCTCACCACCCAGTCCTTGTTGCATCAAGAAATCAGTGCCATTTCAGTTCCTGCCTCCCCTGCTTCTGACCATTTTGGTCTTGGCCTCCTAAACAGGCTTTCATCATCCAATTAGAAACAGAGCAACCTCCTGCTACTTAGTTATATTTGGCAAGGCCAGCACACACAGAGAAATAATCTATAGTGCTCTCCCTGGATCAGCACGTGCTTTGGAGGAGAGGTTTGGCAGCCAAACCCTCCAGCCATGTTCCCCTTTGGCATTTAACTGCCTCCACTGGTCACTGCTGATCAGAAGCTCATCGGCTCATTAAAGCAGGAGCAGCGCCCACGCCTGTTCTTGCAGTGTGGTCGCCTGAGGTTCCTGCCTGTTCAGAGCTACAGGACAGCTGATGTCACCCATGTCCCACTGTGCTGCAGGAGGGTTTGGCTTGGGGATCTCCTCCTGGTAAAAGAGGGGCTGGGAAATGGTGCACTTCCCATCATGTGAGGCAATGGGGTGGGGGATCTGCAAGAAGGAAAAGGAGCAATGGTGCTGTTTTATCAATGTCCCAGCTGCTCCCTGCCACCAGGCACTCAAAAGGTTGCTGTCCCAGCATTTGGACATCTCGGGTTTCTGCAGAGCTCCTCTAGCTCCAGTGGATGCCTCAGGGCTGATACAGTTCCCAGGATGCTTACTTAGACCTTGATGGTGACTTGAGTTGACTGTTGGATGCATAGCCACACGTCTCTTTCCACTGCTAAAACCAGGATGTGGTGGTATCTGCCACTGTTCCCCACAGAGGAGACATGCATGAGGAGGTACAGCAGAGCCATCTGATGGGGCAGTCTTATTCCACACTGTACCATGGTTGTGGATCGTTTCTGGGTTTGTCTGTGCTGTGAGCACAGGGCATCCTTCTCCCCAAAACCCTGGGTTTATGTGAATGAGTCCGGCGTGGCTGGGGGATGAAGACCCAGGCAAATCAGCACAGATTGAGAGAAAGCAGCTGAGCTCTGGTATTGCTCCTCCCCAGCCCTTGGAAAGCATCAGGGCTGGGTCATACCCATCCCAAAGATGCAGACCCTGAGGGCAAATAACCACCTTGACTCTGGGGAGAAGTCAAAGAGCTGAATCTCCCATCTTCCAGAGCTGGAGGAAGGCTACAACCATGCAGTGACAAGGACAGCGATGCCACTGTCAGGGTACCACTCCCAGTCATGCACTCCCACAGTCACATCATCGCTGGTACACCATGTCCCATCACATGACCCAGTGATCAGAGGACTCACACGATGAGTTTCAAAAAGCCTTTTGAGCCCTGGTCATTGGTGGATGAGACACTGAACATGAGCCAGCAGTGGCTCTTGCAGCTCACAAGGCCAATGGGATCCTGGGCTCCATCAGCAGAGGGGTGGCAGCAGGGACAGGGAGGGGATTGTCCCTCTCTGCTCTGCCCTCCCCCAGCTGGATCCTGTGTCCAGAGCTGGGGCCCAACACAAGAGAGATGTGGGGCTGTTGGAGAGGGGTCAGAGGAGCCACAGAGATGCTCAGAGGGCTGGAGCAGCTCCCCTCTGGAGAGAGGCTGAGGGAGCTGGGCTGGGTCAGCCTGGAGAAGAGAAGGCTGTGGGGGGACCTCATTGCAGCCTGCCAGTCCCTGGAGGGAGATTATAAACAGGAGGGGAATCAGCTTGTTAAAAGGATAGACAATGGCAGGTCAAGGGGCAATGGATTAAAACTAAAGGAAGAAAGGTTTAGATTGGATATTAGGGGGAAGTTTTTCACAGAAAGAGTGGTGAGGGGCTGGAAGGGGCTGCCCAGAGGGGGTGGGTGCCCCGTCCCTGGAAGTGTTCAAGGCCAGGTTGGATGGGGCCCTGGGCAACCTTGTGTAGCTCCAGGCCTGAGGTTGGTGTCCCTGCCTGTGGCAGGGGGGTTGGAGCTCTATGATCCTTGGGGTCCCTTCCAACCCATGCCATTCTATGATTCTATGATTAGGGAAGTGAAATCACTCACCAGTACAGAGGGGACACAAGCTGCACATGTTTATACAATGACAGGCGAGGTGTCCTCAGCACAGAAGACCCATCACAGGCTTAGGAAGAGCAGGCTGCCAGGGAGTCACAAAGGAGCCCTATTTTATTTTAATTTGTGAGGTTACAGCTGCATCACTAACACCCCTTTTACAGGAGAGACACAAGGTGAGCCCCAAAAGCTGCCTGACACCAGGCTGGGGTTTCTCCCAGTGATGGTTTAAACCCAAAGCATGATGCAATGTAGTAGGGGGTGGGCACAGGCTTCATCTTCCCATTGGGTGCATGGCTGAGCAGGCTGATTTGTGTTGCATTGCTCCAGTTATTGGAGAAAAAGAAAATCCAGTGCAATTATAGCAGCAATTATAAAATCTTCTGGAGAAGGGAGAACATGAGGCTCCAGGGACCTTTTTTGCCTGAGGAGCTAAAAGGCATCAGGCAGTAAAAAAAGCAGACCTGGGAATAACCCTTATTGGGTTGAAGCAGGTCGTGGGGAACAGAGCAGCTGCAACACCTGATGGGCATACAAGCATCCAGCACCTTGAGAGCAACCAGGAGTCCCTTGAGGAGGAGTTTTTTAAACTTTGGTATTAAACTCAGTCTAAATCTGGTTTTAGTCACCTATGAGCATTTCTCAGCCTCATTCCCCCCCCCAAACCCCCCAGAATTTATATGGTGGCTGTGCACAGGTGTACATACCTAATGTCTATCTATTGCAAGTAGTTTTTAACCTGTTGATGATTTGAGCCCAAACTGGAGGTGAATAAAACTCTCAAAAAAGAATTTGGCTTATTTAAGTTCTGTGGAAATGGTTGGAGGAAAGAGACCTTATTTCAGGCCTGGGTGGGGGAAAGGCTCTACCCTTAGGAGACACCAGAGAATCTACACTGCCACTGCCCAGGGCAGGTGGGTTCTGACAACTCTTCTCCCTTCCAGACCCACCTGATAGAGTCCACAGTGAGGGGTAGGACAGGAGGAGGGAATGGCAGCATTGCATGTTAATGAGGTTGGGTAATAATTGTTTTATTTATAAGCACCCCCACCCCTGTTGAATCGCTTGGGGCACAGCACAACAACCACCAAAACAATTGCTCATTAATTAAAACCACACCAGCCTCCCCAAGATTGCAAACAGATGGATAAACACTTCATATGATATAATATCTCAGGAACTGAGAGAGGGAAGGGACCACCTGTACCAGCCAGCTCAGGCAGGCAGAGGTTTGGCCTCCCTGGACCCCCAGCTTCACAGCACCCACCAGTACCCCAGCAAACATCAGGATGGCTGTACCACATGCTGTAATGCATCCCCAGAAGAAAAATTAAAAGGAATCAAAAAGAAGAGCATTACTCATGTCTTAAAGCCCTACAGTAGCCTGGAAGTGCCCAGATGATCTTGTAGGTACAGTACCGGTTCTCCCCATACCAGCATGTTAAAGGTTGAATCAAAACCCTCTTCTGTCCCCAATCCTTCTAGTCTGAACTGGGGTGGAAGGAAATGCCCTTGTTTCCTGTCTGTGGAGCAACACCACCCTCATCCTCAGTAGAGTTCACCAGCCTGGCACTGTGCTCTCCACCCCAGAGCCTCTATGGGGCTGCAGGGTGTCCAGTGCTTCAGGGTAAAACCCATATGGGGTCTACAACTGAATTGGGCATTGGGGACTCTGTCTGGCCCTGTAAGCACCTGCAGCTTGGGACCAATAGAGAGAAAATGCAATGCAACACATGGACTTAACAAGTCCCTCCCCAGCCCTTCAGCGCTGCACGTGTTTTTCATCTGAGCATCTCTAGCCAGTTGCGAGCTCAACCGCTTACCTCCAGATCACCTCCACTAAATAAGGAAAGGGCTGTGCAATCTGCCCACCCTAATAAGCCCATGAGTCACTGAGCCAGGTTTGGTTCCTTGTGGTTTAATCAATGAGGCAACAGCAACACAAGAAAAGAGAGTTTTAACAACTCCACCAGCCCCAATACCCATGGGAAATCTCCCCCTCCAGCCTGGCACCCTATGTCCCAGCCAGGACGTAACTTTCTTCCTGCCTTTCTTCACGTACCTTTTACACATGGTAGAAAAGAGAGTTTTAACAACTCCACCAGCCCCAATACCCATGGGACGTTTCCCCCTCCAGCCTGGCACCCCATGTCCCAGCAACACAAGAAAAGAGAGTTTTAACAACTCCACCAGCCCCAATACCCATGGGACATCTCCCCCTCCAGCCTGGCACCCTATGTCCCAGCCAGGACTGAACTTTCTTCCTGCCTTTCTTCACGTACCTTTTACACATGGTAGATCTTATTTGAGCAAATGTTCCTGCAGCAGTGTCCCAGGAGGGGGGCCTGTGAGAGGCTGCCAATGTTTTCGGAAAGGTGAGGACGGGCTGAGCCAGCGCTCCTGACTCACGGAGGCAGCTGGCGGCTCTCCCTGGCCAGCTGGAGGGTGGGAACAGCTTGCTGAAGGACAGGGACACAGGGTGTGGACTGAGCATCGCCTGGGGAGCAGCCACATCTGGGGAGGAGGCTGCGGGGGCTGCCAGCTCACGCACGGCTGTCCTGGCAGCACCAGGTGCGGAGCGGTGGCGGGCACTGACCGCACGTCTCTGGGAAGGCACCACTTTGGGAGAGGGTGAGGAAAGCCCTCTGGCTTCATGTCTCCTGCAGAGATGCAGCCTGGCTGGGGTTTTGTAGGAGGACAATTTGAAAGGTCCCTCCAGCACGGCTTGACCAGCCATGATATTTCTCACCCTGAGATGCCCAAGGAGCTGGTAGCAAGTGAGCCAAGCAAACACTCCATCCTTGCCCAAACCACAAGTGCAGCTCTTTGAGCACAGGCTGGGAACACTTCAGCTCTGATTTACACTGCATAAATTTAGTCCTTTGCTTCTCCTCTGTCCATTCACCCCTTCCCACTCTCAAGTTAGTGTGTGCTATTGAGAAAATGAACTTCTCAAGTTGTTGAGGGAAATACTGAGTATGTCACCTCAAGTGTGTCTACATCTTGGAGAATAGCCCTGAAAGGGCACTGGGGATCAGTTTGCAAGGGGAAGAGTTCACCTATCGTCCCACGATGGTTTGGCAATGGAAAGGCCAGATGTTCCTGCCCTTCAAAATTGCTCACAGTGACCTTATCCCCATCACTTGTCTCTCAGGCTCTGCATGTCCCAACAGCCCACAGACAGACATCTCACAAGTGGGGCCAATATTCAGGATGCTCCGTGCTGACCAACACCTTCCACCCTGCAGCAGGGACACCTGGGAACTTCATCTGGAAAAGCTGCTGTTAATGCAATTGACCCTAGTTTCATCTGGATCCCTGTGAAAATATACCACAGGCTTTGCCTAGAACCAGGGGTTTCTCTTCTATCAAGCATAAGTACCACTGCTCATGGATTCTGACCCATTATGCCATGTGCTCACCAAGTCTAAGTGGTCACACTTAGACCAGCACACAGCATTGCATCCCAGGCTGGGTAGTCCTTCCACTACATCTCTCTCTTTCAGATGTCAGGAGGAAGAGTGCTCCATGTTCTGCAGGGGAGCACAGCCCTTGGCATTCATCTTGTTTCCCACCTCTTCATCCCTTGGAGAGGGACCAGATGTCTCCAACCCCAGCTATGGTCTGTGGGAGACAAGGAAACCTGGGCTATGAGAAGGCTGAAACAAGCCAATGTGCAGTCCAGCAGAGAGGCCAGTGGAGCTGCCAGGGATATATGGCTGAGGAGCAGAGGTGAGAGTCTGGCCCAGGATTATTAATTCTCATTACTCCAATGACATAGGTGGCACTGGGTGGCCACAGCAGAGCTGGGCAGCTGCCGTCTTATCATCTCTCTCTCCTTGAAGGCTTCTCCAGCTCTTCTCCTCAAAGGCTGACTTCCTGACCCAACACACAGCTCCAGGCAACCGCTGAGGAACCAGTGGCCTATCTCATGGCTAGGATTTGCCCCCTCAGGAAATGACTTGTGGGCCCTACCGATCTCCAGTGGGCCCATCCAAAAAAAAAAAAAAAGAATAATACAGCTTTTCTGCAGACAACTCTATCTTTGCTACATACCAATCCCATGACAAACCAGTTGGCACGGGGACGCAAGCACGAAAGCAATTTGGCTTCTCTCCTTCTTATGTTGACAGCTTTAAAGCCGCTCTCTTTAAACTCACCTCCCGTAGGTGGTTCAGCAGCAGAGCCAAAGGCTGTGATTACACTTCCAGAATGTTTGTTAGCTGCAGGTCCCCAGGCACTGAGTTCTGGAAAATATTTTTCAAGCAATGTCCTCAGGGTCAGAGGCAGGTTCTCTGGCTTGTTCCTGGCTGACTTCACACTGGGGTATGCATGCTGCAGCCAATGTGTTTTTTAGGACTCATCGGCAGACAGACAGATCTGATAGTCTCTCTTCTGGGTTCCTGTCCACTTAGATCCCATCCTGCACCTTGGAGGTTTCAGCTCTTCGGGGTGGCATGGTGGGAGGTGGGATTTGCTCCTTGTGTGGATGTCTGAGAACAAAGCAAGCCAGAGGCTCTCCGAGGCCGATCAGATAAGGCAGATGTGTCTTTCTGAACTTCATTACTAAGAAAGCACTGGTCTGACCCAGCTCAGCTGGTGATCTCACTGCACAGCACAGGAATGGCTGAGCAGGAGCGTCACAGCATCACCAGCAACGAGAAAAGGTTTTGTGAAGTTTAGGGGAGCTAATAGAGAGGGATTTTAATTACAGGGAGTGAGAAACAGGGTGAAACCCCCTTCTGGTAGCCCACCAATGTACCGTTTTAGGTCTGATCCTCAGCACATGGTTCGCAGGTTCCCTTGCAGGGCGCCTCAGCCCTTGGGTGAGATGTGGGTTTGCAATGTGGGTACCAAGTCCTGCAGGGTTTGGCTCATCCCCTTGTTGAAGCTGGGTGTTTGCATACCTTTAGGGCATCATTATATTCCTGTCAAACTCAATCACTGAAGTTAAACCTGTACTTTAGAGCTGAAACCTTGTATTCCCACAAAAAAAAAAAACACACCAAACCTCCCTCCCCCCATCCCATCCTCCCCTCCTCCAAGAAATTCCCTTAAAAATGAGGAAAAGAGGTGAAGACTTGGCAGAGTAGGAAGCAGCCAAGAAGAGGCAGACATCTGTGGGTCCTGACAAGGGGCTGCTCCAGAACATTTAAAGGTAGCACACTCAAAAACCAATAAAAAGAAACACTTTTCTACCCAGTGTGTGCAGCTAAATGGTTGAATTCCCAGCCTTGAAACTAAACAGTGTCTCATTTTACATACACCACCCAACGAGCCACAGTGCTACCTCCCAAGTCTTAAGTCATATCACTGGTGACGCTGGAGAAGGGAATGAGAAAAAGGAAATAGGCTGACATATCTGACCCACTGAAATCACAGTCAAAAATGGCTTAGCTAAGAAGCCAATTTAAAGGAGAACAGCTCTGCATGAGCTGCATGTCCTTCAGACTGTGCTGCCACAAGACCTCTGGACCTTTATCAAATGCAGGTGACAGAGGGCCACCTATTCCTTGCCATGGATATAGGGACAAACACCAGCCAAAGGAGCATCCATGCCATCTGAGCCATTTCAATCAAAAAAATAGTGCAAGGAGTCTGAGGTTAATGGTCCTATGCAGAGGTGTACGATGGTGGTCACACAGCTGCAGATGTTTGGGACCAAAGCCTCTTGGCTTCTCCTTTGTGGTGCTGAGACCTACGTATGGAAAACCCCAGCATCTCATTTCTCTTCTATTATACAAACAAAATACAGCTCTTTTTTTGGTACTCTTTTCCTCTGTTAATTCTGTTGACAATTGTCATGCAAAGAAGAGCAGAAACTGCTCACAAAACCAGAATTTTCTTGAGCTACAATGCCAAGGAACTTACATTCTGCATTTTGCAGCCT
The DNA here is from genome assembly GCA_022605575.1 of Laterallus jamaicensis coturniculus. Taxonomy (NCBI): domain Eukaryota; kingdom Metazoa; phylum Chordata; class Aves; order Gruiformes; family Rallidae; genus Laterallus; species Laterallus jamaicensis. The sequence continues at coordinate 1,282,626 of JAKCOX010000112.1, read as the reverse complement.
GGTCTTACCAAAACCAGGTCTTTGTCTGGATATATTAGTGTTCAATCATTCAATATATTAATGTTCTGGCATTATTTTCTCTGGAAAATGATCTCTGAGTACAACCCGTGCACTGGCATGTCACACACAGTGCTGGAGCACAAGGGAAATAGCTGGAAGTGGAAAAGCTATTGAGACTATAATTAGAATGCCCAAAGTTAAAGGTGGGGGCAAACTCTGCTGGGAAAGGTAGCCTTTCCTGCCCCAGAGGCACTGGGACCCTAACCCCACAAGTCACACGCTACTGGTTCACCTCCTCTGGTTATCCAGTAATTGGGTGGGAGGGAGAAAGTAAGGGGATCTCCCAAAAGCCTTAGGCACCTGGGGCTGATCTCTGCATATGTCTGTGTGGTGGACAGATGTGCACACACAGAGAAAAGGCACTTTATAAGCAACCTGCAGGCTTCCAAAGGTGCCAAGTTGCAGCATCCATACCCTCTTTATTCCCTCCTCCCTTATTTTCCACCATTGTGTGTATTGAACAAAGGAACTCCACAAACAACTTGGGCTTTTCTCTTCTGTGTCAGGGGATCCAGCAATCTGGTAGCTCATAGCAGCCTGGAGTATTCCATCTCCATCCTTCAGTCCACCAGCGCATCAGAAATCCACCCAGGCTCTCCAGGAGCCACGTGAACGCTTCCTCATCACTGTAACTTACATTCAGAAGTGGTTTTTATTTTTTTCTTTCACAAATTTTCCTCTGGAGTCCTTGCCTTAAACACAGATTGCTTGTAATATTCTTGACGTTTATTCATTGTATCTCTAATAACTATTAGTATTCAAGAGGTCACATTAAGAGCCTGGTGGGTTTCCAGACACAATTATCCTGCTTTGTTTTACTTACTTGTCAAAGAGCTGGTCTAGGGGGTTATGTTTGTTCTGCTGAAAGAGAGCTTTATAGGATGTTTCAGGGCTGACATTATGACACTAGTAGGCCAGACAATCTGTCGTTGGAAAGAATTTCTGCAAATCCCCTAAGTTTTTCTGTATTTCGATGCTGTCATCTAAAAAGCAGCATCTGCTCTGTAAGGCTGCCAAAAGAAGGTCATATTTTTATTTTTACCAATAAAAGGAAAGGACGAGCCTGTGGTTCAGGCACTGGACGAGCCTTTGGGCGGCCTGGGGTTTGCTTCCCAATTTGACTGCGAGCCCACTGTGTGACTCTGGGCACAGGTCCCAGCTGAGGATGGGTACCTTTTCCCATTTAGAAAGTAAGAATCATAGAATCATAGAATGGCATGGGTTGGAAGGGACCCCAAGGGTCACAGAGCTCCAACCCCCCTGCCACAGGCAGGGCCACCAACCTCAGGCCTGGAGCTACACAAGGTTGCCCAGGGCCCCATCCAACCTGGCCTTGAACACCCCCAGGGATGGGGCACCCACCCCCTCTCTGGGCAGCCTGTTCCAGCCCCTCACCACTCTTTCTGTAAAAAACTTCCCTCTGATATCTAATCTAAACCTAAGGAAGTGCTTTCCTTTCACCCTTTGGGGTAACATCCTTTTCTAGTGCGACTTCTGTGCAGGAGTCATCTTACTTGATATATATGTCAACAAAGAGGGTGAAAATGCTCCAGCATCGCAAACATCACAGAATCACAGAGCTGTAGGGGTTGGAAGGGACCGCCAGAGATCATCAGTCCAACCCCCCTGCCAAAGCAGGGTCCCTAGCTCATATTGCACAGATAGGCTTCCAGATGGGTCTGGAATCTCTCCAGAGAAGGAGACTCCACACCCCCTGGGCAGCCTGTCCCAGGGCTCCCTCACCCTCACTGGGGAAAAGTTCCTCCCCATGTTGGGGTGGAACTCCCTGTGCTCCAATTTGCAGCCATTGCCCCTTGTCCTGTCCCCACAGACACTGAAAAGGGGCTGGCCAATTCCCCCTGTATCCCATACTTAAGATATTTATAAACATTGATCAGGTCCCCCCTTAATCTTCTTTTCTCCAGGCTGAACAACCCCAGCTCTCTCAGCCTTTCCTCACAGGATAGATGCTCCAGGCCCTTCATCATCTTCGTAGCCCTTCTCTGGACTCTCTCCAGGAGATCCCTGTCTTTTCTATCCCAGGGAGCCCAGCACTGGACACAACACTCCAGCTGGGGCCTGAGCAGGGCAGAGCAGAGGGGGAGGATCCCCTCCTGTGACCTGCTGCCCACACTCCTCCTGATGCCCCCAGGATCCCATTGTCTCTCTCAGCCCCAGGGCACACTGCTGGCTCATGGCCACCCTGTCACCCACCAGCACCCCCAGGTCCTTCTCCACAGACTCTTGGTCCCTGGATTTCTCCAATCCCTCATCTTATCCCAGTCCCTCTGGCTCCTTTGCATCTACCCTTACCTGTTCCCAGGCTGCAGCATCTTTTTTGTTTTCTTTTTTCTTTTTTTTTTTTGCCTTCCTCCTAAATGAGGTTTTTCCTCTTGGTTTGGCCTTGCCACATCTCTGAAGACAAACAGCTCACATTAGAAAACGTTTCTAGGGGAGGGTTATTTTCATGCCATCTTTGCTAATGGCATCTCTGTTGGAAACTGTCAGTTGAATGCTGTTTGACACATCCCTGGCTGTCACACACAGAGGAGAGCCAGAAAAGGGGAACCTTCTTTCCAAAGGAGATGAGATTTCAATGGAAGTGTCAGTTTTTAACTTAAGTCTTCTCAAATATTACATTCACAAAAAAGAATTCACCAACAGCTGCACTTCTAAGAGACCAAGGGACTGATTACATCTGTCATGTGGATAATATATTGCCCTTTGAATGTTAGGTGTGTACCCAAAATTGCAGCACGTCTATGACCAATGAAGTGACTTCAAAGGTGGTGGTGGGTGGCAGCGGTGGTGGTGGGCTAGGCTGGAGGCAGGGGAGAGGCTGGGGTGTTCACTACCTCAGGTGTTTTCAATAAATCTCATGCCCTTCACACAAAAGATGCTTAAAAACCCTCTGACAGCTTCAGCATTTTAACACCTATTTTTTGGGTGATGCAACAGCCCCTTGTTTGTAAACCAGTTCAGAAAATGGTAGAAGTGAGTTGCATTCATATTTTAAACAGAAAGCACAGCACTTCAAATGCAAATAGGAGACATCCTGTCTACCAGGACGTTTAGCCAATTGCTTGATGCATGTGGTTTCAAAGATGGTTGACTTCTATCCAAAAGACACAGATGGGATGACTTAGACACAAACAGCATTTAATTTACCACTTAGGTTGTGTCTTTACCTGCTGCTATTAGAGGAGTAAGGGTGCAAACACAGACCTAGAAAGAGCATGGCTGGTTAGAACCCCTGGTTGGTCATGTGAGGAAACTGTCCTTGAAACATCCCTTTCTGCACTGAAATGCCAGAATCTCCAGAGTCAAAAAAAGCCACAGAAATCAAAGAGACTAGACCAGCTCCCCTGAGCAACGGGCAATTCCTCATCTAATTTAAACTATGGTTCAAAGGTTCAATATTTTAGCATCTAGGGACAGAGCTGTAGCTGAAACACTTTTCAGGATTCGGTGAGATAGCCTTCTTCTGCTCTATTCCCTCAAAACAGGGGCACAGCCCTCTTGCAAAACATATTAAGAAATATGGGGAAGTTTCACACCATTTAAGTACTAAGGCAGATGCTTAATTCATCCTCAAGACATCCAGATACTTCGAGGGGCGATCCAAAGTCTGCTCAGCTCCACAGAAAGGAGGCTCACAGCAACCTCTGTGAGCTCTGAATTAAACCCAGCAGGCATCTCCTGAAAAGGCCAAAGAGAAAGCCAGTTTATTCAGTTGCACTGAAACGGACAAAATAGATAAAAATAAAATGTGTGAGCGACCAGTCCACGTGTCTACAAGGGGCACAAGTTTCCACCGACCTCTGTGCCTCAGGGATGTGGAATAATTGTGATTCTCTACGTGCCAAAAAAGCCCTGTGTAAATATTGCTCATTGCTAAACAAAACAAAAGGTTGTTTGACCAAATCAGATGTGACAAAATGAAAAGAACACCACGAGGAAGTAAACATGTGAAGTCCACAGGTTTTTTGTTGTTTTTTTTTTTTTTTCTGAGGGACTCTGAATAATGCTCTAAATGAATATTTTGGAGCTTGGTTTCGTGCAGGTGCTCGGAAGTTTTATCCTCAGAATGCCTGGAATATTTTCTCTGCTATGGGGAAATTAATAAATACTAGTATGCTCAAGTCTTTTGTGCCAATACTAACCATTAACTTTTGGCTCCAAGCCACAACTGTCTACTTTGCAGTGGATTCTGCCACCAAGGGAAAGGTCATTACAGGCCTGTGCTTTCTTCTTGTTAGTATGTTCCAAAATAATTAACAGAAGTTTTTCAGCAGATGGTTCCCTTTCTGTCAGCAAGTACCTACAGTTTAATGGGTTATACTGGATTCCTCCCTGTGAGTGGGTGAGGCTGGAAGGAAAATTAAAATGTATGATCTTTGATCCACCCACTTGTAATTAGTTCTTGGGGTTTTACATAATAGAAAATATAAAGGAGGTGGGAGAGGGGAAATGAAATCATTATAAACCCAGAGATCATGGGCAGCCACGTAACGCTCTGATTACGTGATCCAATGACATCTCCATTGCTGCACAGGCATGGGGTTGTCATTGTTTCAGCTAGGGATTTGAGGATTTACTAATTGTATGTGTTTTGGTGTCCTAGTCTGGAGATTCAGCAGGAAACCACAGGAAAACTAGGAGTTGCCTGTGTTTGTAAACTGAAAATTAGGATTCCTTCATGCCCTTGCAGCAGCCAGAGGCCCAGACAGGAGAGGATGAGCAAGCAGCCAAGGTTTTTGCTGCAGTCAGAGGGAGAAAAGTACCCCAGCCCCAGGAGTTTACAGTGTCAGCAAACACAGACTGGTCAGGAATCAGTATTGCTGTCTTCATTTGCAAAAGAAAAACTAAAACTCACATCAGGAATTTATGGGACAGCTCTTCAAAAAGCCTGAAATGGTTTCTGACCCTTTAAAAGCACTGGGGGGGGGGGTGTTGAGGCAGCTGCAGACTTTCACCCCACTCCCACCCATATGGACCCATCTCACCTGAGCTCAGCTTTGTGGTCCAGACCCTGCTCTGCTTCAAAGGGTCTGAGTCACCCTATGGTCCATCTCCTCTGGCTGCAGAAGGAAGCCTCTGTGCAAGACATCCCACTGACAGAAACACCCCAGTTCCATGGAAACATAATAACAATTAGTCCATCTTAATTATTATTATTGGAATTTCTTCTGTTCTTAGCTCCACTGTTGTAGGGAATGGTCCTAGGGCATGGGAGTATTGAATGCAAGAGGACATTACCCAGCTTCTGTGCCTAGCACTGTGGTGAAAGTGATTTGCAAGGAGAGATGTGAGGAGGTCTGGGAGGTTCTTATGTGTGGGGGTTCTGGTTGCTTCCTCCAAGCATTGGAGAGAGTACAAAATCACAGACTCACAGAGTTGTAGGGGTTGGAAGGGACCTCGAGAGATCATCAGTCCAAACCCCTGCCAAAGCAGGGAGGTTGCACAGCTGCAATTGCACATGTGCAATGATAGTGAACATCAGGGATCTGTGCAAAGCTTCTTGATACTGAATGGGACAAGGGACAGATAGAAATGAGGTGGGGAACCATCTGGGAAGTGCACCAGTGGAATGACATGGTGAAAGCCACGTGCTGGGACCGTTCCCTTTGCAGGAGCTTTCTAGGTGGGAGCTGTGGTTGCAAAAAGCAGAAGCAACATTACAGTGATGCTGGGATGGGAAGAGCTTGAATAAAGGTGTAGCTCCACTGATGGACAGGAGGCACATCTTCAAGGTGTACTACAGTGAGTGTTAGCTGTAGGTATGAGAAGAGTGTAGGTACAGGTGCCCCAGAACTGCAGCATGCAGAGCATGCCCCACATGAACAGACAAGGTGAGAAGCACTGTTCCAAGGTAAGTGTGAGACATGGAGCCAGGACAGAAGAAGAAGAAGAGAAGAAGAGGAGAAAAATAGAAGAGAAGAAGAAGAAGAGAAGAGGAGGAGAAGGCTGTGGGGGGACCTCATTGCAGCCTGCCAGTCCCTGGAGGGAACAGAGACACAGGAGGGGAATCAGCTTGTTCAAAGGGTTGGGGAGACAAGGAGGATGGATTAAAGCTAAAGGAGGGAAGGTTTAGATGAGATATTAGGGGGAAGTTTTTTACAGAGAGAGTGGTGAGGGGCTGGAACAGGCTGCCCAGAGAGGGAGTGGATGCCCCATCCCTGGGGGTGTTCAAGGCCAGGTTGGCTGGGGCCCTGGGCAACCTTGTGTAGCTCCAGGCCTGAGGTTGGTGTCCCTGTCTGTGGCAGGGGGTTGGAGCTCTGTGACCCTTGGGGTCCCTTCCAACCCTTGCCATTCTATGATTCTGTGACAGGACAGAAGCACAAGACACAGCCATGGGAAATGCTACAAGAGGACTGTGTGTGAACTGTGCTGATGGATCAAGGGATTGGTGGGCTCAGAGTGGGGTTTTTAGAAGATTTGACAAGCCCAGTCCCTGGCCAGGTCTTTAGCTTGTTTCCCAGTGATGGCCAGTGATGGACCAGCAGCAAGCCATGTTCTTAAAGAAGGTGGGAGTCTTTTCACACTGACTCCAGTGTGAGCAAGCAAAGACTTCATGTCTGCACAAATGCCAGTAATGGGACTGAGAATTGCAGAAAACCAAGCTATCTAGAGGGACATTTGGGAATCTTTGCACCGAGGAACTATTTAGCTAATGAGCATGTCTTGTATTGTTCTCTGTAGCTACAATTTGAAGACAATTCTCTTTTTTTTTTTTTCTTTTTTGTTTCTGGGAGGAAAAAAAAAATCTCCCTTAGGGAGCTGTGGTGCTGGTTAAAAAATACAAAAATGGAAAAGGCTTTTTACTGAAAAAGTAAAATGAATTTAACTCTTGCATTCATACATTCAGAAAAGAGGATGTTGGGAACAATGCTGGGGGGGGGGTGTTCATGGTTAGGAGGTTGCAGAAATAATGACAGCACTTCATTCAGTATAAAAGGAAGCAGTGGTCACACATATGTATGGTTCAGAGCTAAGAAATGGGAGCCCTCAGCAAGATAATCAGCACAGGGCTGATACAACAGGCAAATCAAAGAAGTTCTGCTAACAGGGCTTTGAAAAATCTGAATAAAAGTCATTTTTTGACCAATTGTAGTCTACAAGAGGCTGCCATTTACTTGATCATGAGTGGGTCCTGGGCTCTCCATACTCACAAGGAGCTCTTGTCTCCATTGCTTTCTCCTCCATGAGCTGTTTCTTCTCAAAATCAGCTCAGTCTTCAGGCAAAAGTCTCTAGCAGGTCTTCAAGCAATGGTCTTGCATGAACCCAGACCCTCAGGCTACCAACCTCTGTGGCTGAGGATGAAGGAGCGATCCATGAGCTTCTGTATGGAGCCAAAGCCACTAGAGGGAGTCGATGTGTTTGCGTGGTTCACACATTCATTCATCTTTCTCACTCTTCCCCTTGGAAGAGAACAGTGACAGAAAGGGAGGAAAACACACCAGGAAGTTGCTCAGGACATTGCTCAACTCCCACTGGTGTGAACTGCAGAATCTCCACCGACTTCAGTGTTTCCCCTGAGTAGGATTGGTCTGGGTTTCCAACAGTGTAACTCAGCAGAAGGTGGTCTGGGGGAGCACCCAGGACCATTCATATGTGTCTCAAGATCCTCCAGGAAAAGAAAAGGAAAATTGGGAGTCTAAAAGAGAAAAAGTTGGATGGTGGAGGTGATGGAAGGAGTATGTACAGCCTGCAGAAAGGCTGGAGGAATTGTGTTGGTTTGGTTTAGAGAGAAGACTGGAGTAAGGGCAAGACAATGGACTTCTTGCACAGAAAAGAAGGTTGTTTCAAAGGCATCAGGCCTCACTTGTTCTTCATGGCCAGTGTGGTTCAGACCCTCCATCTCAGAGTCCAGAAAGACTCACTCTTGCTTCACTACAGCAAGCTGAGGCAGGAAACCTCTTGAGATACCCCAGCCCTGCATTTCCATGAGTTGTTGCACTCTGTACCACAACCCAAAGGCAAAGAAGCAAAGGTGGAGGTGTGCAATTTTGTGATCATCCACAGACAACCCTTTGGCTTGCACTTTTGGACAGAGCAGTGTGATTAGCAAAGAGGCAAGAAAGTCCTTTTGCATAAGTTTATTGAAAGCCATAGGGCTAATTAACTACTCTTTCTTCCATGCTCCACTTCATCATAGAATCATAGAATCATAGACTGGCATGGGTTGGAAGGGACCCCAAGGATCACAGAGCTCCAACCCCCCTGCCACAGGCAGGGACACCAACCTCAGGCCTGGAGCTACACAAGGTTGCCCAGGGCCCCATCCAACCTGGCCTGGAACACCCCCAGACACGGGGCACCCACCCCCTCTCTGGGCAGCCTGTTCCAGCCCCTCACCACTCTCTCTGTAAAGAACTTCCCCCTAATATCTCATCTAACCCTTCCCTCCTTCAGCTTCACTCCATCCCCCTTGTCCTGCCAGTCTCTGCCCTTGAACAAGCTGATTCCCTTCCTGTGTCTCTGCTCCCTTCAGGGACTGGCAGGCTGCAATGAGGTCCCCCCACAGCCTTCTCTTCTCTGGGCTGAACAAGCCCAGCTCCCTCAGCCTCTCTTTGTAGGGCAGAATGTTTGAGTGGAAAAAAAATAAAGGAAAAAAAAAGTTTATTGTCATTTAATTTCCTGCTTTTTGCTAACTCTATTTTCACTGGTTGCATTTTGGTCATCTTGACTATTGCATGTCTAAAAAAGGCACTTAAGGTATGACTTACAAGAGCACTTCTAGCCTTTTTTGGGGATGAGGAGATTAGATGCATATATATTACTGGGAATTGCTGTACAGGGGGAACCGTAGGTGTTCTCCCAGATGTCAGGGAAAGAGCATTTCCTCAGGTCCCTCCAAAGGGCTTTTCAGCACAGCCTTTAACTCATAAGGAGCATCAAACCAGACCCAAGCAACTTTTATCAAGAAAAAGTTGGTTAAAATTGGGTACATCCTTCCAGGAAATCCAGTTTGGACTCATTATTTTCTGATGAAAACCCCATTTGTCACAAGGACATTCCTGACATCTCTTCCCTGAATGGCCTGAATTCCCTTCATAAAAACAGAGCAATTAGATTATTAAATATTTATAGTAAGGAAAAGCACCATTCTGCTTCCAGACCCTTTTTAGATTCTATTAAAGGGGAGGTGGTGGAGTCTCCATCTCTGGAGATATTCAAGACTTGTCTGGACACCGACCTGTGTGACCTGTCCTAGGGACCCTGCTTTGGCAGGGGGGTTGGACCTGATGAGCTCTGGAGGTCCCTTCCAACCCCTATGACTCTGTGATTCTGTGACTGCACTCAAGCTCCCCAAATAAAGCACTGACAAATTTATTGTCTGCAATAATATTTTCCTACCTCTGTGAGGTGGGTTGAACCTATTCCACTTTCCCCTTAGCAAAAAAAAAACAAAAACAACCCTGATGGCAGTAATTTATGTTTTGATCAAGGCCAAGAGGACTAATTAGGGTATATTAAGCTGAACTGGGCAGGCAGATCCTGCTCTTCTCCCTGGTATAGATCCCATATGCTGTATGCATCCTCCTGTCAATGGTCATGAAGGGCTGTTTGTGGGCT